>JAZDUA010000219.1:0-447500 GCA_038098605.1 Gryllus longicercus
ATTGCTTTATTGTAGTTGAATTAGTTTTGAGGTGAAGGGGAATATTTTTCATTCAACAAAGTGGATAGTATTTGTATTTAATCATGCATATTGGTATTGGAATGATATACCTTTGCAATGTTGGCATGAATATAAAAGGCATTTAAAGCAGAGGTTCCCAAACTGTGGTATATATACTACTTGCAGGGGTTCACAGCAGGATTGAAGGGAAAATGAGAACAACATTGAAGAAATTAACCACTTAACTGAAAAGTTAGTGCTATATTTTCATGTTATTGTAAAAGCAAATCCTTCCATCATTTAAAAATGCATGAATAATTTAGCCAGTTAATATAATGTTTAAAACGCGTATATAGGGAAGAATTGCTATGAGGGAGCTTTGTCATGTCTGATGGAAACAAACTTACAAAATTTGTAGTACATTGAAATATAACTTACAAAATGAATTATATGAAAGTAAACTTAGTTCTATGTGTTTATGTAAGTATGTATATAAATGTTCTTCAAAACCTTCTGAATCATTGAAGTAATTGCTTCCAAATTCTGCTCAAATACTTTTAAATGGCCTAGACAAAGGTAGTAAGATATAATTTCAAATTACCACAAAAAGTTTATTTTTTTTAAATACAAAATTAGTTAAATTCAGTCCCCGATGCATCTAGGTGATATTGTTGCTAAGTATTGGAGCACCAGTGGAGTATGGCAATTACTATACAATTGTATGAACGCTTTGGAAAAAATTTTTGATCAGTGTTAAATGAAGAGTACAAAATTAGTGTATTCGTTTACAGGATTTGCTAATTCAGAAAATACAACTTGATGCTCACAAAAAAATAATCATGACGTTATGCAAGAATGTATGTTTTGTTCTATGCTTTCTGTTGATTTACATTAGCTACCATGTTTTATTTCTGACAAGGAAAGCAAATGATGTTCTCCCACTTTCTGGAAAATGTGACCCTGAGCAAGCATAACTTTGAAATATTTTGTAATATTACTCTGCAGCCAGCAAAAATAAAATAAAGTTGAGATGCCTTTGGTATAAGTAGAAAGAATTTTCAAATTTTGTAAATAAAAAAAATCTATAGGCCTCATAGAAAATCGGATCTTCTCCATTTTTGTATGGTACTTCATAATCATCAATCAATCAAAATTCCAAATACCAAAATTCATAATCCTCAATCAATCTGACCCTAATGCCAGGGACTGTTACCCTTGAATGTGAAACTGATGTTTTAATTTTTTGGGGGCTTTTGCTTTTCAATTTTTTTCTCTAAAATGGCTCGAAAGTTTTTATTAACTTGTTGATTTTCTAAAATTCTAAAGTTGAAAATTTATTTGGCGTCTTCAACTACAGTACTGGAGATAGATGATTTCTCCGAATAAAATCTTCTTCAAAGTTAGATCTTTAATTGACGACATATACATTTGTTTCAAAATATGAATAGTTTTCTTGTAATTTCGCAGGAAAGCAATTTCCAATGCAAAATTTTTCTCAAATTCTGCTCAGTTTTTCTTTTTTTTTTTTTTCTCCTCCAGAAAGCTTTTGAAGGGGTAATGAGATGACATTACCGCCAAAATTTACTCTATATATTTTTGTGGTGTCTCACATCGTTAATAATGTACATTACCGCGGGTTTGTATCCATCATTGCCTTTGCAATAAATAAAATGATACGTCTTTTTCATTTATCTTGATTTTTTAACATTACAAAAATTTAATTTTTCAAAATAGCTCACATCCTTATTTAACAGTTATTTCTATACATTATTGCATTTGTGAACACAGCAATTCAAATTATTTTTGTAGAAGTTTCACGAAAACTCAAAACTTTTCCGTAAAAATGAGCTTAAAATTGCTAATTTTCGGAAACGTTCAATCGAAATTTTCCCAAGAACTGCTCCAATTTTTTTTTTCAATGAAAATTTCAGAGACGACTGTTTTACTTTTCTGTAATATTTTTATAAATATGTCAGTTCTACTATTAGGAGGATCGAAAATTGAGAAAATGTGAAGAAGAAAAAATGGTTTTTGGCGCCGATGGATATGAGCTGGGAAGGGGAAGGTCAATACCGAAATGATAGTCTACAAAGATTTGGAAACTATTTAGTGCGGGAAAGTCTGTGCCATTCTATATCACCACTAGTTTCACAAGTGTATATTTCACATGTTTTGATTTCTCAGTTTTTCCAGAAATTGTCCTCCCTTCCTATTTGTCATGATTTTGTCATGTTCTTGTTACGACTTACAAGTACATGTGTTTTCTTTGCTTGGTTCTCGTACACTCACGATTTTTCGCATTCTTTTATCAGTTAGTTTTCAGATACATTAGAAGTATGGTACCATCGTTGCTCCTACTTAGTATTGTCAATTGTAGTTGCAATTTTCGATGGTGGAGGTTTTCTTTTACCTAGATTCATTGAGATTGTAAGAAAGTATGTTATTGTGCATTGTTGTAGATCACAGGGCTGAGCCTTAGCAGTGGGCGTGACCAACTGATCGTCATCCATTCAAGCAAGGGCAATGATTTGGTGTTGTCTCTGCAGTGCCCCGAGGGTGAAGATCGCGTGGGCGAACTTTTGGGAACCATCTGCGACCGCTTTTATCAGTAAGTGAACTATTCTGTTGGTCATTGTAAGCATGACTGGCGTATTTGCTGTTATAATTGTAAAATTTGTATGGATACTTGTGCAAGGAAGTCTCGTGTGTGGTAGTACGACCCCCTGTATCCCACCCCCCCAAACACACCCGCCTTTGTGAAAGGAGAAATGTTCGCGAAACGTGGTTACGTTACCAAAAAAGAAACACCCCCCCCACACACACACACACAAACGCAATGCAGTCACATAAAACTTCATTGTGTAGATCGTGGCTTGGGAACGGAACGCTAGCCCTTTGGATTCGTAACCAGATTTCGGGGAACGTTGACGCATCGTTTTGGAGTTGTGTATAAACAATGCCCCAGGAAGCAGACTTGAGCGGCAGGACGTGTGCTGCGTTGACCTAGTTTCGAAGAGCTTTACCTAAATTTCTACGAATCCTTATCACTTTCGCGCCTACTACTTACGTAGTAGGCGTAAATTTGTAATGCTGCGAAAAACCGGCGATTATTCGGTAGAAGAACTATCATAAAATGTGTTTTAAAAACTTAGGTCTTTAAATAAGGCCATGCACAATTTTTAAAGGAGTAGTTTTCGCGTAATTTCTGCTTGACTTTCAATGCAATTTGTAGAAAAATAATTTTCCCAAAACCAGTGTTCCAATTTCCCCCCCCCCCTCCTATGTAGCAAAGAACGGAGAAGATTTGAAGACGGAGAAAATTTACTTAATGGAATATGTACTTCAAAATTAGATCTTTTGATAAAGGCGTGTTAATATTTTTAAATATGAGCAGTTTCACTTAATTTTCGAAATATTCGAATTTCCCTGCACTTTTTTGTCAGAATATCTGTTATTATCTGGTTGCAATAAACTAATGGAAACCACGCGACATTAAAGCTTGAAATTTTGAGAATAACTTCTCATTGTGGGCGATGTTTCTAGATGTGTTAATATAGACAGAAATTTCGGTATTATAATTTAAAGTAACCGTTACTGACGCGAGAGAGTACGTGATATTATAGCAACATTAGTTTTGCTGTGGAATTCTCAATATTAGGACTGCCACTGTCATGTGTCACAGTTGTCTATCCCCGTACGCACGGAAAACTACTATTCGTAAACTTTCTCCATTGTCGCCAGGTTAAGGAAGTTAATCTGTGTGTTAAATTACCCTGTAGAGGTAAGTTTGGAGAAATTTATATTTGGGCGTTTTGTTAAGGGGTTTTGACTTTATGATAACACATTTAATACGTTTTTAGCTAATTGTTAACGATTAACGAAACTGAATAAACTGGTTCACCCAGAATTACAGATGGCAACGCCTAATTTAATATTTTTATAAACTTGTCACGTAGTGGGCAGGAGGGGTGTTTTTTACTTCATCACTCGAGGCTACATTTTGTTTCTACATTGTACATATCTCGGAAACTATACGTCTGATTGGAGTTTGGTTTCAACCTATGATTTTCTCTTACAATGTTCTACTTACACCCAGAATTTCAGACTGCAGCGCCGAAATTAATATTTTTCCAAATTTGTCACGTAATGGGAGGGCGTTTTGTACTTGATCACTCCAGGCTCTATTTTGTTTCTCGTCTATCTCGGAAACTATTCGTCTGATTGGAGTTTGGTTTGCACCTTTGGATTTCTCTCTAAGTGTTCTACTTACACCCAGAACTTCATATGGCTGCGCCGAAATTAATATATTTCCAAATTGGTCAAGTAATAGGGGGGCGTTTTGTACTTGATCACTATACGCTCCATTTTGTTTCTCGTCTATCTTGGAAACTATTATTCTGATTGGAGTTTTGTTTTCACTTTTGTATTTCTCTTACAGTGTTCTACTTACTCCCAGAATTTCAGACTGCAGCGCCGAAATTAAATTTTTTTCAAATTTGTCACGTAATGGACGTTTTGTACTTGATCACTCGGGGCTCGCATTTTGTTTCTCGTCTATATCGGAAACTATCTGTCTGATTGGAGTTTTGTTTTCACCTGTGTATTTCTCTTAAAGTGTTCTACTTACATTTAGAATTTCAGATGGCAGCGCCGAAATTAATATTTTTCCAAATTTTTCACGTAATGGGGAGGTGTTTTGTACTTGCTCACTATACGCTCCATTTTGTTTCTTGTGAATCTCGGAAACTATTCGTCTGATTGGATTTTTGTTTCCATCTTTGTATTTGTCTTACAGTGTTCTACTTACACCCAGAATTTCAGATGGCAGCGCCGAAATTAATATTTTTCCAAATTTGTCGTGTAATTGGGGGGGGGGGGGGGGTATTTTGAACTTGATCACTATACTCTCAATTTTTTTTTCTTGTCTATCTCGGAAACTATTCGTCTGATTTTTTTTTTTTAAGTTTGCACCTATGAATTTCTCTTAAAGTATTCTATTTGTATACAGATTTTTAGATGGCAAACCCTTAATTAATAATTATCGAAATTAGGCATGTAATGGGGAGGGGGGTGTTTTGTACTGGATCACTCAAAGCTCTATTTTGTTTTATGTCTACTTCGGAAACTATGCGTCTGATTGGAGTTTTTTTTCACCTTTGTATTTTTCTTTAAGTCTTCTACTTACACCCAGAATTACATATGGTAACGCCCAATTTAATATTTTTCCAAATTTGTCACGTAATGGTTGGAGTATTTTGTAACTTCCGAAAAATAATCGGCTTGATTCGCTCCTGCTGTGACACGTCTCCGAACTCCGTAAGCGGAAGGCGATAACACAGAGACCCTCGTATGTCATCGGAAGCGACCGCAAGTTCTGTGCAAATCTTGCGTCTCCCACGGCACCGCTTTAGGGGCAGAGGGGAAGCGAATAGGAGGAGACATTAATTTTCGTAACGCGGAAAGTGGTAACATTGGGGAAAGTTTTATCTCGTAAACTAAAAGTAAATTATAATTTTGAATTTTGTGGTTCTTTTTTGAAAATTGAAAATAAGAGGGTTTTCTTTCGTATAAAATGTGTCTATAATTAGTTCTTTAATTAGGGTCATGTACATTTTTTTGAACATTTTTGTAGTTTTCGAGAAATAATGTGTCCTATATTTGCAATTTAAAAAAATTACAAAAACAAGGTTTTTACAAAAAGTCTCAATTTTTTTTCTTTAAATATATGGAAGAGTAAATACGCTCTATGAGATGGCATAAAAGCCATATTGCTCTATTCTTTCATTGCCGTTTCTTCAAATTACAAAAATGTGATTTTTTTGACAGGCTACTGACTTTAATATTGACATGAGCGGCAATTTGTTTTTATTACTATATTTATGAATACGTGTGCTTTAAAAAAGGTCAGATAAGGTTTCCTAAAAACTAAACAGTTTTCTGAAAATGAGCGAAGCTCAGCGCTATTTTCTCCAAAACGGCTCCAATTTTTATTTTCACAATTTCCCAACATGTGGTGCTAATTTCTCGGTTTAAGGTGACTTAGAATTAATTTTACTGTATTAATTTGTAGTTGTTTTTTCAAAAAATACACAAATCTAATTTTATTTGTAATTGTCAATAAAATGTAATTTTATTGAAATATCTCTCACTCCTTTAATACGCACATTTTCAGCGATTTCTAAACACTATTGCGTTTTGGCTGCGTCAGTTATTCTGCCATTCTGCCAGTCATTCTGCCAATCATTGTCTGCCATTCTGTCTGCCAGCCTTTGTGTCAGTCATTGTCTGCCATTCTGTCTGCCAGTCTGTGTCAGTCAGTGAACACCACTAGCACCTAAACTATACGTACGATTTTTACAAAATGGATATTCCCCTGTCTATTAACCTCATCCATATTGAGAGAATCGTAAATGTGCATTTGTAGAAATTTGCTCTAAATATTGTGTTGTGCACATTTTCTAGCACTTACAGTTTTCAAGCAATTCAGAACTCAATAAAGTTATAATTTACCATGAAATGTACTTTGAAAGATGGTGTCAAGTGTTTTTTTATTTTCTTTACTAATTTTTTGGTTAGAGCAAATTAACTATATTTAAAACTAGTTGTATTAAGTTAGGCGTTCCCGTGATAACTTAAGAGTTAATTTTAAAGCAAGTTTGTCAGTTATTCAGTGTGTTTTCTTTTCTGTTAATAGGTTGCGACGCAGTGAGTTGACAGTATCAGTCAGCAGTAGATTTCAGTGTATGCTAGGCAACAAGAGCCTTCCTTTGCGAATTGAAGTTGTTCAGACTGCTCCAGTTCCCACCTTCCGCCGAGAAGGTGGCACCATTGTATATGTTCTTCCTCCAAGTTATGCTGCCGCTGAACAAAATGGACAGCAACATCGCAATCCTGTGCAAGCTTAAGCAGTAGAAGAAATTTGGTAGTGCTTATTCACATTTGATTTGTAAATAAAAGATGTTATATATATATATGATTAAAATAGATTGGATGAAGAAAATGAAATGGAGATGTTTTGACTTCAGAAAATAATTATCTTATTCTTTCCTGTTGATAGCTTTGCTTCCTACTTAAAATTGATGGAAGAATTTATATGAGTGTTTTTTCCAATATTTTTAATTATGCTTTCTTTTCTGATCTCTCAGTACAATGACTAAGTGTAAGTTTCTTTGGCCATTTTAAATATGTCTGTTTATCGAGGTGTTGAGAACAAAAAGCAAATGAGAAAGAAATTAATTCACAGGAGCAGCATATTTATTCATAGGAGCTCAACCATTAGCTCAAGATTACCCTAGAGGACAGCCAATCAACAACATAAATTTGCTGATTTCTTTGAAAGGTCACACATTATAGGAACAGATTCTGCATTACCTAATACTGCAAGAAATTTGGTTTTTATTCTCAGTGCCTCATTAATGATTTTGTCACTAAAAAGCCGCTTACTTGTAATTAATTATTCAATTGTCTTGCAAAGATATGATGCATTATTTTACTAGAGAATAAGTAAGTGCCTTAAAATTGTTGAAAAATAGTTCTTAATCAATTAACTTTTCAGTGAATTGTTAAAACATTTTCAAAATGTTCGAAGATCTGTATCTTTTCTCTAATCAATTATCACTAGTTACATTAAAAATTTTCTTTTACTTTTTGATACGTCAGTTAGTGGCTTCTCTAAAGTTTCTATTATTTATTGATTGTTCAAAGTAATTTTTTACTTAAAAGGAAACTATTTTTTCGAAGGTTATTCATTTGTTTTTTTGATGTATAGATGAAATTAAATGTGCCATTATCATTATATTTATTTGTTGAGGTTGGTGCTATTTGCATCAATGTCGCCTTCACTGTTTCAAAAATTTAGCTCCTTGCAGGAACCACAAGAGCTCTTGTTTATAGGAAAATACCAAACTTACAGACTGCAGTCTACATCTAGTGTAGTAGACAATTTGCTGCTTCAAACAGTTTCATATTATATTTTATTTATTTATGTTGATTTTTTTCTCTCTCACTCACTCTTTCTCTCTCACACACACACATACACTCGTTCTCTTTCATTTACTCACTCCTCCTCCTCCATCTCTTATCTAATTTGAAGCCAATGAAAATGATTTTTTACATAATTTCATTGTGTCATGTCTTTTGTCATTTTTTCTATACAACGAGTTCTGTGGAACGTAAATAACAGTACGTTATGAAACCAGTTTATAATGTTACACTATATTGCAGTAGTACATGTTTGGGAAATGAGCGACGTTAGGAGCGAGTTTTCAAATCTATACGAATGCAATGAAGTAACGTTATAAACGTTTTCGTACTTAATTTTTTGGATAATAACTGTATAAATTTACAAGAAAAGATATCATGAAGCAATTGTTCGTGCCATAAATGGCAAATTCATCTGTGCCCTAAGATATTTTATGAACGAAACCGAAAAAGGTTGTTTATAATGATGGAATTAAAAATAATATTATCAAACGTTTCATAAAATAAGTGTGTCACACTCATAAAATAAGTGTGTCACACAGTCAAATTTTTCGTGAAGTTATTTAGCCCACTCCCTTTGAGGAATGCCATGTGCTGTTATTTCGCCATCTCGTCTTACATTACGATTATAATACAAAGAATCATTGACAATATACAAGCGAGGGTACTTATGGTGAACCGCATCCCTCGACCACTCCCAGTCAACACTTTTAGTAATTTCGACCTGGTTTAGTCTCCTCTTTCAAGAAAACTAACCTAACTTGCGTGTGCATATGGCGCAGTTTGTTGAGTTTGAGCTTCGCGGTTCTCACTGGTTGTGTTGCTTTCGCACTGGCTAATGCCAATTGTGTACAATTATTTAATGAATTATATTTTTGAATAAAACTTAATTATACTGTGTGAAAACCAGATTTTATATAATTTTGCATTTGATGAAACATTTTATAAATAATTTTTTTCAGAAAATATGACTATGTACAATCGGCTTAACAGGAATGCATGATTAATAAATGTTTCCTTAATTGAAGATAAATTGTATTATAAGAATTTTGGCATTTACAAGTCTGTCTAAAATAATGTTTTGAATAGACATTAAGAGGATTAAGGTTTTTGATGTACATTTTAATTGCAGAAATATTGAGAAGGATACAGATTATGATTGAAAAAAAAAATAACACTTTTTATTGGCAGGTGTTCAGTATTACTCTTTGTTTGTTGGATATTCTGGTCTGTTGTAAACTGGACATCAGATTTCATGATAATAATTTAGTGAGCTTTACTAGTCCTTTTTATGAAATCTTTTTTTTTCTTTCTTTTTTTTTTCATTACAAATTATGATAATTTAATCGTTCCTGGTCATATTGCCATGAATCGAAAGGTTTAGTATTATTACACACTTTTATTGCTGGTGACTTCATTAAGATATCAATGTTAAAACATGACAATATATGAAGTCCTAAGTTACCAACTGCTTACTAAGTTCCAAGTATACTAAGATGTTCAAAAAGTGTCTGAATAATGTAATAAAGTGAGATCTTAGACCATGTGTTAGCATATGAAAATTGTTTTAATAATTTCATTCTTTGTAATATTTCCGACTGCATTTTTATAATTCAAGTGCTTTGTACCTATGTAATTTTAATTTTGTTTGGAAGTATGTTTGTGTTATTTCAGTATTTTATTTCATAATGTTTGAAAATACATTTTTGCAACATTTTATTTTATTTATTTATTTTTATATAAACCTTATGAATTTTATAATGTCAAGGTATTTATTATCTCATATTTCTTTTGGAATTGGGAGTAACTTACTTTTGAAGTGCATGCCATTTTGTTCATTTGCATAAGTAATTCCTTTCGTTGCCTGTGGCAGGCAATAATTCAGAAACTAATGGTGCTACAGAATGGCATGGACATTTTTCGAATAATAGTTTCTGGGCTGGCTTTTTAATTTTGTCCCATCCTCATGCCAGCTGCTATCTTCAGGATGCATCATGCTAAACTTTCCATAGGGTCTGGATAAAGTTCTCTACTGTCCTAGGAGTCATACAGGACAAGGTCGTGTCCCCCTGCACCTTCACCTTAAAGAACACACCGTGCACTTCCACAGAGTAGAAATAATATTTTATTTTGAAAACTCATCACGGTTTTACATTCGAAATAAATCCTTTAAATAATATTTATCCTTACAACTGTTTTAAACATATTTATGTTACCCAATTTCTTTGTTGTCACCCTTGTTAATGAAAGAATTGTACGTTTTGCCTGTAAGGTTGGCTCACCTTCATTATGTAGCCATCTGACTGCGGCTACCAATCAGCTGCGTGCTACTACCGCTACCATATGACACTTTATTATTCAGATATACCATCTGTTGAAAACGTTTATGAGTAAAAACTACCAGGCAACGCTGCAATCTCGTTCGGACCTGCTTGTATTTAACATGTCGTTCGTCGACGATCGTCGTCGTTGTTGGTCGTTATTCGTGGTTCGTCGACATCCTTCGTTCGTCTTCGCTCGTCGACGTTCGTCGTCGGGCGTTGTCGTTCGTCGATGAACGTTCTCGTTCGTCGTCGTCGTTTGACGTAAATTGTCGTCTATTATTGTCTGTCTTCGTCGTCCGACGATCGTCGTCGTTCGTCGTCATTTAACGTTTTCGGCGTCGTCGTTCTTCGATGTCCGTCGTTGTCTGTCATAGTCCGACGTCGTCGTTCGTCGTCGTGCGTCGTCGCTGTTGTCATTGGTCGTTGTTAGTCATCGTTTGTCGTCGTCGTTTGTCGTTGTTCGACGTCTTCGTTCGTGATCGCTCGTCATCGTTCGTCGTCGGTCGTCAACGTTCGCCGTCATTCGTCGTCGTTCGACGTCTTCGTTCGTCGTCATCGTGGTTCATCATCGTCGTTCGTCGTTTGTCGTCGTTCGTCGATGATCGTCATTGTTCGTAGTCGTCATTCGACGTCGTTGTTCGTCGATGTCCGTCGTTATCCATGACGATGACGGACGACGACGGACGTCGAACGGCGACGTACATCAACGACGAACGATGACGAGCGACGACAACGGACGAAGACGTCGAACAACGCGACTAATGACGACGACGATCGTCGACGAACGACGACAAACCACGATGGACGACGACGCACGACGAATGACGACAAAAATCGACAACGGCGACCGACGACGAACGACGACGATGGGCAATGATGGCCGACGACGTCGACGAACAAGAACAATCGACAACGACGAACGTCGACGAATGAGGGACGATGACGTCGAACAACGACACGACGCAAGACGAACAACAATGAATGACGACGACGAACGACGACAAACCACGACAACGGCGATGAACGACGACGGACAATTATTGAAGACGACGACGAACGGCTAATGACGACGAACGACGACGAAGAAACGATGGTCGTCGACGAACGACGACAAACAATGACGAACGACGATGGTGACGACGGACGACACAATCGACAACGACGAACGACGATAGACGACGTCGAAGGACGAATGACGACGAACGACTACAAACGACGACGGTCGTCGACAAACGACGACAATGACGAACGACGACGGTGAGAACGGACGACGAACTTCGACAGCTACGAACGACGACGATCGAAGACGAACGACGGCGACGGACCATTGCGGACGACGACGAACGACACGAATGACGAACGTCGACGAAAAACGATGACGAGCGACGACGACTAACGAAGATGTCGAACGCCGACGACAATCGACAACGACGATGAATGACGGCAAACGACGACAATCGACAACGACGACGACTGACGACGAATAACGAACGACAATGAACGACGACGAACGATGACAAACGACGAACGATGACTTTCGTTGACACTACGACGACGACAGACACTAATGGACGTCAAACGACGATGACGAACGACGACGAACGATGGCGATCATAGACGAACGACGACGAAGACAAACGACGACAATTGACAACGAATGACAAACGACGACGACGGTCTATTAAGGAAGACGACGAACGATGACAAGCGACGACGACTAACGAAGACGTCGAAAAACGACGACGATTATCCACATCGTCGATGAATGACGACGAACGAAGGGGATCGACAACGGCGACGACGAACGACGACCATCGACAACGACGAACGCCTACGACTGACAACGAATATTGACGACAACAATGAACGACGCCGAACGATGACAAACGACGACGAAAGATGAATGACGAACGACGACGACAGACAATAATGGACGTCAAACGACGATGAACGAGGTCAAACGACGTTCGCGACGACGAAATTCGACAACGACGACCGACGATAAACGACGACGACGGTCTATGACGGACAAAGATGGACATCGACGAACGACGAATAACAACGAAAGACGATCGTCAACGAACAACAGACAATGGTTTACAACGACGATGACGAACGACGACCTCGAACGACGACGCCGAACGGCGAATGACGACGAAAAACGACGAACGACTACGATTGTCGACGAACGATGACAAGCGTCAACGACGAACGAAGACGTCGAACAACGATGACGAACGACGTTTATCTACGACGACAAAAGACGACGAGCGATGACGAACGACGACGAACGACGATAAACCACGACGGACGACGACAGCGACGACGCACGACGAATGACGACAAAAGTCGACCGACGACGACGATCGTCGACGAACGACAACGATGGGCAATGATGGACGACGACTAACCGTGACGAATGACAATGCACGACGTCGAACGACAACGACGAACGACGACGAACAAGGACAATCGACTACGAACGACACGTCGACGACGGACGATGAACGAGGACTATCGATAACGACGAACGACGACGAGCGACAACGAACGACGACGATGGACCATGACGGACGACGAACGACGACGATCGTCGATGGACGACGACGACAGACAATAATGGACGTGATACGACGATGACAAATGACGAAAAACGAGGAACCTCGACGATCATCGACGAACGAGGACAAACGACGATGGCGACGACGGACGACGAAAGTCAACGAACGACGACGGAATTCGTTCACGACGACCGACAACGATCGACTAGAAACGACAACGGTCTATGACGGACGACAGACATCAACGAACGGTTAAAACGAACGACGACGAATGACAACGAACAACGACGATCGACAAACGACGGACAATGGTTGATGACGACGGATGACGACGAACGACGACGACGCCGAACGAAAAATGACGACGAATGACTACGAACATCGACGAACAACGACAAGCGACGACGACGAACGAAGAGGTCGAACCACGACGACGAACGACGTTTATCTACGACGAGCGATTACGAACGATGACAATCGACAATGACGAACGACGGCGACTGACGACGAACGACGACGAACGAGAAAGCACGATGTCGAATGACTACGAACGACGAATAACGACGAACGACTACGAACGACGATAGTCGACGACGAACGACGACGCACGACGAATGACGAGGAACGATGACAAACGAAGAAAAAGGCGAATGACGAGAATCGATGACGAACGGCGTGAACTACGGACGGCGAACGGCGACGAACGACGTCGAGCAACGACGTACGATGATGGCGAACGACGAACGATGACAAACGACCGAGGACGACGGACAACTTTCGTCGACGCACGAAGATGAATGCCGAAACCGACGAACGACAACGAACGCCATACGACGATGAACGACGAACGACGACGACCATGACGTACGACGGATGACGACGAACGACGAATGACGTTCTACACAATGAACGAAAACGAACGACGACGGCGAACGAACGACAACCAACGAGACCGTTAACAAACGACGACGTACGACGACCAACGACGAACAACAAACAACGACAAATGACGGATGATGACGAACGACGGAGGACTACGAACGAGCGACAATGAACGACGAAGAGTAACGAAAGCCGAACAGTGACGAACGTCAAACGATGTTCAACGACGAATGACTACGACAAACGACGAATGACGGTAACGTACGGCGAACGATGGCGAGGGACTACGACGAGTGACAACCAACGACGACAAACGATGAGGAACAACGGACGACAAAAGACGATATACGACAACGAACGACTTCGAACAAGGACGAAAGACGAACAAGAACCAAAGACGACGAGAGACGAACGACGACGATCGACAATTAACGGCGATGAAGGACTTCGAACAACATCTAACGGCGACGAATTATGACGAGCGACGAAGAACAACAGACGACGAAAGTCGAACGACGGTGAACGACCAAGGATGAACGACAATTACAAACGACGATGAACAATGAAATATGACGATCGTTAAACGTCGACGAAAGGCTAACGACGACGAACGTCGACAAACAACGAACGACGTCGAAAGCCGAACGACGACGAATGACTAACGTCGAGGAACGACGACGAACGACGCATGACGAACGACGAATAGAGTACAATGCCGAACGACAAACGACACCGAAAGTCGAGTGACGCCGAAGGACGGCGAACTTCGTCGAATGACGAAAGAAACGAAAAGCGACGAACGACGAGGAATGAAGGACGACGTACAACGAACAAACGACCACGATCGACGAATGATGACGAAAGACGACAAACGGTGACGAACACTCACGAACGACGACAGCCAACGACGAACGACGATAAATTACGAACGACAAGAAACGACGACGACGGAGATAAAAACAAATAGGAAAGATGAGAGGCGAAAAACGAAAGACGACGACCAAAACGACAAAAGCCGATGCCGAAGACGAAAGACAATAAACGACTAAGGACGTTGAAAGCCGAACGACGGTAAACGACGACGAAAGCTGGACAACGAACGTTAAACTACGATGAACAACAAACTAACGAACTAACATGATGATGAATGACAAACGAACAAACGAAACGGAATACAAGAAGAAATAAACGAACGAACCAGATCACGAAAGAACGCACGAACGAAAGAAAACGCAAGCGAATGAACGAACAAAAGAATGAACCATTGAACGAACAAACGAAGCTACAAACCTACCAACTAACCTACGAACGAAATAATGATCCGATTAACGAACGAACGCACCAACGAAAGAAACAACGTACGCACCAACGAACAAACCATCGAACAGACGAACGAACTGAACAATCCAACCAACGAACGAACCTTCGAACAAAAATACGAACGAACCAACGGACCAACTAACGAACGTACAAACGAACGAAAGGACAAATGAACGCACGAACGATAGCACCATAGAACGAATAAACGAACAAACAAACGAATGAATCAACGAACGAAAGCACAAACGAAGGAACGAACAGACGAACGAATGATCCATCAATCGAATAAACAAACGAACCAACATACCTCCGAACAATCCAACGAATGAACCAGAGAACAAAACGACGAAGGTAACAAGCGAATGAACAAATGAATAATCGGACGAACGATCGTAAGAACGGATTACCAATGACCACACCAACGAATGAACCATCTGACGAACCAACAACCCAACGAAAAACGTACTAACCAACGAGCAATACTAACGAACCAACGAACTAGCCAACGCATCAACGAACCAACGAACGAAGAAACGAAAAACGCACGAACCAATTACAGGACATACAAAAAAAATAATCTAACAAACGAAGGGGCTAACGGAAGAACCAATGAACGAATAATCGGACGAACCAACGAACGAACTATCGCGTAAACGCACGAAAGAACTATCGAACGATCCAACAAACGAACCAGCGAACTAAAGTACGAACAAACGAACATACGGACGAACGAACGAACAAACCAACATCGTACCAACAAACGAACCAAAAAACAAAGAAAGAACCAATAAACGAAGGAAGCAACGAACGAACAAATGTGCGAACCAAAGAACGAACCATCGAGCGAAGCATGTACGAATAAACGAACACACAATTGAACTAACCAACGATCGAACTTTTAAATGAACGCACGAACGAACAAGTGAACAAAAAACGAACGAACGAGCAAACCAAAGAACGAACCAACGTACAATCCGTCGAAAGAACCAACGAACCAATGGCAGAAGGAACCATACGAACGAACCAACGAACAATCCGTCGAAAGAACCAACGAACCAATGGCAGAAGGAACCAACGAACACACGTACGTACGAACAGAGGAACGAACCAACGAGCGAACTAAGTACGATCAATTGAACGAATGAACTAACGAACGAACGTACAAACCCACAAACGAACCAATTCAGGAATCAACCCACGTTCCAACGAACGAATGCTCAACAATTGAACTAACGAACAAACGAATGGACGAACCAATGAACGAATACTCGAACCAACGGACTAGCGAACAAACTAAGAAAAGAACATACGAACGAACAAATGAATAATTGAATGAACAAACGAACAGGCAATAAGCGACTGAACTAAAGAACGAAAGATCAGACGAACGAACAGGCCATCGAACGGACCAACGACCGAACCAACGAAGGAACGAAGTAACGTACGGAGAAACGAACTTACGAAGAAACGAACAAACGAACGAACCAACCAAGGAACGAACAAACGTGCAAACAAACGAACCTACGAAAGAACGAATACACGAACAAACAAATCCACGAACCAATGAATGAATCAACGGACGAACCATAAAACGAACCAACGAGCGAAGCAAGTAAATGAACGAACAAACAAATGAACGAACGGTTAAACAAACAAATCCACGAACAAGCCAACGAACAAACGAATGAACCAACGAACTAACGAACGACGAAAGAAAAACAAATAACCAACCAACAAATGAACAAACGGAAGAAACAAAGAACAAACCACGTGTGCGCCAACGAACGAAACAATGACCGAACCAACGATCCAGGCAATGAATGGACCAAAAACAATCCAACGATCGAACACACGAACAAACCAACGAGCGAACAAGTACTAACAAATGAACGAACAAATGAACGATTCAACGAACGAACGAATGTACGAACTACCACGAACCAACGATTAAACAAACGAACCCACAAACGTACATATGAAACAACGAATGAACAAACGAACCTAAGAACTAACGAAGCAATGAACGAAAACACAAACGACTAAAAGAATCTACGAACAGACAAACGAACGAAAACCAATGAACAACCGAACGAACGCAGGAAAGAGTAAACGTACGCACGAACGAACAAACGAGTGAACCAAGTAAGAATAAATGAACGGACAAAACCAACGAACGAACATACCAACCAATGAACTAACGAACGAGCCAACCGGTGAAGCAAGTACGAACAAACGAACGAACGAATCAAGGAATGAACGAACAAACGAACGAAAGAGCGAATAAACGAACTAACGACCGAACAAACGAACGAGAGCGAATAAACGAAATAACGAACGAACGAATGATCAAACGAACGTACGAACGAACGCTCGGACGAACCAACGAACAAAAGAACGAATGCACGAACGAACCAACACCCCATCGACCGTACTAACGAACAAATGAATGACTGAAGGAACAAACGAACGAACCAACGAACAAATGGCGACCATCGACTGAACCAACGAACGAAAGATCGGATAACTAACGAATGAACAGACGAGCGGACCTACGTACGAACGAACGTACAAACATAGGAACACGGGAAATACGAACGTATGAGCGCACGAACGAATAAACGAATGAACAAACCAACGACCGAACTAACGAACGAACAACAAACGAAGCATCAAACGATTTAACAAACAAACGAACGAGCCAACGAACGTTCGTGAAAACTAGCTCGTACATCCGCATTTTAGAAATGTTCGAAAACCATTTTTTCCAAACTTTTCGAACGGATAGTGGTAATTGCACTCTTTAATATGACTTGAAGTTCATTTCGGGTTATTTTTTGTTTTTTCGAAATTTACATAAATGTAATTTCTTTGAAAGATCTCTCACGCTGTTATAATGCATATTTCCAGCAATTTGTAAACACGATTGTATTTGTGAGTTAATGTGCTACAAATGACTTCATATTACTGATAATCAAAAAGAAAAATTTAGTTTATTTGAACAAATAGTAATTTATAATAATTAGTTTATGTTTGTATTGTATAATATTTAAAAAAGACTTAATATATTTTTAACAAATAATGTTATTCAGCTTCCGGGTCAATGACCCCCATCTCGATCAGGTTTTTGTCAAGTTTCCCTGATCCATTGAGCAAATGCTGAGTTGGCCCCTTGTTTTGCTTGTGGACGTAAATGTAGCTTCACTATGCGCACGTTTTGTTGAACCCTTCTTTTGCTTGTAGTGGTAGGAGAAGAGGAAAGGGCGAGTTACTATTTCGTTAGCAATTCTGAAAAATCATTCTTGCAATTCGTTTACCGATGCAAATAAGATTTATATAACTCGGAAACGAAAATGTCTATTTTATTCAAATATTACAAATCTCTCGATTTTTTAAAATTTATTTTTATTTATTTATGCTAAACTTTCACTCATCTTTCAACTATTTATAGTTAAAATGACGGGAAGGGATTCTGGATCTCAAGAAAACGTGCGCAGATAATCTTCTTCCCCATACGTCATGTACAGTTTTTACTGTTTTTTGACTAAATAAAAAATTTAAATCTAAACTATACATAGTTGAAAGATGAATAAAAGTTTGTTTTTTTTAATTAAGAAAGCTTACAAAATAGTAACTTACCCTCACCTCTACTCCTCCTACTACAAGCAAGCACAGAGTTCAACAAAACGTGCGCATAGTGAAGCTACATTCTCAGGCTCAGGACTAGAATCATGCTAACTTCAACAAGTTCGTTAGGAAGTCACTTCATACAAGTCGGAGATTTGGTGTCTACGAAGCGGACACAATTCGCGGCTGGTCTGAAGCTTAAAGCTAAAAATCTGGGTCCGTACCGAGTCACAAAAGTCAAACCTAACGATACGTATGATGTATACAAGGTGGAAGAAAATATAACTTTTGAAATGTCTAAATAAATAAATATTTATTGACATAGTATTCAATTAATGTCTCTATGTATTTAGAAGCATATATAACATACTATTTTTAATTTTTCTGCTCCTAAAAATTTGCCGTCCTAGGTCAGTGCCCATCATAATCCAGTGTGTGTATTGGGGTAAAGAACATAATTAAGGCTTGCGATGCTTAGCAATTTTTTTCTTGGGCATATTGGTTTGATGATCGGATAGACCGGTACCTCGAAATACTTCCAAGTGTTCCGTATAGATTTATTATTGCTTACACTGTTACATGCAAAACATATTTATCGATTTTTTATATTTTTGATTTTTTATATTTTTCGATTTTCTATATTTTTTAATTTTTATATTTAGAAAATATATAGACGTTTGTGTTATTCTTTCGTCGTTCCTCGCTTGTGGATTGTCTTTCGTCGTTTATTGTTGGTCGTACATCGTCTGTCGTTGATTATCGTTGCTCTTATTTCGCATGTCATGCAACGTTCATTGTTCGTCACTCGATACTCGTCGTTCGTTGTAGGTCTTTCGTCGTTCGTAGTCTGTCGTTCGTCGTTTACCGTTCTTCGCTCATCGCTCGTTGAATGTGGTCACGCTTGTCGTTCTTCGATTCATTTTTTTTAAATTTTTTAAAATTTATTTTTACATTTTTCGAATTTTTATATTTTTCGATTTTTATATTTTTCGATTTTTTATATTTATCGATTTTTTATATTTTTGATTTTTTATATTTTTCGATTTTCTATATTTTTGAATTTTTGTATTTAGAAAATATATAAACGTTTGTGTTATTATTTCGTCGCTTGTCGCTTGTGGATTGTCTTTCGTCGTTTATCGTTCGTCGTACATCGTCTGTCGTTAATTGTTTGTTGCTCTTTTTTCGCATGTCATTCAACGTTCATTGTTCGTCACTCGAAACTCGTCGTTCGTCGTAGGTCTTTCGTCGTTCGTAGTCTGTCGTTCGTCGTTTACCGTTTTTCGATCAACGCTCGTCGCTCGTTGCATGTGGTCACGCTTGTCGTTCTTCGATTCATTTTTTAAATTTTTTTAAAATTTTTGATTTTATATTTTTTCGAATTTTTATATTTTTTGATTTTTTAAATTTTTTGATTTTTATATTTTTGATTTTTTTATATTTTTCGATTTTTTATATTTTTTGATGTTTTATAGTTTTTATTTTTTATATTTTTTGATTTTCTATATTTTTGAATTTTTATATTTTAAAAATATATAAACATTTGTGTTATTCTTTCGTCGTTTGTCGCTTGTGGATTGTCTTTCGTCGTTTATCGTTCGTCGTACATCGTCTGTCGTTGATTGTTGCTCTTTTTTCGCATGTCATTCAACGTTCATTGTTCGTCACTCGATACTCGTCGTTCGTCGTAGGTCTTTCGTCGTTCGTAGTCTGTCGTTCGTCGTTTACCGTTCTTCGCTCATCGCTCGTCGCTCGTTGCATGTGGTCACGCTCGTCGTTCGTCGATTCATGTTTTTAAATTTTTTTAAATTTTTGATTTTTATATTTTTCGAATTTTTATATTTTTCGATTTTTTATATTTTTTGATTTTTATATTTTTCGATTTTTTATATTTTTCGATTTTTTATATTTTTGAATTTTTATATTTAGAAAATATATAAACGTTTGTTTTATTCTTTCGTCGTTTGTCGCTTGTGGTTTGTCTTTGTCTCGTTTTGTCTCGTTTATCTTTCGTCGTACATCGTCTGTCGTTGATTGTTTGTTGCTCTTATTTCGCATGTCAGTCAACGTTCATTGTTCGTCACTCGAAACTCGTCGTTCGTCGTAAGTCTTTCGTCGTTCGTAGTCTGTCGTTCGTCGTTTACCGTTCTTCGCTCATAGCTCGTCGCTCGTTGCATGTGGTCACGCTTGTCGTTCTTCGATTAATTTTTTTAAATTTTTAAAAATTTTGATTTTTATATTTTATGAATTTTTATATTTTTCGATTTTTTAAACTTTTTGATTTTTAATTTTTCGATTTTTTATATTTTTCGATTTTTTATATTTTTCGATTTTTTATAGATTTTGATTTTTTATATTTTTGATTTTTTATATTTTTCGTTTTTCTATATTTTTGATTTTTTATATTTAGAAAATATATAATCGTTTGTGTTTGATAGTCGTTTGTCGCTTGTGGATTATCTTTGGTTGTTTACCGTTCGTCGCACATCGTTTGTCGTTGATTGTTTGTTGCTCTTATTTCGCATGTCATTCAACGTTCATTGTTCGTCACTCGATACTCGTTCGTCGTAGGTCTTTCGTCGTTCGTTCTGTCGTTCGTCGTTTACCGTTCTACGCTCATCGCTTATCGCTCGTTGCATGTGGTCTCGCTTGTCGTTCTTCGATTCATTTTTTTAAATTTTTTATTTTTATATTTTTCTTTTTTTTATATTTTTCGATTTTTTATATATTTTGATTTTTTATATTTTTCGATTTTTTATATTTTTCAATTATTATTATTTTTCGATTTTTTACATTTTTCGATTTTTTATATTTTTTGATTTTTAATATTTTTCGATTTTTTATATTTTTGATATTTTCTATTTTTTGATTATCGATATTTTTGAATATTTATATTATAAAATATATAAACGTTTGTGTTATTCTTTCGTCGTTTGTCGCTTGTGGATTGTCTTTCGTCGTTTATCGTTCGTCGTACCTAGTCTGTCGTTGATTGTCTGTTTCTCTTATTTCTCATGTCAATCAACGTTCATTGTTCGTCACTCGATACTCGACGCACGACGTATGACGACGAAAAACGCCAACGGCGAACGACGACGGCCGACGATAAACGACGACGACGGACTATGACAAACAACGACGGAGACCGACGACGACGAATGACGACGAACGACGATAATCGTCGACGGACGACGACGACAGACAATGATGGACGAAAATGGACGTCAAACGACGACGACGAACGAGAGCGATCATCGACGAACGACAACGGACGACGACCGACGAAGACCGACGACGAACGACGACGAACGATGACGAGCGACAACGAAAGAGGACGTCGAACAACGACGACGACGAAAGACAGCGACGTACGACGAAGGAACACGAACAACGACGATCGTCGACGAACGACGATGAACGATGACAAACTTCGACAACGGACGAAGAAATTCCACGACGACGAATGACGACGGTCTATGACGGAAAACGTCGGACATCGACGAATGACGACGAACAACGACAATCGACTATGAACGGCGACGAAAGACGACGTCGATGACGGACGAGAAACGACGATAATCGACAATGGCGAACGAAGACGAACAACGGATAGCGACGACGAACGACGACGATGGACCATGACGGACGTCAACGGACGACGAAAACCGTCGACGAACGTCGACGATTAACGGCGACGAATGAGGACGAGCGACAACGACGAACGAAGACGTCGAACAACGACGACGAACGACGACGACGAAGGAAGACGAACAACAATGAATAACGACGATCGTCGACAAACGACGATGACAATGATTGACGATAATGGACGTGGAACGACGACGACGAACATTGACTATCGAGGGCGATCATCGACGAACGACGACGAAGGACGATGAACGACGACGAACGACGACGACCAACGATGACGAGTGACGACGAACGAGGACGTCGAACAACGACGACGACGACGAACGACAGCGACGAATGGCGAAGGAAGACGAACGACGACGGTCGTCGGCGAACGACGACGGTCGTCGGCGAACGATGACTGTCGTCGGCGAACGACGACGAATGACGACTACGACGACGCACGACGAATAACGACGAACGACGATGAAAAATCGACATTGACGAAAGACGACGTCCGACGACGAATGACGACGAACGAGGGCGATGATCGACGAACGACGACGAAAGACGACGAACGATGACAGACGTCGAACGACGACGAACGATAACAAACGACGATAACGAACGACGGCTACGAATGGCGAAGAAAATGTACGACGACGATCGTCGACGAACGACGACGGCAACGACGCAAGACGAATAACGACGAATGTCGATGAAAAATCGACTTTGACGAACGACGACGTCCGACGACGAATGACGATGAACGTCGACGACGGACTATGACGGACAACGACGAACGACAAATGTCAAACGACGACGATTTTCGACGAACGACGATGACGATGGATGACAACGAACGAAGACGACGAACGACCACGAACGACTACGGACGACCAACGACAAACGTCGACTCACGATGACAAATGATAGCGAGCGACCACGACGAACGAATACGTCGAACAACGACGACGACGACGATCGTCGACGAACGACGGCGACGACGCACGACGTATGACGACGAACAACGACGAATGACGAGGAAAATCGACAACGACGATCGATGAAGGCCGACGATGAATTATGACAAACGACGATAAAGGACGACGGACAGACAACGATGGACATCGACGAACGACGACCAACATCGCCGAACGACGACGAACGATGAAGATCGTCAGAACGACGACGACAAACGACGACGGCGACGACGCGCGACGAATGACGACGTACAATGTCTAATGACGACAAAAATCGGCAAACGACGATGACGAATGACGACGAACGACGTTGAATGACGATTATGCTCACGTCACATGCAACGAGCGATGAGCGAAGAACGGTAAACGACGAACGACAGACTACGAACGACGAAAGACCTACGACGAACGGGTATCAAGTGACAAACAATGAATGTTGAATGACATGCGAAATAAGAGCAACAATCAACGACAGACGATGTACGACGAACGGTAAACGACGAAAGATAATCCACAAGAGACAAACGACGAACAAATAACACAAACGATTATTCATTTTCTGAATATAAAATTTCAAAAATAAAGAAAATCGAAAAATATAAAAATTCAGAAACATAAATAATCGAAAAATATAAAAAATCGAAAAATATAAAAAATTGAAAAATATAAAAATAAAAAATCGAAAAATATAAAAATTCGGAAAATATAAAAATCAAAAATTTAAAAACATGAATCCACGAACGACAAGCGTGACCACAAGCAACGAGCGATGAGCGAAGAACGGTAAAAGACGAACGACAGACTACGAACGACGAAAGACCTACGACGGACGACGAGTTTCGGTTGACGAACAATGAACGTTGAATGACTTGCGAAAAAAGAGCAACAAACTATCAACGACAGACGATGTACGACGAACGATAAACGACGAAAGACAAACCACAAGCGACAAACGACGAAAGAATAAAACAAACGTTTATATATTTTCTAAATATAAAAATTCAAAAATATAAAAAATCAAAAAATATAAAAATTAAAAAATATAAAAAATCAAAAAATATAAAAATTCGAAAAATATAAAAATAAAAAATTTAAAAAAATTCAAAAACATGAATCGACGAACGACAAGCGTGACCACATGCAACGAGCGACGAGCGATGAGCGAAAAACGGTAAACGACGAACGACAGACTACGAACGACGAAAGACCTACGACGATCGACGAGTTTCGAGTGACGAACAATGAACGTTGAATGACATGCGAAATAAGAGCAACAATCAATCAACGACAGACGATGTATGACGAACGATAAACGACGAAAGACAAACCACAAGAGACAAACGACGAACAAATAACACAAACGTTTATATATTTTCTGTATATAAAAATTCAAAAATATAGAAAATCGAAAAATATAAAAATCAAAAATATAAAAAATCGAAAAATATAAAAAATCGAAAAATATAAAGATCAAAAATTTAAAAAAATTTAAAAACTTGAATCGACGAACAATGAGCGTGACCACATGCAACGAGCGACGAGCGATGAGCGAAGAACGGTAAACGGCGAACGACAGACTACGAACGACGAAAGACCTACGACGAACGACGAGTTTCGGGTGACGAACAATCTACGTTGTATGACATGCGAAAAAAGAGCAACAATCAATCAACGACAGACGATGTATGACGAACGATAAACGACGAAAGACAATCCACAAGCGTCAAACGACGAAAGAATAACACAAATGTTTATATATTTTTAAAATATAAAAATTCAAAAATATAGAAAATAAAAAAATATAAAAATCAAAAATGTAAAACATCGAACAATATAAAAAATCGAAAAATAAAAAAAATTAAAAATATAAAAAATCGAAGAATTTAAAAATTTGAAAACTATAAAAATAAAATTTTTTTAACATTTAAAAAAATTAATCGAAGAACGACAAGCGTGACCAAATGCAACGAGCGAAGAACGGTAAACGACGAACGACAGACTACGACGAAAGATCTACCACGAACGACGAGTTTCGAGTGACGAACAATGAACGTTGAATGAAATGCGAAAGAAGAGTAACAATCAACGACAGACGATGTAGGACGAACGATAAACGACGAAAAACAATCCAACGAACAACGAACTATCAAACAAACCAACGAAGAAAAGAACGAACGAACCTACAAACGAACTAACGAGGGAACTAAGTAGGAATAAATAAAAAACAAAAAAACGAAAGAACCAACTAACGAACAAACGAACCAACCAACAATCGTACCAAAGCAAAAACTAGCGAACAAACCAACGAGCGAAAGAACACGAACAATCGAACGAAGAAAAAAACGAACGAACCAATGACCTAAAAACCGTACGAAGGAACCAACCAACTAAAGAGCAAACCCACAATCGAACGAACGAACCAATGAACGAACCAAGAAACGAACCAACGAGCAAACACGAACAAACCAACGAACGACCACGCCAGCGAAGCAAGTACGAACAAATGAACCAACAAACGAACAAAAAAGATCGAATGAACCAATTATCAAACCAACGAACAAACGATAAACGATCGATGCAGCAATTGAAAGAACGAAAGAAGGAACAAACGTACGAATGAGCGAACGAACGGGCAAAAACGACTGAACGATCGGACGAAACAACTAAGCACCAACAGACGAATCAACACACGAAGCAACAAACGACCGAACAATCACATACGATTGAAAGAGCGAATAATCGGACAAAAAACGAACGCACAAACGAATAAATAAATCAACGAACGAAACCACAAAAGAACGAATCAACGAGCGTACCATGTACGATCAAATGAACGAATGAACAATCAAACTAACAAACGAACTAACGCACAAAACAACGAACGCACGACAAACGCACATCCCAACGAATGAACAAACGAACGAACAGACAAACAAACTAACAAATGAACGAATGGGCGACCCAACGGCCGAACAAACGATTAAACGATCCGACGAAACAACAGGGACCAACGAACCAAAAATCAAACAAACGTACCAACGATCGAACCAACGAACGAACCAGCGTACGAACAAACGCTTGACCATACGAACGAACGAACAAACGAACCAACGAACGAAGGATTGAGAGAATAAACGTTAAAATGTGCAACCAACGACTGAACTAATGAACGTATAGCGAGCGAATAAATAACGACCAAATGAACGATTCAACGATCGCACCAACGAACGAACCAACAAACGATGGAACCTACAAACGAACTTAAGAAAGAACGAAATAAGCTGAGAACGAACAAACGAACGAATGAGCGAACAAACGAACAAAAAACGACTGAACCAACGAACGAACTATCGGATGAATCAATGAACGAACGAACGAACCAACAAAAGAACAAACGAAGAAACTTACAAACGACCAACGCACAAACCAACGGACGAAGAACGAACGAACCAACGAAGGAACTAACCAAAGCTCTAACGAACGAACGTCCGAACTATCGAACTAACAGACGTACGGACAGACGGCAGACGAACGAACGGTCAAACGAACGAGTGGACCATCCAACGACCGAACCAACGAACGACCGGACGAACCAATGAATGAAAGAATGAATGCACGAACGAACAAACGAACCAACGAACGAACTAGCGAACGAACGAACATACGAACAAATGAATAGTCGAAGGAACAAACGAACGAACAATCAAACCAGCAAAACAAAAGAATAAACGAAAAAAGGGACAAAAGGGCAACCAGCGACTGAACCAACGAACTAAAGATCGGACGAACTATCGAACGAACGAACGAGCCAAAGAACGGGTCACGAACTTACGAAGAAACGTACGAAAAAACGAACCTACAAAGGAAAGAACACACGAACGAACCAACGAACGTACTAACGAACCAAGGAAACAAAGAATGAACAAACGAACGAACCAAAGAACGAACCAACGAGCGAAGCAAGTACGAACAAACAAAGAAATGAACGAATCAACTAACGAATCAACGAAGGAACAAACGTACGTACAAACGAACAAACGAAGTAACGAATTAACGAACGAAATTACGAACAAACAAACGAACAAATTAACGAATGAACACATTAACGAACGGACGAAACAACGAACAAACCAACGAACGGTCGGATGAACCAATAAACGAACCAACGAACGCACCAACGAGCGAACAACGAACGAAACAATTACTGAACCAACGAAAGAATTAATCATTTAACGAATGGACCAAAAAACGTTAAATCGAACGAACCCACGAACAAACCAACGAACGAACAAACGAACGAAGGCACAAGGGAACGAACCAAAGAACGAATGAACCATCGAACGAAGAAACGAATGAACAATTTAACGAAGCTACGAACGAACCAATGAACGAACCAACGAACGAACGATAGGACGAACAACCTAATAAACCACCGAACGCACCAACAAACCCACGATCTCGCGAACGAAGAAACGAAAAACGAACGAACGAACGCACGAACGAACGTACGCACAGACGAACGAAGGAACGAACGGACTGACGAACCAACGAACAAACCAACGTACGAACCAACAAACCAACGATCGAACAAACCAACGAACAATTGGAACATTGCTTCGTTTTTATAATAAAATTACGGATATGGTACGTGACTGAAAAGAAGTTCTCAATTCTTCACTCATTAATTCTAGCATGTTATTAGCAATAGAATAGACGATTATACCGTAGCCACAACGGCAAACCCAAATCTCTCCGGTGCTGGGAAACTTTAAGGTCGATTCATATTTTCGTTACCCTCCAATAAAATGGTAAACCACATTAAACACAAACTTACTTTTGTAGAAGACATCAATCTTAAAGAAAAACTACAGGATTCTGGCTACACCATGTGTTAGAGGATTTTTTAATTCTGGAAATGAATTTATTCACTTGTTCCTTAATAGGGCCTTTTAATAATAGTTTTTCTGCCAAACATTTGCTGTTCTTTTACGCAGCATTACATGTCTTTCTATTGCTAAATGGTAACGAGGAAGTAAAAAGAATGTACACCACCCTAATTAAAGAACTAGTTGTGAAGGACAAATTGTGTTTGAAGAAAAATCTCAATTTTCAATAATTGTGGGGGTCCAAAAATTGAAACTTGTGTAATTTTAGGAAAATAAGAATTAACGGGAAAGTGTATTTCATTCTAATCTTTGAAAAAATGAAGAAAAATTTGAAGCCATTTTTGAAAATCTCAGGGATGTTATGAAAACAAACGTACCCCAAAATGTAACGAAATCTTCAAAAATACTGGGGTTTGATTCAGGCCTATTCTAATGGCGAATATTCATTTTGGAAAAAATCCTACGCAACGTATGTAAACGCTAGTGTTCTTAACGGACCGACGGACACACAGGTAGACATACCGATGAACTGTATTGAAAAGACAACACTTTTTCGACATCAGGGTATCATAAATCGTGTATTTCCGCTAAAATATAGAAATTTTGCGTACCATTACATAACTTTCTCCATACTGCGTGTATTACTTCGCATATGCGTACTACGAGTATGAGCATGTAAAATTACGTAACCAAGAGGTTTTCAAAACGGGTCGTTTGAAAAATACTTTTTGTGCTGATAGAGCACGAAGAAACCGCCATTATGAATAAAACACTGGCAACAGAATCGGTCCGGATGGTCGAGATCGTTAAGGCAGTAGCGCCGTAGCAATCTCAGACCGAATGATCGCGGGTACGAATCCCGCCTCAGTCAAGGTTGTATTTGTGTTCGTCCTTTCACCCCTATCATCCCCAAATCATGTCATCTTCGCTGTCACAATACCGTTAAATGGAATAGCGGTCGCTAATGATCTAGATGTTGATGCGACCTTGAATAACACCAAAGAAGTACTGGTGACGATTGTTTCAAAGTGGTTTTATGAGTGAACTTTTGCAAAGTACATTATTGTGGATTTATTCATCAAAAAAACCAATTTCACATAAACATTTTTGTTAAATTATTATCTTGTACATATCAGATAGAAATGGTCTGCAAAAACCACCCGGCCTGGAGTCACAGAGCCAGGTGCGGCCACTTTGATCACATGGCAGAGGATTCCATTGATTCATTATTTCGTTTTCTGGGTGCGTCAAAGGCTAGTCATCAGTCTAGTAACTGTACCGCATTTTTTATCTCGGGTGGGGGCGGTGTTCTCCTCCCGCTGGCGGGTTGAATCCGACGCAGGCCTAACCGTCGACTTGCGGGCATTTACGCAACTTTCTCTTACTAAGTAGTAGTTAGAAACAAGCATATACAGGCAAATATCTAATTGACGTTGCATTTTGAACGTACGTACATACCATCATACGTTACTGTTATGTATACTATTATTCTATAGCTTTATATGTTAAATGCGAGAATTATATGTGCCTTATATAGCTACACTCTTAATACATTTTAATAATGCAGTAATAAAGAAAAAAATCAGTAACTTGGCTAAAGTTCATTTTGTTTTTGTTGTTTTTCCAAAAATTACACAAATGTAATTTTTTTATAGATCTCTCGCGCCGTTAATATGCACATTTCCAGGAAATTGTAAACACTATATTATTCATGAGTTAAAAGTGCTGGCATCATATGAAGTTTTTCGAAAACTGTGTAGTTTTCTGCTAAAAAGAGCTTAAAATTTGAATTTATAGTAGCGCTAAAACGCCATTTTCTGTAAAAGTCTCCAAATTTTTCTAAGAAAATTGCCACTTAGGGCAAGGTTTTACTGTTCTTTAATATTCCTATCATAAAATTTACGTTCTACTACTGGAAAATCGAAAAATTAAGGACATTTAAAAAAAATTACATTAGACGACGATAGATACCAGCGGGCTAGAGTACATGGCAAGTTCGTATAACTAGCCGAGACCAAAGGAAATAGAAAATTAATACGGGAAAGTCTGTTCCATTCTATAGCACCACTTGTTTCTTACTAATTCATTTTTCCAATCAATTCTAAAATTATGTATCAATTAGTGTATTATGTTAATACATTGTTTTAAGTGGCAATACAGATATGTTGGAATCTTAAAGAGTTTTATTGATCTGATTTTCTCACCTGCCGCGTAAATAGATTCACAGTACAATGTTGAGTTATCTCTTAATTTTTTCTCATTTATTTAACTTTCTCTCGTTATTTTCGAAACTGTGTGAACTAATTTAAAAATCTAATTTAAAAAGTGGTATCCGCTCCTTGTTTTTGTTCGACAACGTTCTTTTTTTACCTAATCGCTCATAACAGACAAAATAAACATGATCTAAGAAGGTATCATTTTCGGAAGTAAGATAATTATCGTGTCTTCGCGCACGTCTCGTGAATTCAGAATTGTTTGTTTTGCTACCTGCATGAGGCGTGGCGTAATGGTACAAAGTCCGATGATAGACTTTCTCTGTCAGAGATATTAGTAGTTTTAGTGATGTCAGAAACCGAAACGGAGATTTTCTCAGCAACTACCTCAGAGACAGACTTTGACGTCTGAACGCAAGCTAATGCTCGTGTAAAAGGACAGTTATTCGAAAACGGCAAAGAAACTGACAATTTCCGTTACTGAACTTACTGTGTTTAATAAGAATCGTAAAGGAAATGCTTAAACTTATTATTAGGCTCTGAAATAATAATCACCTCCTAAATTCGGGACTAAAGACGTTAGATGTCGGTTATATATAAAATCTATTCCGGGCTGCAACCCGTTTCTCAAGGAGCAGATCTACTCTTCTGCGGGTGGACTGGGTAGGCTGTGGATGTCTTCTTAATACTTTGCGCAAAATATGAGCTGTTCTCAGTGAGGCAATGTCTTGCCTTTTTCAGTCTTTTAAACGATTTGGGAGTTTGGATAAGTTCTTATTCTGACTTATGAAAATTTACGTTTCGTGGAATAAATGTGATGACTATCGGTACGACCTATGTTGTTACGCACCCACATCTCCTGATCTCGGTTTCTAAACTCTTGAACTCCTATTTTAAGAAGTATGAGTCTCTCTCTCTCTCTCTCTCTGGATATGACGTTTGGATAAAATAAAATAGAAATATCTAACTGTTAGAAATATTTTTTTCTTCATGCCGTGAATAACATATCTAATGATTTATTTGCTTCCATCGAACTATCAATACGAACATGCAGAACAGAGTCTAACAGAGAACAGAAGTCAAAGTTTCGTTGAGTGTTAATACCACTTGGAACTCAGGCCCGGTGGATAATGTGGGTATGGTGGGTAGCTATACTCAAACGAAAAACTCTGAGTAGTTAAAATACCCACTCGAAATTTCGGGTGGGAGAAATATTCCATAAACATCAAATTCCAGAAATTAACTACGTTTCTCACATTACATTAAAACGTATATGGAATCAGCATGTTGCAAGAGCGGTTCAACAGTTGTGGCGTCGTCGGGTGCGAGTAAAACTCAGACACGGAGTTGTTCTGTACAAATTTATTGACAAGTTTTATACACTATCTACACTCTTCGGAAACTAGCGCTACACTCCCAGCACTGTACATCTCTGAGGCATATCCGCCTAAGTATGACGCAGACCCCAGCGGCTTGGCGCCGCTCCTGGTCTCTCGTCTCGTGGCAACCGCCACACCTCGCAGCCGAAGCTCGCGATAACCCCTGACGGGTGAAAGGTGCCTTCCGCACCGTGATTCCGTTCGACAACGAATGACCACGGCTGGTTACTCTCCAGCCGCCTCGCGAGGAGTCTTGTGACAGACCTCCCATGCCGGCGGCGTCCTCTCCTTCCGAAACGTGGGCCTGTTTGCAATTTTGAAGTCCAGCTTCACCGCGGCTGGACTCGCCCATCATCTGCGCCAGTTGACACCCGCGTTCCGAGACACGCCCACCCCGGCCTTTGAGGAGGGCCCGCCTCTGGTGGCCTTCCCCTTGCCGCCAAAGGGCTGCCCCCGCCCCCTCGCTGACCTTCCGACATGTGTGGTCCATCTGGCCCATTGGCACGACGTTGCACAGTATTGCAATTTTACATCTTTATAGTGACATGACCGACAAAATCAAGTTGCAGGAATTGTTAAGTGAGATTGTATAGAACTAGTGGTGCCACAACAGCATATACTTTTTCGCAATATTACGTGTTGTCATTATGTGAGCCAGGACGCCCATACATGCTTCATTAATTTCAAACATAAATTACGCTAAAACTACTAACTTTTACAAAAAATTGTACCTTAACCTTTTTTAAAGAGCCTCTCTTGTACAGCAGTCTTGGTCTGAGGCAAAAATCTCTATCTTCAATTTTGTACTTTTGAAATTATTTTGGGCCATTTTCGAAAAAAACGAGCAATACCCGAAATCGGGACATGCACCTTATTTTTTACCGTACCTTATTACATATGAGGAAAAAATTTAAAGAAAAAAATTCGAGCGGTTTTTGAGAAAACAAAATTCATAAATTTCAAGAGCAAACATTTCTATCTTCAATTTTGTAGTTTTAAAAAATTGTTTTGCAATTTTAGAAAAATCGAGGATTTCAACGAAATTGAGAACTGCACCATTTTCTTAAATGTCCTTTGCACTATTCAAGAACAAAACTTAATTAAAAAAATGGAACCATTTTCTTGAAAACTTCGAAAATGCCCGGGGGGCTTCATGTAAAGTACACCCCAAAATTAAAGAACCAGTTTCAAATTCCAGGGACCGCGACCTCAGCCAAAACGGTAGGGGAATATCAATTTTAGAGAAAATCGGCTGAACGATTTGGTAGCATTGTGCACAGACGGACAGACAAGAGGTTTTGCCATCAATCGATTTTTCGGTATCAAGGCCGCACAAAACATGGATTCTGGCTACATCCCATGTTACAGGAATTTGTTTTCTATATTTAGCAACTTGGTTTATCCATTTTTTCGTTACCAGGGCCCGGGAATAAGAGTTTTTGCGTCGAAAATTCGCTGGTTTTCGGCGGATGATTCCAATTCTTTCTCTTCTTACGTTAATAAGCGCAAAAAAGTAAAAATGCAAAGATCAGCGCTGCTTTTGATTGCAAAATTGAACTCTGCAGATGTTACATAAAATAAATGTGATAACAATTTGATGACAATCTAATAATAAATATGACAATTTGAAAAATTCTGTTTTGTATTTTTTCCCTTTATGTACATTTTTGGTGGGAGATGAAGGAAGGGTTATCCCTACCAGAGTTAATTACCCACTCGGATGTAACACTAATCGCGGACTCTATTGAAACTTTTAGAGTGTTTTAGATCTGACGTGGTAGTAACAGCAAATTCTATTGTGTCTTTACTTGTATTCGGCTTTTGCTGGAATTTGAATAGCTGAGACGATAATTATGATCAATTGTTTCTACTAGTTACTGACAAATATGATGTATATAATCCTAGTAAATTTTGAGAACCGTTTAATGAGCGATCAAGTATGCCATTTTTTTTATTGCCTGGATCTTGGGCAGCTATATAAGTGCTTCTAAATATGGCTCCATTCTTCTCTTTATAAACGACATAAATGATTGCTCTTGTTCTATCTGTACCTTATCCATTATTTTTTAGATATTGTACATATCAAGGACCTACATAACGTGGATTTCGATTACACAACTTGTTAGAGGCGTTCCTTTTTCTGTCGAAAAATCCCCGTTTTCCGCCGCAGCACTGCAATACTTTTTCTTTACTACATTTTCACGTTGTAATAAAAGATAGTAAAAATAACGAAATACATTGATATTCAGCTCTACCTGGAAAGATTCTGGAAACGGAGGATATAGCTGTCTGAACAGAAATTGGATAATTTGTGCTCCAGGAACCACAACCAGAGGCCTAAAGAAACGTGTCAACTCGATGCCGGAATAACATACCAACTATAAACCCTGCAGCTATCATGTATAATGTACATATTAAAAAATATCTAATTGGATGTGAGTAAACATTCCACCCTTTGGACACCGTTAATTGAAGGTCTGTGTCACGTGAGCGTTGCGTTAACGTGCATCACCTTACGCTGATAACGTCAGCTGCGTTGACGCCTGTCCACACGAGACGCGCGTCGTACATTAATACTGTCTCTTATGCTAAACGGCACATGAACGTACTTAGCGACGTGCGTTGTGCCACAGCTCAAGCTGAATTCATCAGCGTTATGTGACGCGCATCTACGTAATGCTCGTGAGACAAAAGCCTACAGTGTGAAAATAACTTCATACAGGAACCAAACTTTGAATGGCCAGGCCCTAAACTGTGCATTAGGCCTTACATCATATAGGATCAGTAGGCCTATTGTGTGGGCTAATATTTTTAAGCATTTATTAATAACCAAAAATATCAGGGCTCGAGTCAAGAATATCAAATAGCCATTGCAATTGCCTTGATCATCTGTATTGCCATCTCTACTAGGCTACTTATAGGGGTCAACCCCCTTATTGATGTCTAAATCAATGTTGATTGTTATCATTGGTAATACCTCGTGTGCTTTGCAAATTATCGATAAATTCCCTACTCGCGAAGCGAGGAGAGGATTTATCTGACAATTTCCAAAGCACGAGTTTAATAGGACTTTTCCACTAGTAAAATTATGTTCAACAGAGTTCCAAAATGCGCCAAATATTGAAAATAACGCCTCCTAAGATAGACGAATCAGTTTATGATTGGTCAGTAAGTAGAAACGGTAGGAAAAATCGGATACAAAAAGCGATCAACTTTTTGAGATACACCATGATTGGGGCATTTTGTATTTACAGTTAAACACTATTGGTTTTAATTTCATGAGTGGAATAGTCATAGCAAATTGCAATGGCAAATGGCCACTGCCATTGCCGAAGTTTATGTTGATAACTACTGACAATATTAATTTAAAATAGTTTTAGCTATGTCTATTCATATGATTGTTCTATAATAATATAATCACATACATTTCGAGATTTTCTACCCACTTGTGCTACTGAGTATCCAGAGGTGCTGCAAAAATGGAATGGAATGTGGGGCTATATTGAATAATTTTTTTCTTAAATCTATGGATCCTGGGGAAGTAATTTCCGTTTCAACAGTTACACATTATCAGAGTTGGAAAGTATTGATAGGATCTAATAAGTCGTAGCCAACCATCAACTTTCCTAAGGTTTTTATTTGTAAAAAGGGAATTTATACTTTTTATGTATTGAGGGAATTTATATTTTATTGCTCTCTTTAAAGAAAGTAGGATTGAGTTTCAGGGAAAAATTGCCATTAATCTTGTATTATAAGGTGTACTTTAGTAACAATTACAATCAAATTACAAGTATTGTATTAAGACCACAAATAAATAAAAAAAAATTTATTTGGGAGAGGTAACTGATTTTATTCAGAATACATCAGTCATAATAAAATTCTGCAGTACAGAGTGAGTAGAAATTAATAGTATTAAATCAGTACCAAAAATTTGGCTACTTTTCAAACAATAATGTAAAAGAATTTCAGTTTCATTTATTATAATTTCAATTAAGTTAATTGGAATTTAAATTATGTGTTTTTTCACAGTCAGTTGAAGAAAGAAATATGTTATAACAACTCAGAACTCATAACACATGAAGATAAACACATATTTCTTCAATAAAAATTATTTGGAAAATGTTTTCATTAACATTGAAATATGTATTTTAATACTTTGCTTCATTAATATTTCTTGAAAATTTGAAGTTAATGCAGATTTGCTTCAGAACATATCAATAAAAGTACCAAACAGTTGAGATTAATTTAGTCTTTTCATATAAACTATTATTATATCTTATTATAATAATCTTATTATTGGGATAAGTTTTTTGTTGATAGTTGCAGATCTTATAGAATTCCCCATTCAATTTCTTCTTTTAATGGATTGTGATATTGTATGTTCTCTAGTGCTGGCAATCAGTTTTGTAGTTTGATTTAAAAAATGCTAAATATGATGTCAGATTTCTTTACCAGTTTCTCAATAATTTCTCTTCAAGAAATGGTGAAACTTGGTGTACAATGGTGCAGGATGAAGAAGGGTCGGATGTAAAATATATGTTAAGAATTCACCATATTTTATATTATATTGCCACCATACCATAGAACGTTACAGCATTGTTCTTTGGCACAAAATTTACTTCCTGCATTTGAGATCATTCAGTTTTCAGAGTGCCAGCAGGTATTACCACAGATTATAATTTGATAATATTATTTTCACAATATCTTGCAGAATTCTATTGTACCTATTTAATAATAACCTAATTTTGATGATACACATGCAAATTTACCTGCTCTTAAAAGTTACTTCAAATGGTTTTGGAGCTGTGGTAAAGCCAGGGAGGCTTAGAGTCGATGGTGTAGGATGACCAGGTGGCAAGTGTACTGAATACTTTTGCATTATTGATGTAAAAAACAGAAAGAGATTGTTTCTTGCGAGAGCCTCTCCCGGACACAATCGCTTTCCAAGTCCAAATGGGATGAAAGTGTTGTCCTTGACTAATTTCCCATTTTCATCAATGAAGCGTGATGGCCGGAAGTTACAAGGATCTCCCCAATGCTCTTTGTCTTGAAGAACGTTCCACAGACTCACAAGCACTGTTGTATTCTACAAAGATATAAATCATATCCATAACTTCATTAAAAAATTGATAATCTTATGACTAAAATAACACTAAAGATTTGTAGCAGCATTGACAAAATGATGTCCATTTGTCAGGAACTTTTATTCAAAAGTAAAACTGCTTGTTTGCAACAGTTTTAAAAGGACTACAAAATCATTAGATTAGATTTTGGAATTCCAAGTCAGTTCTTGAATTATAACATTAGCTAGAGGTGAAAAAAGATAGTACCTTAGGGATGAAATATCCATTCAATGTTGTATCTTTCATTGCCCTATGTGGCACAGTGATTGGAGCTATTGTATTGCAACGCATAACTTCCAGAATTACAGCTTCCACGTATGGAACTCTACAGATAAAGAAAATTAGTTTCTTAAATCTACGCCTTACCTACGTTTAAAAAGAATCAGATTGACAGTATACTTACTGGACTTTATCTTGCAATGACAGTTTATGATTTCGACCAATGTTTTCATCAATGGTAGCATGAACTTTTTCTTGAACCTCTGGGTATAAGACCATGTACAACAATGCAAACCCAAGGGTATTCCCAACTGATTCTGATCCAGCTGAGAAGAGGTCTGAACACACCACTTGGAGGGTCTGGACTATCATAAAAAAATTTAAAAGAATTAGATTAATAAAAAAAAGTTTCATTGGCTAAATTAACAATAAGGAACAATTTGAATTTCTCCCCAAAACTGTGTAAAGAAATGAAAATTACCATCAAATGTTGTATTTGATCCTTTCTTAGAATTCATTTCAATCAGATAAACATCAATGAAATCTCGAGGATTATTTTCATCTAAAGATTGTGCATGTTCATTTATAATTTCCTAAGAAGAGAAAATAAATTAAGATCACAGATTTCAATATATTTACTACTACTACTACTACTACTGAATATTAAACATATTACACATAAAAAAAACTGTATCTTTCTTTACCAAAAAAAAATTGTTCAGTTGTTCAGAAGCTATTTGTATTTCATTCATATAGTTGGGAAAAATATATTTTAGAAATGGAAATATCATTCTCAAGTTTCCTCCAGTTGGATTTCCAGAACGGAAAAATGCTGTCAAAAGTTGCATTAACTTTTGTAGTTTTGGATCAGAGTGTTTGTATCTGGTTCCAGCAATTATGCCCCAAAGAACATTCACTGTTGATATATTAAACAAACCGCTGACCTGTGATGAACAGAGATACGTCAGAGAGTGTTACGTTAAAACTACATTTACAGGAATGAAGGAAAGGTATAAAGTTATTGTTTAAAACATTTAATTCAAATTATGACACCTTTAATTATGAAGAAAAATTATTTGAAGAAATACATTCATTTAAAACATGGCTAATTAACAAAGTATCTGAAATATCTTCTTACAGCAAATATAATTATACTATTTATTCTTAAACAGAATTCGTTAAACAAATTCCTTACTTCTTTGGAAAGAATTGGGAGTATCAAACTCATGCACTTTATTTACCTGTAATGTTTTATCTTTGATTTCTTCCAGAAGTTCAGTTACTTCTTCCATTATAATTCCCTCCATACTAGATTTTCCTAGGCCAAAATCTTTCAAATGATGAACAGCAAAACGCCGCTGTTCTTGCCACTCCTCACCATCAGCAAACATAATACCTAAAAGAAAAATTATATTTCAAACATTTTAGTTATACTTACTCAAGTTACATTAATTTTCTTCTGTGTTACTTCATAACTCATGTAAATCCAAATTACTTCTGTGTGATAACCTCACAATAATAAATTGAGCATCATATGTTTGAAACTATCAACCATTATGAATTAAGTTTTATAAATGGCAATGTTGTCATGCTGAATGTTTAAATGAGGAATTGCCAGTGTTTCATTAATACACACAGAATAATTTGCAAGTTACAATTCTATTAAAAGGAATATTTCATCAACAATACCTGGCAATGTTGATATTTTGGTGATACTCTCTCAGCTCACAATATTTTGCTCTTCAATAGAAGGAGGATTGAAGTGAATTTAATGCTATTGAAATATATTTTCTTGGATTTTTGGAAAGCAATATTGTTTTTTTTTTTTTATTGATGGTGTTTTAATTTTTTTTTTGTTTACTTATATTTTCTTTTCAATATTTTTAATTGCAATTTTGATAACAAGAAATTTTTTAGTAGCAAGCTCTTAGAGAGCTAGAAAAGGCACTAAATTCATTATCTCAATGTTTGGAGCAAGCTAGGTTTTGTAAAAATAGATAAACATACCAATTCTTCTGTCAAAGGAACGTTCAGTGATAAATTTACTGATTGGCCTTGCTTGGAATTCATCACGCTTCAGTACTTCTTTGGCTACTTTGGTTTCAACCGCAGCACAACTTAGTTTAGTTCCAAGAACAAGACCTACCACACCACCATATTGTTTGCGCCATTTTTCCATTGCATAATGGACATTTTCTTTGGGCATAAAAGGTAGTGCTCCTAGAATAGGCACAGTAGGAGGTCCTGAAAATTCAAAATTATATTTTAGTAATATCCTTTTAACTCAAAGTTATATGAATCTACTTCAACATTTTTAAAATCCTTTCCTTGTATTTTTGTTCAAGGCCAGATTAGGAATACCCTGCCATTTGCAATGAGAACGGCTCTCAAGAAAGTTAATTATAATGAGAGGTTATTTACAATAAATACAATTAAATGTTAATTACAAATATATAACACACATAGATGATAACTCAAAAAGGAATGTTCTAGATTGATAACATTCCAAACGTTTACTAATGGATGGCACAGGCAAAAATTTGTATAATTAAAATGTAAATGAAATTTATATATTAGTTTGTTTTTAAGGAATCAGGAATTTTGTTTGATGATTAATAAACATATTTACTTTGTAAAATGATTGAAATAATTAATTTTGGATTAAGAATGTTATAGATTTTCTTTCCTAAAATATATGTTAAGTATTTTAAGAACTAAAAAATTAATAGAAAATTAAAAATATAATTAATGTTTCAAAAACAAAAGTGAATAAAATATTTATGTTATTTCAGTGGTAATAAATTATTTCACTCTTATAATTCCTCAGAATTTCATATCATATGTGTGAACTCTATGAAATCATTCTTAGATTAAGAACTGATGAGAACACAAACATTGCTAGAACAGAAATACGCCATCATTTAAAAAAGTTGAATAAATATGTAAGAAAAAACAGAGTAGCTGAAGTATGAACATCAAAATGAGCATGTGTTATGATTCATCTACTTTTGTTAGTAAGAAGTAGAGAGACTATTTTTATGTCCTAAAAAATTTTGAAGTATGCATTTATGACCAAAAATTCTAAAATAAGCACTTATATTAAAGAAAAATTAACAATATTTCCTTTCTTGTATAAACTTTTCTTGATAAAATTTAGAAGTAGGCTTGGAATGAATGAATTATTTTTGTGAAAAACATAATGTATTCTACCATATTTTGCAGGAGAAATTATTGAAGTGAAGTACTTCACTTTAGTGAAGTACATTGTATGTCTTGTACATTATTATATCAAGAAATATCCTAAATTTACTCGAGTATTTTATCATCTATAGAAAAGAAAAACAACGCAAACTGGGACATGTTCTTTCTAATCAATGAATGCTTATGAATAAATATATTCTATGAAAAATAGAAATGTTTTAGAGATAAGTCTTTATTGTAACGAAATATGCAAAATATTTACATGAATATGCCCCAACAGGGAGAAATTGATAAAATATGCACAAATATGCACTATCAAATTAATTTAGAATGCATCCAATTCTAATCAAATGTCAAGAAATTTTACTTAGCTCTGCCCTGAAGCAACAGACAAAAATATGGCACTGAAGCAACAGACAATAATAAGACAGGAAATGTCATGAAGAGAAAATGACAGAGATTAGATCACTGACGCACTTCCAACACAGTGTGTAAAAACATTTTCCAAAAATGTTAATGCATGATAGAAGTAGCAGTTCTCTTACCTGGAGGAAAATTTGCAGGTCTTATTTTGAGCCACGAGTAAACCACATATAAAATTAAAACCGTGAATATCAAAAGAAACATTTTTTGGAATTTTCTGAAAAACAAAAAAATAATAAAAATTAAGAATTAAAAAGTTTTTTCAAATCACTCCATCTCGACGAAATTTAACGTTTTGTGATGTCATTCGGCATAAAAACATCATAACACCGGTCACCGGTCATCGCAATACTTACTCATACAATTGCAAATTTCGATATTTTTGTAACTGATACGGTGAAATATTAACATCAGCAACTGTTGCTTGCAGCAGCAGGACAGATCTTTGGCAGTATCGGCTTTTTCACACGTTTTATATCACCGCGACTCCTTCCAGCATGTCTCGTGACTAAGAGAAACGCTTGACCTTCGGACCCGAAAGTCTAGAGTGGGGATTATGATCCACGCAACCTGCAATTTTTGGAGTTCGCCTAAAGGCGGCTCCACACATGCGGCATTCGCCGAATCCCGAGTAGTGTGGACGGGATGTTTGCGATTCGCCGAGCGTCGAACATTCGGTGTTCCCCCTACCCACTGCGTGTCGGTCTCTAGGACACATCAAAGGGAGCGAACATTCGCGGAACTCATCAGCTGATTGGGATGGGGCGAGCAGTAACTCGCTGCTCAGCGATTGCCGAATACATAAGTTACGTAACGCAAATGCAGTATTTTCAGTACCCCCTTGTAACGCACCCATAACATTATTTAGTCTCCCTAAATAACTAGAAAGTAACGCTTGCGCCACCCCCCTGTAAATGCAAGTGAAAATAAATTACAGCACAGTAAAAACAATTTGTATTTATTTTACTTGTGTTGTATATTAAATTTAACGATAATTATAATAGAAATTAGTTGTCGATGCTGGCTGCACCTAACAATAAGATTGGGGCAAGTTTGGAATGAAGAATGCATGGGCGAGAAATGGTTTAACACAGGCTGTGAACACGGCGTCGTTGATGACGCAACGGCGAAAGCCAATTTAAATGGATTCTAGAAGAATATACTTCAGATTGGTTTTGAATATTTTCTTCATAATCTTACAACAACAAAAAAGTTGAAAAATATTTCCATTTCTTGTAACAATTTACCACAAATAACTTTAGTATATGTATGTTTTTAAAACAAATTAATTAGTGAGTATTTTAATGTTTTCGTGCTGGACTAAAAAAAATATTTCAGCGAATGTTGAAAAATGAAAAAAGTTATTATCAATGATAAGTAACACTTAACTAATCTCCCTTCCCCTACGTAACGCAGCGTAATGCTGCCTCAGACCCACATATCCTCTTTAGTGTTACATAATGCGTGACCCCTAAGCTTAAATCCTTCGTTTTACTTTCTCGTCTTACTTATTAAGAAGGTGTTATAATCGTGTGCCCGAAAATGGCGAATTTTACAGTCAGTTAGCGGGGGTTCCCTCAACGTGGTATTTTCCACCTGTGGGGGGGGGGCACCGCCCAAGTACGGGGTCTCCCCCACAATCTGCGCACGTTTTTTTGTGTTCCAGAATCCCTTCCCTTCACTTTAACTATAAATAGTTGAAAAATGAATAAAAGTTAAAAACAAATTAGCAGTTTTTAGCAGTTTTCGAAAATTCAATGAGTTTAATAAAATTGAAATTTGCGCCATTTTATGTATCCTTTAAGTATCCAGCATTATATATATATATATATATATATATATATATATATATATATATATATATATATATATATATATATATATATTGAAACACTTTGAAGCCATTTTTGTGTAAATTGTGAAAACGTCGGGGCTTCATGAAAAAGAACCCTGAAAAATCAAAATTTTCCTTTCAAACTCGTAGGGCCATGAATTCGGCCATCGATCTGGGAATATCACTTTTGGAGAAAATTATGGGGGATGGACGGGCGGACGTTTTATCGACAACCAATTTTTCTGTTTGTATGAGACACAAAACTTTGCTTATGACTATTAATCGTGTTAAAGAAAGTATTTTATTACATATATGAACATGATTTATCCCCTTTTTTGATATCGGGATTCCATAATATGAGATTTTTGACGAAAAATCGCCAGTCTTCGCTGCAGCATTACAATAACTTCTCTTACCGGGAACTTAGTATGACGAGAAAGTAAAAAAATCTTAAAAACGAAAGTCCTTAAAAGCCAAAGAAAGGGGTAATATTTTAGCGAATAGGAAAATTAAATGAAGATTGAAAAGAAAGGATGATGTGTTAAAGAAGTTTAAGAATTTTACAGATAGGCCAGTTATACAAAAGTGGACTACTTGATTAAAGGAAGGTTGAAACGAAGAAATTAAAATCTGATAAACAGTGTGCTTAAACAATATATTATATTATGTTTTTTTATAAAATGGCAAATATTTCTTAGAGCTTTGTTATTTAGACCATCATTCATAACATTATATTATTATCCAGTATGAGATATCATACAACTGTGGAGTGTATGCAACACCACCTGAAACTGTATATCTAGGTGATAGTATATCCAGGTGATTAATAATTGATTAATTGATTTAATTAATAAGATGGTAATTATTTATTAATTCTAGATTTAATATCCAGGTGGTTAATTTAGAATATTTATTCATTTGAGCGTTTCTATCAGGGCCTAGGGACCATTGTAATTTCTGAAATTTATACGATTTATCTTGATGGATACGCGCGCGGATGGATAAGCCGACTTTTATTTTTATTTTAATTATAATATGCAAAATAAACATGGGTTATTATATAACGTATTAATGTTGATGGATTTTTATTTATTTTCATATCTTTTAATTAGAGACAATCATTAGATAGATACAATCAGAAACACGTCACTTGTAAACGAATATATTTGGATTCCTTGGTCACCAAACGTTTACCCACTTGTAGTAATTTCGCATTTCTCCACTACCTTTAAAAGCTCCAGTTTTTCCGTTGTGTCAGAACGAAATATTTCGAGTTAATGATTAAATTAGAAATTACGAAGGAATAGAACCCAGTGATATTCGTTATGTTGTTTACATCTGATTTTTTTTCGAGTATTTAATTATTTTTGTATTTAAAAAATATAATGCTGCATGACCAAGAAAGTATTTTCCAGATACTAGTACGTTTTTGCGAATAGTAAAGTGATTAACATTAACATTATATTTAAAAATTCATTGTTTGAAGCGATGAGAAAATAAAACATGTTTAAGGTAATAAATTTGTTGTTTCGAATGCATCCATCTAGATCAGGTTTTTGTCCAGTTTCTCTGATCCATTGAGTAAATGCTAAGATGGACTCTAGTTTTGCTTCTAGACGTAAATGTAGCTTCACTATGCGCACGTTTTGTTGAACTCTCCTTTTGCTTGTAATGGATCATATCTTCAAACTAATCTACAGATTGCAAACTACTTTCCCTGGAAGATATCAGTACTTGTTGGAACATCCATTAAAAATAGAAACTAAAAAAAAAATAATTAAAAAATTAAATTAATAAGATGGGAGAAGTAATTGAGGAAACAATCTGTATATTTCTTATTACCGAATCTCTCTTTCTCCCCCCCTCTCTCTATCTCTCTTTATGTCACACACACACACACACGAAGAGGCTGCATAATCTAAATTAAGCGATTGCTCGATTCAAGTGGTTCTACTTACTCGTACATTCAAAACCAATTAGATACGAAACGACGTAGATGGGGGAACTAAAGGTCTCACAGCCACAGTGTATACACGGAAAGATAGTTTAATATTATTTACGTAGTCATTCACGGAAACTTTACTGGCAACTAAGGTTTCAAATAATACACTTCACAGTCAGCACCAAATACTGAGGAGAAAAAGGCGTAAACACCCTCACCTCGACGATGCAGCTGATGGCAGAGGCCAGGACGGCGTGCGACTCGCTTCCTGCGTGAAGCCCGCCAAGAGCGAGGGTGAAGTGGAGTGTTAAATGAGAATGACCGAAGGGAACTAATCGATTTGCGAATCAACATAAACGCAGGGAAATTACTAAAGTAGAAAACTCCATTAAAACAGACACTGAAGAGGAAATTCCATCAGAATGTCAAACATTTTAAAATTAGATTAAATAAATTGTATTTTTAAGATATGTCAACATTAACATACATTTTTTTGTATTATTACTGTTACTTTATATTAATAGGCCCGTTTAGCATGATAGGATTAATATATTAATGTTGTAAAATTGTAGTAAATAATATGTAAATGATATAATGTTTTTTCAATGTTTGATGTATTTGTAGTAAGAATTTAGAAAACGCTACCACCGGAAATATTTTTATGAATTCCTAAGTAGCAAAATAAATATTCTATTCTATATCGGTAACAGGAAGTTTTATTAGAAGGGAGTAGGACGAGACTCTGGTTAATAAAGAAACTTAATGAATGTCACAGCAATGGTGTCATTAAAGCACAGGGTTCATCTGCAATCTCCAGAGTTTCCCCGAATCATTTTGTTATTCATGGATTAAATCCCATGTTTTGTCAATTTAGATAGATATTTTTCAACAAGTTCCTTAAGCCAGAGGTAGCAATGCTTTATAATGATAAAGGGAAATAAATAGATTTCACGCCAGGCTGCGATTTACACTTATGTCGCAGTATATTATGAAATGATCCTCATCCAGTTGTGAGATTTAGCTCAGAGAACCTCAAAGTAATACATTCGATTACAAATTTTCTTATTTCTTAATATTAAGGTGACCAATCGTCCTCCTTAAGGGAGGACAGTCCTTTTGTAGATTCTGTCCTTCCTCGATATGTGTCCTTATAACTGTCCTCCATTTCGATATTTTAAAACTAATCTGTTAATCTCTGTATTCAAGCTGCCGTGCCGAACTGTTACGCGTCATGTGACGGTACAGTTCGGAAAGACGTGATTATTGGGGGTATTCCTGACGTTTTCAGTGAAGTTGTAGCTCTTGTCGTGGGAAAAAAGTAGTTTCGCTGATAGCGCAAAAAAGCGATGGAAAATTTTTGATATGGCAATATTTCATTTTAGGGACACTTTACATGGAGCCTCCTAGACATTTAATTTTGTTGTTGAATAGTGAGAAGGACGTTTACGAAAATGGTGCACGTCTCATTTTCATTTAAGTACCCGATTTTTCGAAATTTGCAAAAAAAGTTTTGAAACTACAACATTGAAGATATATTTTTGCCTCAGACAAATTATGTTGTACAAAATTAGCTCTTTAAAAAAGGTCATGTACAATTTTTTGAAAAGTTAGTAGTTTGCGCATAATTTCCGTTTGAAATTATTGAAGTATATGTGGGCGTCCCGTCGTACATAACGACAATAGTGTAATATTGCGAGAAAATATGTGCTGTTCAAGCACCACTAGTTTCTCGAATTTTTTGTCTTCTTTTTAATTTTAAAAATTTGGCCACCTTATTAATATTATACCATTGGTTCGACGATGTTCAGTTACTTTCAACGGTCACTACCATCCCGTTTTTAACACTAATAGACTTTGAATTCTGAGTTGGTGCATGTGTAGTTTAGAAGTGAAGGAGCCCTCGCAACACACGTTATTATCATGGATCATTCGGAAACGGTGCTACCTACAGAAAAAAACAAGTTTTCGGATTCCCTAGGGACCCATAAGTTAGGTTACCTTGCGAACATGTTTCATATTTTAAGGTTTAACTCTTCTGTGTTCCACGACTCCGAAGCACGGTTGGTCAGAAACGAGCAGAATCTTGAAGAGTAAATTCCCACGCGATATTCAGTACAAATTTATTTTCACGGATTTGTCTTTCTCAACAATATTAGAATGTTTACTCACACACGGAACAGGAGGTAATGCCACACACAGTTTAGACCCTCGCAGTTCACTGATGGATTGATTATGAAGCAAAATACAAGTGAAAAAAATGATTTACATAGTATAGAACTATATCATTATTTGAGGATTCTGCGTTTCTCGGGTATTTATTAATCAGAATCTTCTACTCGGCAGGAAAAGGAATGGTTTCGATATGTAGTGTATCCCTGCTCAATCCTGCCCTGCTCTGCCTTGCCCTACTTCGTCTTTACGCCACATACCCTGCTCTGTCGTGTGCCTCGCCGCTTCCCATCGATTTTATAGAACAATTCGCATAAGAATGAGCCAAAGTGACAGATCGCTAAACAAATGAACATCACATGTAATTCAGAAAAGTATCCCTCCGCCGCGACAGCTTTTCAGCCACGCCTCTTCATAAAGTGTTCAATAATGTTTGTATATAGCTCCCGTTAAGACGTCACGTTTTCTCATGGTTTACTGTGTAATTATGTAAAAAAATAAATATATAACGCTACCACGAAACGCTCTCCATCACAGTTCGCCACCTTTCAGCACAGAATCCGGAAACCCGTGCACCAGTATGGATCTTAGGCTCGGTTTTAAAATAAACATAAAACTATCACACAAAAATAAATTAAATGTAGTATTTATATAAGAAAAAATCAGAAGAGCACATAGAACTGCACTTCGTCATTTCAATTATTTCTCTGGTTCTTATTTTCTTGGTACTCAGACGGACAGATATACGTTTTGCCGTCAATCAATTTTTGGGTATTAAGGACCCTCAAAACATGGGTCCAAACAAACCAACATACATTACGTTTTATAGAGGCATTTACAAAAATTATTTAGAAACTGGATTTATCCACTTTTTTCGTTACCAGGGCCGGCAAAGAGAGTTTTTCTGCCCAAATTTATCCTTTTTCCGGCGCACGTTTACACGGCTATCTCTTCTTATGAAGTACTTTCGTAAGGGCGAGAAAGATGAACGTAAAAAAGAATTTTTTGTGAATTCCATTATAAACAAATCTAAAAACATAACCACTATATAAAACGATTAAGGCGAATTTTACGAATTAAATTACTGCTCCTGACGACGATACCAAATCCAAGATCTTGAAACCTTGAGAATAAGAATATTGAAGTTGAATCTGAATTGTGAAAGTTGAAACTAAAAATATGAATAAGCAGAATTAATCGTTTTCCTAAATTTGTTTCAAAATAATTTATTAATGTAACATCCATCAATAAAATTTTTTAATTGGGTTTAGAACTGTCATTAATAAAAATTGGACCGTACTAATTATAACTTCAGCAAAAAACCCTACCAAAATCTATTTACTCGTTATCGAGATCACCTCCGTGCAGACAGACAAAAATTTTGAAAACATTTAATGTTTTTTTGATTCTAATTAGCATATCCGCTTATAAAAACTTAGTCAATATGAATCTATTGACAGACAATAATTGACTGTAATTTTCACTTATGTAGATATAAAAACCAAGGGCCCCTTTGGGCTTCCAAAAAATTGAACAAAATATTTTTAAAATTTCCAAGCTAAAAAGTGACCATTAATATTGTCTTATAAACAGAAAAAAACTTATGTAAGAAACTTGTATTAATGTGTAGATTTGAAAGTGATTTGTATACATTAATGCACAAAAATTCGAAAACGTTCTTGAAACTCTGAAAATACCTTTTTGCAAATATGAGCGGGAAGACCGTGAAAAATAGTTGTTCGTGGACAGATAAATTGGGAAAATATAAGCAAATACATATTTTATGACTGTGTAAACACCATATTTCTACATCTTCCTTACAAAAGCACTCCCAAAGTATTTGAAGAAAAAATCATTCGTTACAGCAGTCATAGTAAATTTACCGTACGTAAACAAATATTAACACAACATGTATTGTACTTTCACATGCGAGTTCACATGCATTATGTTTAAGATCCCTTTCTTATTTATGCAAAATGTTTTAGGGCTGATTGAATGTGATGTCGAAACTGGTTAGTGATGTGTGATGTGAGTGTTTTTTATGTACTTTCCTGATTTCTCAGAAAACTGTCACTGTGCCCATTTTATCATGCTATTTTAACCAAATAACATTCCAATCGAGGAAATTCACAAAACAAATTTTTTGAAAGCCCTCTCTCATATGCACACACATTTTACTTATCACAACAATCTTCATTTAGTTGGAGTATTTTTTTTGGCGATATGGCAGATAGCCGTTTCATTTGCAAGATAGTGTTCTGCCTGCTCTGCTGTTCTGTTCTATTTTTTCGAATTCGTCGTTATCAGAGGAAAATGCAGTACTTCGTACTTTTAGAAACTATAGTGATGGCTCTATTTGTGTGTTGGAGAGATATATATGTTGCAGAGTCTAGGGAATTAGACATTTATACCATCTCTTCTCTTGTACTGGACCTGCAGGAATACTTTCAAGTGCCATCTGTATATTTAGTTCCTAATATAACAGGTACGTAATAAATAATTCTAATGAATTAATATTTACTCATCGTTGTTATGATTTATTTCTACGTAAGATCTTTGATAGCGTTTTACTTTCTCTCTTACTACGTACTTAAAGATAAAGATAAATTTATTTGAACTGCAAATGGACATAACCCGGTGGCAGCTAATTACATACTAAAATACAGATAACATGCAAATTATATAATAATAATAATAATAATAATAATAATAATAATAATAATAATAAATACAATAATAATAAAAATATTAATGATATAAAACTGTCTAATAGTTACTGTCTAATACTAACTAACTGTTAAATTACCTTAAAAAAAGAAACATCTATAATCAAAATCCGCACTGAATTTTTGATCAACTGCACTTCACTTCACTTCACTTCACTTCACTTCACTTCACTTCACTTCACTTCACTATGACTTCCTTCATTATTTCTCCTTTCTACACTGCACGACACATCTCTTCACAATAACATACATCGCTCTATAACATACTATTCTCAGTTAAGTCCCTCATTTATTTAGTAATACCCTAAACTAATTTCCTAAAGTGTTGAACGCTACGAGGAAAGAGTTCATAGGTTTTTGCAGGCAACTTACGTAGTAAAGAAAAAATATAGTAATGCTGCAGACAAAAGTGGCGATTTTTTGTCCCAAAAACACTTAGAGCCCTGATATAGAAATGTGAATAAATATTATTCCTAAATGTAGTAAATTACTTCGTCTAACAAGTTGACATGATGCATGTTCTGTGGGTCCTTGATACCAGAAAATTGGCTTACGACAAAGTGTCTATGTCCCTTTCTCAGTCTGTGGTCAACGCTAACACGTGAACTATTCGGACGATTTTCTTCAAAACTGATATTCCCTCATCGATCTGATCGAACTCAAGACCCTGCGAATTTGAAACGTATATCTATTATTTTGGGATAGTTTATACGAAGACAATAGATTTAAAATTTTCTAAAAAATGGTTCCTCATCTTTTTTTCAATTTTTTCATCGGATAGAGCAAAGGAAACAAACTAGAGGTGCTACTACTGCGCACACTTTCCTGTATTATTGGAAATAGTTACTCAGATAGATAGAGACATTAGAAAATAGGTGCGATACGAGGTCAAGAACTTGTATCGCAATGAAATCTGTATCGTGCAACAGATATCTGTATTATGCAACGGGTAGCAGCCATCAAATCACAGAATCACCCAATGGGAGTATTTATTTATTTATTTATTTATTTATTTATTTATTTATTTATTTATTTATTTATTTATTTATTTATTTATTTATTTATTTATTTATTTATTTATTTATTTATTTATTTATTTATTTATTTATTTATTTATTTATTTATTTATTTATTTATTTATTTATTTATTTATTTATTTATTTATTTATTTATTTATTTATTTATTTATTTATTTATTTATTTATTTATTTATTTATTTATTTATTTATTTATTTATTTATTTATTTATTTATTTATTTATTTATTTATTTATTTATTTATTTATTTACGTGAAAAACAGTTAAAAACTGTGTATGACGTGCAAAACGTAGTTATTGTGTGTGCGTCGTGTCGCGTCTGCTTCCCTGCAGAGTCTCTGCAGCTGTCGTCCCAGCTGGCGCAGCTGCTGCGCGCCGCGGGTACTGGCCGGCGCGCAGTCGCCACGTTGGCGCAGGCAGCGGCTCCAGGCCCTCCGCGCGGCGCCCTGTACGTGACCCTCGGCGACGGCCGCCACTTCGCGCCCTTCCTGCGTCACGTGAGGACACGCGCGCACTCGAGAAGCCATGCGCCCTTACGAATAGATCGCGTGCGCTTGCGCCAACTTCGAATATAGCTGGGTATACAGCAATCATCACCACCACCACCACCACCATCATCATCATCATCATCTTAAAGGCCAAAAAGTGCCTTGTGGCTGCCGCCATGACATTCTGTCAGCAGCTGTTCATTTCATATCTGCATTGTTTTTGAATTGTAATTCGGTTTCACGGTACTTCGGAGCACATGCGCGCCTGCGCCCGCACACGCGAGAAGCCATGCGCCCTACCTCGAATGTAGCTATGTATACCGCAATCATTGTCATCGCCACCATTATTATCACATCATCATCATCATCATCATCATCATCATCATCGTAAAGGCCAAAAAGTGCCTTGTCGGTGTCGCCATGACATTCTGTCCTCAGCTGTTCTTTGCATATCTGCATAGTTTTTGAATTGTAATTCTGTTTGAATTTGTTCCAAAAGTCTTATTCTAACTATTCTTCTTCCTCTTTTTCCGACTATTTCTAACTAACTTCCTCTTTTTCTAACTATTTTACATGCCAAAATTTTGTTTAATAATTCGTTATGCCTAAAAATGTGTCCAAATAATTTTGTTCCTATTCCAAATGATTTTTAATAGGGATCTCTTCTCTTTCACATTTTATAAAATTACATTGTTTGAAATGTTTTCTGCCCAGGAAACGTTCAGTATGTTTTCATATTTGTACACGTACAGTAATTTATTTTGGATCATCCGAACATTTCCGAATCCGAGCAGACCACACCCCAATTAGTTCGGGCAAGCGGGGTTCTGCTGTAGAGTTGGCAGTTGCGGCGCGCGTGGCGTGGCAGGCGGCGTCGGGGCCGGGGGCGTCACGCTGGCTGGTGGTGCGGCCGTCGCCGCCGCCGCAGTCCCCTTCGCCGCCGCCCCCGCTGCTGCAAGGCGCCGCGCTGCCCTTCGACTGCGAAATGCTGCTGGCGGCGCCGGTACGCTCGCAATGCACTCTAAGTACTTCAACAGATGACCGAGCGAAGTGGCTCGTGGCGTAGCGCGCTGATATTGCATTAAGTTGATCGCGGGATGCAATCGGGATATGACGTCTTGCGGAAGTTCGTAAACGGATTAGGAAAAGTTGACCGAGGGATGCAATCGGGCTATGTCTTTTCGTGGAGGTTCGTAAAAGGAATTGGAAAAGTTGACCGAGGAATGCATTCGGGTTGTCTTTTCGTGGAGGTTCGTAAAGCGATTAGAAAAAGTTGACAGAGGGGTGAAGTCGGCATGTCTCTTTGGGGAGGAAGGTAAAAGGATTGGAAGAAGTTGACCGCGAGATGCAATCGGGCTATATCTTTTCGAGGAGACAAGTCAAACGATTAGGAGAAGTTGACCGTGTGATGCAATCGGCCTATCCCTCTCTGGCGAGGTAGGCAAAAGGATTGGGAAAAGTTGACCATGTGATGCAATCGGGCTATGCCTCTCTGGCGAGGTAGGTAAAAGGATAAGGAAAAGTAGACCGTTAAGCGCCCTCTTCACCTTGCCAGGCAGCGGGCGCGGGCGCGGGCGCGGAGGCGGAGGCGGAGGCGGAGGTGGCGCTGGAGGAGGCGTTCGGGGGGGCGGCGCCGGGACCCGCGCTGCGCCGCGCGCCCTGGGGCTCCTGGAGCGCCCGCGGCGGCCTGCGCGCGCCCTCGCGCCCCGCGCACGCGCGGCGCGCAGACCTCAGAGGCGCCGTCGTCGTCGACGCAGTGCTCCCGGTGAGCCTCCTCAGCCCACACGGCGCTTCCAACGATTTCGGCATCTTGCCCCTCAAACTTCAACGTAGTCGTAATTCTTTATCTGAGCATGTACGATTATTATTATTATTATTATTATTATTATTATTATTATTATTATTATTATTATTATTATTATTATTATTATTATTATTATTATTATTATTATTATTATAATTATTATTATTATTACTATTATTACTATTACTATTATTACTATTATTATTACTATTATTATTATTATTACTATTATTACTATTATTATTAGTATTATTATTATTATTTGCTCACGAATAGGCCGAGTAGGACCTGCATTTACCGTGGCTCAGTATTATCGCGGTGGCAGTTGCACGTAACTTTTTAATTGGAGACCAGCATTTAGCTGGTTCCTACTTTTACACCCATGCCCGAGGCGCACCCGCAATCTTCTGGTCCGAAAGCACCACGGCACTACTGCCTTAGCGATCTCGTCCATCTGATCGGCATTATATTTGTTGTTGTTGTTGTTGTTATTATTATTATTATTATTATTATTATTCATCTTAAAAAGTCTGAGACTTGTTCCCATCCAAGAGATATAACGAGTATCTCCATCTTCTCCTTGGTCTGCCGACTTCTCTTCTTACCCTCGGCCTTTCATCCCTAGTAATCCTCACGATTCTTTTCTCCTCCATTCTCTCAATATGATCGTTCCATTCCTTTATTCAGTCTGCTACCCATTCTGTAATGGGATTATTATTATTATTATTATTATTATTATTATTATTATTATTATTATTATTATTATTATTATTATTCTCTTCGTCGAAGTTTTTCTCTCGATCATTTCCTTTCAATAAACGCTTCCTCTTAATTCATTCCTTCTACGTTCTTTTATTTACTCTTTGCTATTCTTTTCCCTTGCGTGACGTGCACTCTGGCTGCGTGTGCACGCCGTGCGCTCGTGCCGTGTTGCAGCAGCCGCCCACCGTCCTCGTGGAGCGCTCGCCCACCGGCGAGGTGCGCGCCTCGGGCTTCTACGCGTGCGTGTGGCGGGAGCTGTCCTCGCACCTCAACTTCACGTACGTCATGGCCTCCCAGCGATCGGGCCGGGATTAACTACCGAATACAATTTTGAGTTATGTCTCGAATATAGGGCGTCCGGGCAGGAAATTGTGTATCTGCTTTGACAACTCTGTATGAGGTTCAATATCACTTCGTCTAATATAGAATGTTTCTTGTTCTGAGAAGACGTGAACTCAATGAGTAACATGTTGTTTGCTTCTTGTTCGTAACAGAAGTGTATAGCGTATTCATTTAATTTTGGTTTCTGAGTTTTGGTGGGACGATGTAGCTTCTGTTCGTAGTAAAGGCCAAACAATAAACAGTTAAGCTAGGGAAATTATAGTCTCGTTATTAAGAAATGTGACGAAGAAAAGAATTCGGGCGTTCTTCATCACACGCTGCATTACAGCAATTTTCGGGTAGTAAACTATACTGAAGTATCTGTTCGAACTGTGATATCAATTAAAAAATAAGGTTTTGAAGCCGGCGGGGCAGCATTGAATACTCCCGTAAGAAAAGATCATATTGTGAAGATAAAAAAATTCCACATTGATGGTATTCACTTATTGCTTATTTGTTTTCCTCATTTTCGTATGATGTTTTCATTTTTGTCTATGGATACTTGGCGTAATATAATTGGGATATCTAGTAGTTGCAGATTAGGCGGGGGGGAGGGCAGCTTCCAAGAACACCGAGGGCATTCCTCAGCTTCGCAATCAAGTAAGCTCCCAACTACAAGAATGAGGTGGCTCGTGAATGAACAGACGCAGTAGTCACGTGGACGTGCAGCAGGAAGTGTAAAGCGGATAAGGGCACCGAGTAAGCGTGCCGATCAGTGAACATGGTGTGAGCATTCTCCACGTTGTCTATTTGCGAACCACTGTTCCAGTGCCATATCGGACTTGGAAATCCCGGGGCCCCTCCCCATGAACACTTTATTCGCGTCCAGGCTCGTTCGTGCCCTAGTCCCTGCCCTAGTCCTTCGTGGCTGGAGATGAAAGAACGACCGCCCGATGCATTCGGAGCAACAACGTGCTCAATAGTTTTCACAGTGGACAGACTGAATCAGACCCGCAGAGAAAATTCAAGATTTTCTCCGTACACTACAGTACTGCTTATATCGTACTATATAATCCATCGAATCTTCACTTCGATATCTGAGTTTCCAAGATTTTGTGAAACTTCTTTATATTTCACGGAGAAAATCTTGAATTTTCTCTGAGGGTCTGATTCAGTCCCTTGTGAAAACTATTGAGCAAGTTGTTGCTCCCAATGCATCGGGCGGTTGGTCTTTCTTCGCCACCTGCCACAAAGGACTAGGGCAGGGACTAGGGCACGAACGAGCCTGGTTTCGGGTAAAGTGGCCGTGGGGGAAGGGGCCCGGGATTTCCAAGACCGATATGGCACTGGGACAGTGGTTCGCAAATAGACAACGTGGAGAATGCTCAAACCAACTTCACTGATCAGCTCGCTTACTCGGTGTTTTTCTTCGCTTGACACTTCCTGCTCCAAGTCAACGTGTATACTGCGTCTGTTCTTCCCCGAGCCACCTCATTCTTATAGTTAAGAGCTGACTCGATTGCGAGGCTGAGGAATGCGCTCAATGTTCTGCCCTCCCCCCGCCAAATCTGCAACTACTAGCTATCCCAAATATATTACGCCAAGTATCCATAGACAAAAATGAAAACATCATACGAGAATAAAGAAAACAAATATAGGAAATTTATAGAGGAGTATACTGCACTGTAATTCAAGTACAAAATGGTAAATAATTTGAGTGTTTATAAACATTTCTTTCAATAAAACTGCACCACTATTCAGTGCAAGAAGTCGCAGAGACAACTACTCATTTTTCATAATTTACTTTTTTCATGTCACAAATATAATGAACAAACTTTCCGAATTACGTTGGTGAGTCACAAAAGCTTTGTGTTATCTCCTTTTACCTGCCTGTTAGTCTGTACAACAGAAATTGCATGTCGGACATAGCGACTCCCGTCTCACAGGTCTACCCTTTAATTCGGTACTTTTGAATAAATGTGAGTAGAAATAATAATAATAATAATAATAATAATAATAATAATAATAATAATAATAATAATAAAAATTACACTGTAGATAACTGCGGCTACATGCATAAAAAGAACCAAGAAATTCAAAATTATAATTTACTTTTAGTTTACGAGATAAAACTTTCCCCAATATTATCAGTAATTGTATATCGCATCATTAAAATTTCAGTCTCCTCCTCATCGCTTCGCCTCTGTCCCTGAAGCGGTGCCATGGGAGACGCCACATTTGCGCAGGACCTGCGGTCACTTCCGATAACATACGAGGAACTCTGTGTTGTCGCCTTCCGCTTAACTAGTTCGGAAAGGTGCCACAGAAGGAGCGGATCCAGCCGATTATTTTCCAGAAGTTACAAAATATTCTCCATTACGTTAATTTTGCAAAATATTAATTTCGGCGCTGCCATCTGATAATCTGTATACAAGTAGAACACTTTAAGAGAAATTCATAGGTGCAAACCAAACTACAATCAGACGAATAGTTTCCGAGAAAGACTAGAAACAAAGTGGAGCCTCGAGAGATCAAGTACAAAATATCCCCCCCCCATTACGTGCATAATTTCAAAAAATATTAATTTTGGCACTGTCATCTAATATTCTGTATACAAGTAGAACACTTTAAGAGAAATTCATAGGTGCAAACCAAACTACAATCAGACGAATAGTTTCCGAGAAAGACTAGAAACAAAGTGGAGCCTCGAGAGATCAAGTACAAAATACCACCCCCCCATTACGTGCATAATTTCAAAAAATATTAATTTTGGCACTGTCATCTAATATTCTGTATACAAGTAGAACACTTTAAGCGAAATTCATAGGTTGTAACCATACTCCAATCAGACGAATAGTATCCAAGTAAGACGAGAAACAAAGTAGAGCCTCAAAACATCAAGTAAAAAACATCCCCCATTACGTGCCAAATTTCGAAAAATAACAATTTTTGGACCGCCATCTGATATTCTTTATACAAGTAGAACACTTTAAGAGAAATTCATAGGTGCAAATGATACTCCAATCAGACGAACAGTTATCGAGATAGAAAATAAACAAAGTGAAGCCTCGAGTCATCAAGAACAAAACACCCCATTACGTGCCAAATTTAGAAAAATATTAATATTGGCACTGCCATCGGATATTCTGTATACAAGTAGAACAAATTTAGAGAAATTCATAGGTGCAAACGATACTCCAATCAGACAAAAAGTTTCCGAGATAGGACAGAAACAAAGTGGAGCCACGAGAAATCAATAACCAAAACCCCCCCATTACGTGGCAAATTTCGAAAAATATTAATTTTGGCACTGTCATCTAATATTTTGTACACAAGTAGAACACTTTAAGAGAAATTAATAGTTGCAACCATACTCCAATCAGACGAATAGTTTCCGAGGCAGACGAGAAACAAAGTGAAGCCTCGAGTGATCATAAAAAACACCCCCCCATTACATGCCGAATTTCGAAAAATATTAATTTTGGCCCTGCCATCTGATATTCTGTATACAAGTAGAACCTTTAAAGAAATTCATAGGTGCAAACCAAACTCTAATCAGATGAATAGTTTCCAAGAAAGACGAGAAACAAAGTAGAGCCTCGAGTGATCAAGTAAAAAACACCCACCCATTACGTGCCAAATTTCGAAAAATATCAATTTTGGCACTGCAATGTAATACTCTGCATACAAGTAGAACACTTTAAAAGAAATTCATAGGTGCAAACCATAGTCATTTCAGAATAATAGTTTCCGAGATAGACGAGAAAACAAAGTTAAGCCTCGATTGATCAAGTATAAAACTCCCCCCCACTACATGCCAAATTTCAAAAAATATTAATTTTGGCACTGCCATCTGATATTCTGTATACAAGTAGAACAATTTAAAAGAAATTCATAGGTGCAAACTAAACTCCAATCAGACGCATAGTTTCCGAGATAGACGACAAACAAAGTGGAGCCCAGAGACATCAATTACAAAGCACCCTCCCTTTACGTGCCAAATTCCGAAAAATATTAAATTAGGCACTGCCATTTGATATTCTGTATACAAGTAGAATAATTTAAAAGAATTTCATAGGTGCAGACTAAACTCCAATCAGTCGCATAGTTTCCGAGATAGACGAGAAACAAAAGGAAACTCAACTGATCAATATTACAAAACAACCTCCACTTACGTGCCAAATTTCGAAAAATATTAATTTCAGCACTGCTATCTTTAATTCTGTATACAAGTAGAACACTTTAAAAGAAATTCATTGGTGCAAAGCAAACTCCAATCAAAAGAATAGTTTCCGAGGTAGACTTGAAAAAAAACGAACCTCAACTGCTCAAGTAACAAAACGACACCCCACCTTACGTGCCAAATTTCTAAAAATATTATTTTTGACCCAGCTATCTGTATTTCTGTATATAATTAGAACAATTTAATAGAAATTTTTTGGTTCATAGCAAACTCCAATCAGACGAATAATTTTCGAGACGAGACATTCAATGGTGCCAACCAGACTTCAATCCAACTATTAGTTTCGAAATTAAACGCTTCAAAACAAATGAAGCCCAAAACCCGAAATTGGGCCAATAAATGGGAAAATCTTAATTTCGTAGAATCTATCTGAAATGACTTATACAATACAACTCTCGACGAGAAATTCACTGGTGCAAAGAAGACTTCAATCCGACTCTTGGTTTCGAAATTAAACGCTTGAAAGCAAATGAAGCCCAAAACCCGAAATTGAAGCAAAAAATCGGAAAAAACTTTATTTCGTAGAATCTATCCGAAATCACGTATACAAGTACAACTCTCGACGAGAAATTCAATGGTGCAAACCAGACTTCAATCCGACTATCAGTTTCGAAAATAAACGCTTGAAAACAAATAAAGCCCAAAACCCGAAATTGGGGCAAAAAATGGGAAAAACTTAATTTCGTAGAATCTATCTGAAATCACGTATAGTAGTACAACTCTCGACGAGAAATTCCATTGAGCAAAGCAGACTTCAATCCGACTATTAGTTTCGAAATATAACGCTTAAAAGCACATGAAGCCCAAAACCCGAAATTGGGAAAAAAAGGGAAAAAACCTAATTTCGTTAAAACTATCTGAAATCACGTATACAAGTACAACTCTCGACGAGAAATTCAATGGTGCAAACAAGACGTCAATCCGACTATTAGTTTCGAAATTAAACGCATGAAAAGAAATGAAGCCCAAAACCCGAAATTGTGGCAAAAAATGGGAAAAAACTTAATTTCGTTGGATCGATCTGAAATTACGTGTACAAGTACAACCCTAGACGAAAAATTCAATGGTGCAAACCAGACTTCAATCCGACTATTCGTTTCGAAATTAAACGCTTGAAAAGAAATAAAGCCCAAAACCCGAAATTGTGGCAAAAAATGGGAAAAAACTTAATTTCGTTGGATCGATCTAAAATCACGTATACAAGTAACTCTAGGCGAGAAATTCAATGGTGCAAACCAGATTTCAATCCGACTATTAGTTTCGAAATTAAACGCTTGAAAAAAATGAAGCCAAAAACACGAAATTTGTACAAAAAATGGGAAAAAACTTAATTTCGTTGGATCAATCTGAAATCACGTATACAATTACAACTCTAGACGAGAAATTCAATGGTGCAAACCAGACGTCAATCCGACTATTAGTTTCGAAATTAAACGCTTGAAAGTAATGAAGCCCTAAACTTGAAATTGGGGCAAAAAATGGGGAAAATCCTAATTTCGTTGGATCGATCTAAAATCACGTATACAAGTACAACTCTAGACGAGAAATTCAATGGTGCAAACCAGACTTCAATCCGACTATTAGTTTCGAAATTAAACGCATGAAATGAAATGAAGCCCAAAACCCGAAATTCGGGCGAAAAATGGGAAAAAACTTAATTTCGTTGGATCGATCTGAAATTACGTGTACAAGTACAACCCTAGACGAAAAATTCAATGGTGCAAACGAGACTTCAATTCGTCTATTAGTTTCGAAATTAAACGCTTGAAAGTAATGAAGGCCAAAACCCGAAATTGTGGCAAAAAAATGGGAAAAAACGGCACGAAACAATTTTCTATTCGCAACCTTTCTCCAGTGTTAATAATTTTTTGATTTTTTTACGAGGAAATATTGTTAAACTGCATTTTGAACTTTGACTACATATAACATTGGTTAGAAAATGAAGATGACAGTCAAATTTAAGACTGAATATTTTTTAAACTAATATTGATGAATTATAAATAACAATAGAAACATGACACTTTACTTCGAAATCAAGTAACTCAGTTATATATATATCAAGTTTAAAACATTGATATATTAAACGTGAACATCGATGTTTCTTGTCGTTGTTTTTATCGACATCAAAGACCTTTTTTGAGGTATCGAAAAGTCTATGAAACGGTGTTTTGCTCAAATTTGCCATTACTAAGTGGCTCTGCGAGTAGCTGGCGGACGCAGGCGGGACGCGGGGCAAAAAAAACACAAGTCTCTTGTCCCAAGGAGTCTGCGCGTGCAGGGGCACGTTTCACAAATGTTGCAAGTTACAAGTTACACGTTACAAGTTGTTAGTGCTAGTAATCACAAGTACTCGTAAGTTCTGTTTCACACAACACTCGTGGATACAAGTGAATGCCCTGTGGAAAGCCCACAAGTGAATTACCCCCAATGCAATTCTATTACCAGGTCCTTTGAGCAAGGTCTGAGAAGGCCGCTTGTTCTTGTTTCTGTACAGTAAATGTAACATCACTCTCTGCACTCAACAAGATGTGCGCAATTGCATTCCCTCTATCATATTTGACGCGTCATACACGATTGTAATTGTATATGTGATTCAATAACATATTATTATTATTACTATTACTATTATTAGAAATAAATTGTGCGTTTCCACGTTCCTAGGAATTGCGTTGACTGTCTGCCTGCTTTTTCCTCATTCTAAATACCTCTGAACACACAAATATAAAAATATCGTCACCTGTAATCGTAAATCGTTCAACCGTACACGTATTTGTAGTCTTATAATAAAATACTGCTCATTTACAATTGTATTAGACTACTAGCAAGTTCTGAGAAACACAAACACATGTTTCTTGTAGAATTTCACTTGTGAAGTACTGGGCATTCGAGAGAGAGCGTACGCTTGTGCGGCCGGAGCCAGTATTTACTTGGCTGTCCGGGTGACGCCGCGTCCATGGTGAAGGTGCCGACGTTTCGGTCGCCATTCTGCAACCTTCCTCAGGACGTAATGCCATTACGGCCTGAGGAAGGTCGCAGAATGGCGACCGAAACGTCGGCACCTTCGCCGTGGACGCCGCGTCACCCGGACGACCAAGTAAATAGTGGGCATTTACTTGTAATTGTTCGTGATTACCAATATGATTGTGAAACGCGTTTGCCGCGGTTCTCATAAGTTAGCAGTGAATTCTCTTGTAACGTGTGTGTTACGGGCGGCAGGCGGCGCAGCGTGCAGCCGGCGGACGGCGCGTGGGGCGTGGCGGACGCGAGCGGGGCGTGGAACGGCGTCGTGGCCCAGCTGCTGCGCGGAGAGGCCCACGCGGCGCTGCTGTCCGTCACCGCGTCGCGCCGCGCCGTCCTCGCCTTCACGCACGCCGTGCGCTCCACGCGGTGAGCTCCGCAGTCCACCAATCTAGTTGCACTCTGTGATCGAAAGTATCCGGGCACGTGGTTGAAAATGACTTTGTCGCGATATGGCATTCCGGCCCTCGCGACACGCTGCCGCCGGCGAGTGACCCAGTAGTCTTATTTGCTAGGCTGTCCGGGTGACGCCGCGTCCATTGCGAAGGTGCCGACGTTTCGGTCGCCATTCTGCGACCTTCCTCAGGGCGAAATGCCTTGCACGATGGCGACCGAAATGTCGGCACCTTCGCCATGGACGCGGCGTCACCCGGACAGCCTAGTAAATACTGACTCCGGCCGCGGAAGCCCACGCTCACACTTGACCCAGTTGTCACTTGCCGACGCCAGCGTTCCGAGGCTATAAAATGGCGAGTGATTCACACCTCGCCCCTCTAATTACGTGTCAACCTGCCGGAGCCAGCCGTCGTCACGCCATCCGCTCCCAGGACGTAGGGTCCACTACGCGAGTGAGTGTAATAAACTTCTTTAAAAGATACTCTCTTTTCTTCCTGCACGAGTTGGTGGGGTTCTCCCTCTCGTCCTCAACTCGCGACAACTTACCGCGGTGCCCTCCATCGGTGATGCTGGAATTCAATAGGGTGTTGGCCCACCCTTAGCCTGGATGACAGCTTCCACTCTCGCAGGCACACTATCAATCAGGTGCTGGAAGGTTTCTTGGGGAATGGCAGCCCATTCTTCGCGGAGTGCTGCACTGAGGAGAGGTATCGATGTAGGTCGGTGAAGCCTGGCACGAAGTCTGCGTTCCCAAACATCTGAAAGGTTTTCAATAGGATTCAAGTCAGGACTCTGTGCAGCTCAATCCATTACAGGCATGTTACTGTCGTGTAACCACTCCGCCACAGGCCGTACAGTATGAACAGGTGCTTGATTGTGTTGAAAGATGCAATCGCCATCTCCGAAATGCTCAACAGTGGGAAGCAAGAAGGTGTTTAAAACATCGAAGAAAAGTAGATTAAGTTTAGAGTTAAGGATTTTATTCCTTCCAATTTAGAAATTCAAAACCTTTCCAATGAGTTTAATTACGGTATTCACTGTAGAGCCTGATATCACCCTTAGTTATATCCATTCCCTCTCGTTTCAAAGCATCCTGGCAAACTGGTGATATCAAGTATACGGGATAACCTGTGGATCGGCAAAATGACGAATATATGGCTCGCAATCATATTAAAGATTTTAGTTGTGGGCACTCAGGCTTCGAAATTTGGACACTCCTGATCTATACAGAAATAAAGAGAATGTGCGTATATCTGCAAAATCTGCTTATAGACACAAAATCTTCTCAACCGATGTCACTGACATTTTTCACACGTTATTCTTATCAGTTTCGGGAGCAGTTAAAGAGTGGTTTATATTAAATCGAACACGCTGGGGATATTGTATGCAAAGTTAATCACCGAGGCGCGCTACATGCAGTTCCCAGAGGACCTTGCTTAAAGTGCAATCGATGGATATCTTTTTGAACTACACTTCTCACTTGGACTCACAATATCAAATAACATGAAGTTGGGACTTAGGAAGAAGGAAGTGTGAACTAACTGTTAGCAGAGCACTTTTGAAAATTGAATTTCAATATTTAATTTTTAAAGTGTAATTGTGAAAAAGGGAAGTTAATACGTTTTTGTCTAATAAATAACTTGGATATTTTGAATGGCTGAGCTGCAAAACGCACTCAAACGTTGGTTTAGAAAAACATATTTCTAGGCAAATATTTGCATTGCAGAAGCACAGAAACAATCGAGAAACATCTAGTTTTTTATTAGTTCTAAAATAAATGAATACATTCGTTCAGGAATAAACATTCACTCAGAAATGATAAAGTTATCGATCTGTGTAAATTCGTTGCTTTTTATTTCTGTGTAATTTTTTCTTTCAGAAGAAATATATTAAATTATTTTGAAAACAATTACAATTTACATGTTTCCGGAGTGTTTATATGCTTCTATATTGCAAATTATTGCCGAGAGCACTTTCCCTAACCTGCTTTTAAGTGCTTATTCCGGGTCAACCATTTGGAATATCGCAGTAGTTTATTAGACAAAATATACTTTAAATTGTCTTAAGAGCATATTTTCAGAGTTTCAACGACTTCCCTGGACATCGTGTGAAGGGTGGTGAGCGTGTGTGTGCTGGCCGCAGGTTCGGACTGTACGTGCGCGAGCCGGCGCCGCGTGCGGCGGGCGAAGGGTGGTGCGCAGCGCTGGCATCGTTCGACGCGCGACTGTGGGCGGCGGTGGCGGCGGCGGCAGGAGCCACCGCCCTCGCGCTGCTCGCCCTCGGCGCCGACCCGCTCTACGCGCTCGCGCTCTTCTGCCAGCAAGGTCTGCTCCGCCCCTCTCTCTCCCTCTCACTCGCCTCGCCACCCCACTTGCACTGCTGGCCCTCGGCGCCGACCCGCTCTACGCGCTCGCGCTCTTCTGCCAGCAAGGTCTGCTCTGCCCCTCTCTCCCTCTCACTCGCCCTCGCCACCTCACTTGCACTGCTGGCCCTCGGCGCCGACCCGCTCTACGCGCTCGCGCTCTTCTGCCAACAACGTCTGCTCTGCCATCCTCCCTCTCACTCGCCCTCGCCACCTCACTTGCACTGCTCGCCCTCGGCGCCGACTCGTTCTACGCGCTCGCGCTCTTCTGCCAGCAAGGTCTGCTCTGCCCCTCTCTCTCTCACTCGCCCTCGCCATCTCACTTGCACTGCTCGCCCTCGGCGCCGACCCGCTCTACGCGCTCGCGCTCTTCTGCCAGCAAGGTCTGCTCTGCCCCTCTGTCTCTCACTCGCCCTCGCCACCTCACTTGCACTGCTCGCCCTCGGCGCCGACCCGCTCTACGCGCTCGCCCTCTTCTGCCAGCAAGGTCTGCTCTGCCATCCTCTCTCTCACTCGTCCCCGCCACCTCACTAGCGCTGCTTGACGCCTCCCTGTCTTGATGCGTCGGCGCGTGTGAAGCAGCGCAGGGCGAGGCGGGCGGGCGGCGGGGGCGGAGGCAAGGGTGAGGGTGGGGGCGGGGGCGTAGGCGTGGGTGGGGTGAGGGCGGGGATGTGAGCGAGTGTGGGAGACATGCGCCCTCCTCGCACTGACGCGTAGGCACTTGTGGAGCAGCGCAGGGCGAGGCGGGAATGCGGCGTGGGCTCGAGGACGCTGGGACGTGGCAAGTGCACGTCGTTGCGCTGGGCACGGCGGTGCCGCTGTGTGTGGGTGCGTCACGCAGCGCAGGGCGTGCGGCGAGGGCGAGGACGTGGGTGGGGGTGGGGGTGAAGGCGTGGGCGGGGCGATGGCGGGGACGGGAGTGTGGGCGACATGCGCCTTTCCCGCCCTGACGCGTGGGCGCGTGTGGAGCAGCGCAGGGCGAGGCGGGCGTTCGGCGCGGGCGCGAGGGCGCCGGGGCGTGGCGGGTGCGCGCCGTGGCGCTGGGCGCGGCGCTGACGGCCCTGCCGCTATGTGTCGCCTTCGCGGGCGCGCGCGTGTCCCTGCTGGCCGCCTCGCGCGCGCCGCTGCCCTTCGCCACCTTCGCCGGCTTCCTGCGCGACGGCTCCTACGACCTGGGCATCCTCGCCGACACCATGGTGCACAACGTGCTCAGCGTGAGGACGCCCGCGGCGACGCGCCGAGCGCATTTGCGCTATTATTCCGACATCCACTCACTCACTCAATCATTCGTTTATTAGTTAATTCATTCATCCACATTCTGGTACGTGTTTCCGGGCGCTGACGCATTAACCGAGATGGCCAATTGTCCTGTACGTGTAGTGCATATTTTCATCTAGGGGTTTGGGGGGGGAGGAGCAATCCTCATCAGCTGAATGTTGAAAACCGGTGCTGACCTATTCACCGGTTTTTCCTAACCAAATATCTGCGAACGTCGGGGATCGCCTAAGCCGGGACAAGGTCTGAGCTCTCGACTGCTCTGTCTCTCTCTCTCTAAATATATATATATATATATATATATATATATATATATATATATATATATATATATATATATATTCGCATTGGGCAAGCATATCATAATAAATATATTATAGTTCTGTATATTAATACAAGGGAGTTGTAGGTTAATAGGTTATTTCATATCTTTTTATATTTATAACACTATATTGTATCAATACACATTGTGTATGGTCACTACACGTACGGAACTACCTGTACGGAACCGTAGCAGTTTTCGCGTCCGGAGTCACCAAAAAAATCACTCAATATCTTCCGCTTTGTTATACAAAGATTGAGTACTGACCTGCAGCGAATGAAGCACCCTCAACGGACGATAGTTCAAGCCTGAAGTATGTTACGCAGGAACTTTATAAATTAAAATGTTAACTGTGAAATATTAATTTAATTTTACAAAACGTCAAGTTGGTCGAAGCCGCTGCAGGCCTACAGATGGCGCTTAAAACGCTACGAAATATTCTAAACATTTTACTGTTTCGTTTCTTTTCAAATAGATCCTTCACAGCAGCAATTTGTTTTTAATAAAAAATGTTTCCTGTTTCTTCTTTATCTATATCACATTTTTGAGAATATTCACTAATTCTTTTCTAAAATTAAACCTTTTTTTCTACAGTTAACTTGAACAATATATCATCTATTAACTTGCTTTTCTGATCGATGTCTAAGTTTCACATCGCATGTCTATCGGTATCCATTTTCATTTTAGTCACTACTTTTTTTGTACCTAAAGCAGAGGAAAGAGCAGAGATAACAAAAGAACATAAGGTAATAAATAACATATAAAATGTTTATTTTACGTTAATATTGCAAAATAATCTACAAAATTGAATGTCGAAATGGAATTGTAACAACGAGTTTGCTAAAGATGCATCTTGCTTTTAGGAACCTACGGCAGAAACATGTGTTATCAACGCTGAAAGTGCCAAAATTATATTTTTATAGTGCCAATGGAAAAAACTTTACGAGCTTGTGTAGTGTGGAAAAAGTTAAATGTTTAGCACCATTGCTAAAAATGAGACGATGCTCTAGTGTTCAGATAAAACTGTAAATGTAAGTAACGTCTGACTGTATAATCTACTATTGAGATTAAGCGATTTGTATACTTGAATTAATAATGCATATTTGAATTAATTCAAAATGAAAATCCGTAAGGTTGTCCAAAAGTAGGGCATGTCACACATAGTAAAAGCGATTTTATTTGGATTCCAGGATTGGGAGCGTCGTTGGAAACCACGTTGCTCTCCGGCTTGCAAAATGTTACTTTTACCACTCGAATCATAAATATGTTCCAAAAATGATTCCTTGTTGTTCAGAATAACACCAACGTATGTAGAAATGTGTGTATGTTCCTTCGGTGGGCTGTTCCTTTGAAAGGTGAATGTCCCAAACTAACATTTTCCCAAAATTTTCTAAGAAACCCTGTGGTATAAGAAGTCAAATAACTCGGGGACAGTTAATGTTTCAAAAATGTTTCCTCGCGGTTCACAATGACAGCAACGTATGTAGAAAGGTGTGTGTTCCTTTGTTATCTGTTCTTTCGAATACTAATTGAGACGAGTTTAGGGAATTCAGCGTTTCCCACTACCATGCTTCAGGTGTGTATCTTATTAAGTATATAAAAATCACAACATTATTTAGAATTATAACCATAATACGATTAAAAGGTACTTTATTGACTTACAAAAATGTCCTTTAAATGCTATTTAATATAAGATAATGTTTACGCCCGGAGAGACACCCATTGCGAGTCGCCTGCAATTGCTTGCGCAGAACGCCAAGGATCCGACGCTAGCGGCGCTGTTCGCGCGGCACGTGGCGGGGCGCGGGGGTGGGGGCGGGCAGTGGCCGCGGGACGAGGTGCAGGGCTTCGCGTGGGTGTGCGAGCGGCCGCGCTACGCCTTCGTGGCCACGTTCGACGCCCAGCCGCTGCTGCACGCGCTGCCCTGCCCCGTGCGCCCGCTGCCGCGCACCGCTCTGCGCGACGACCTCGCCTTCGCCCTGCCCACGCGCAGCGCGCTCCGGCGCACACTCGACTTCTGGTGAGCCTCAACTGCTACGGTCATTAGTCCAGATACATCATATCTACGCACTTCCCCGCGCCCTCGGTTTCCGCTCAGCCTCAACAGCTACAGCCATTTGTCACAAAACATCGCCTTCGCCTTCGCCCTGCCCACGCGCAGCGCGCTCCGGCGCACACTCGACTTCTGGTGAGCCTCAACTGCTACGGTCATTAGTCCAGATACAACTTATCTACGCACTTCCCCGCGCCCACGGTTTCTGCTCAGCTTCAACAGCTACAGCCATTTGTCACAAAACATCGCCTTCGCCCTGCCCACGCGCAGCGCGCTCCGGCGCACACTCGACTTCTGGTGAGCCTCAACTGCTACGGTCATTAGTCCAGATACATCATATCTACGCACTTCCCCGCGCCCACGGTTTCTGCTCAGCTTCAACAGCTACAGCCATTTGTCACAAAACATCGCCTTCGCCCTGCCCACGCGCAGCGCGCTCCGGCGCACACTCGACTTCTGGTGAGCCTCAACTGCTACGGTCATTAGTCCAGATACATCATATCTACGCACTTCCCCGCGCCCACGGTTTCTGCTCAGCTTCAACAGCTACAGCCATTTGTCACAAAACATCGCCTTCGCCCTGCCCACGCGCAGCGCGCTCCGGCGCACACTCGACTTCTGGTGAGCCTCAACTGCTACGGTCATTAGTCCAGATACAACTTATCTACGCACTTCCCCGCGCCCACGGTTTCTGCTCAGCTTCAACAGCTACAGCCATTTGTCACAAAACATCGCCTTCGCCCTGCCCACGCGCAGCGCGCTCCGGCGCACACTCGACTTCTGGTGAGCCTCAACTGCTACGGTCATTAGTCCAAATACATCATATCTACGCACTTCCCCGCGCCCACGGTTTCTGCTCAGCTTCAACAGCTACAGCCATTTGTCACAAAACATCGCCTTCGCCCTGCCCACGCGCAGCGCGCTCCGGCGCACACTCGACTTCTGGTGAGCCTCAACTGCTACGGTCATTAGTCCAGATACATCATATCTACGCACTTCCCCGCGCCCACGGTTTCTGCTCAGCTTCAACAGCTACAGCCATTTGTCACAAAACATCGCCTTCGCCCTGCCCACGCGCAGCGCGCTCCGGCGCACACTCGACTTCTGGTGAGCCTCAACTGCTACGGTCATTAGTCCAGATACATCATATCTACGCACTTCCCCGCGCCCACGGTTTCTGCTCAGCTTCAACAGCTACAGCCATTTGTCACAAAACATCGCCTTCGCCCTGCCCACGCGCAGCGCGCTCCGGCGCACACTCGACTTCTGGTGAGCCTCAACTGCTACGGTCATTAGTCCAGATACATCATATCTACGCACTTCCCCGCGCCCACGGTTTCTGCTCAGCTTCAACAGCTACAGCCATTTGTCACAAAACATCGCCTTCGCCCTGCCCACGCGCAGCGCGCTCCGGCGCACACTCGACTTCTGGTGAGCCTCAACTGCTACGGTCATTAGTCCAGATACAACTTATCTACGCACTTCCCCGCGCCCACGGTTTCTGCTCAGCTTCAACAGCTACAGCCATTTGTCACAAAACATCGCCTTCGCCCTGCCCACGCGCAGCGCGCTCCGGCGCACACTCGACTTCTGGTGAGCCTCAACTGCTACGGTCATTAGTCCAGATACATCATATCTACGCACTTCCCCGCGCCCACGGTTTCTGCTCAGCTTCAACAGCTACAGCCATTTGTCACAAAACATCGCCTTCGCCCTGCCCACGCGCAGCGCGCTCCGGCGCACACTCGACTTCTGGTGAGCCTCAACTGCTACGGTCATTAGTCCAGATACATCATATCTACGCACTTCCCCGCGCCCACGGTTTCTGCTCAGCTTCAACAGCTACAGCCATTTGTCACAAAACATCGCCTTCGCCCTGCCCACGCGCAGCGCGCTCCGGCGCACACTCGACTTCTGGTGAGCCTCAACTGCTACGGTCATTAGTCCAGATACATCATATCTACGCACTTCCCCGCGCCCTCGGTTTCCGCTCAGCCTCAACAGCTACAGCCATTTGTCACAAAACATCGCCTCGCCTTCGCCCTGCCCACGCGCAGCGCGCTCCGGCGCACACTCGACTTCTGGTGAGCCTCAACTGCTACGGTCATTAGTCCAGATACATCATATCTACGCACTTCCCCGCGCCCACGGTTTCTGCTCAGCTTCAACAGCTACAGCCATTTGTCACAAATATCGCCTTCGCCCTGCCCACGCGCAGCGCGCTCCGGCGCACACTCGACTTCTGGTGAGCCTCAACTGCTACGGTCATTAGTCCAGATACATCATATCTACGCACTTCCCCGCGCCCTCGGTTTCCGCTCAGCCTCAACAGCTACAGCCATTTGTCACAAAACATCGCCTCGCCTTCGCCCTGCCCACGCGCAGCGCGCTCCGGCGCACACTCGACTTCTGGTGAGCCTCAACTGCTACGGTCATTAGTCCAGATACATCATATCTACGCACTTCCCCGCGCCCACGGTTTCTGCTCAGCTTCAACAGCTACAGCCATTTGTCACAAAACATCGCCTCGCCTTCGCCCTGCCCACGCGCAGCGCGCTCCGGCGCACACTCGACTTCTGGTGAGCCTCAACTGCTACGGTCATTAGTCCAGATACATCATATCTACGCACTTCCCCGCGCCCTCGGTTTCTGCTCAGCTTCAACAGCTACAGCCATTTGTCACAAAACATCGCCTCGCCTTCGCCCTGCCCACGCGCAGCGCGCTCCGGCGCACACTCGACTTCTGGTGAGCCTCAACTGCTACGGTCATTAGTCCAGATACATCATATCTACGCACTTCCCCGCGCCCTCGGTTTCCGCTCAGCCTCAACAGCTACAGCCATTTGTCACAAAACATCGCCTCGCCTTCGCCCTGCCCACGCGCAGCGCGCTCCGGCGCACACTCGACTTCTGGTGAGCCTCAACTGCTACGGTCATTAGTCCAGATACATCATATCTACGCACTTCCCCGCGCCAACGGTTTCTGCTCAGCTTCAACAGCTACAGCCATTTGTCACAAAACATCGCCTCGCCTTCGCCCTGCCCACGCGCAGCGCGCTCCGGCGCACACTCGACTTCTGGTGAGCCTCAACTGCTACGGTCATTAGTCCAGATACATCATATCTACGCACTTCCCCGCGCCCTCGGTTTCCGCTCAGCCTCAACAGCTACAGCCATTTGTCACAAAACATCGCCTCGCCTTCGCCCTGCCCACGCGCAGCGCGCTCCGGCGCACACTCGACTTCTGGTGAGCCTCAACTGCTACGGTCATTAGTCCAGATACATCATATCTACGCACTTCCCCGCGCCCTCGGTTTCCGCTCAGCCTCAACAGCTACAGCCATTTGTCACAAAACATCGCCTCGCCTTCGCCCTGCCCACGCGCAGCGCGCTCCGGCGCACACTCGACTTCTGGTGAGCCTCAACTGCTACGGTCATTAGTCCAGATACATCATATCTACGCACTTCCCCGCGCCCTCGGTTTCCGCTCAGCCTCAACAGCTACAGCCATTTGTCACAAAACATCGCCTCGCCTTCGCCCTGCCCACGCGCAGCGCGCTCCGGCGCACACTCGACTTCTGGTGAGCCTCAACTGCTACGGTCATTAGTCCAGATACAACTTATCTACGCACTTCCCCGCGCCCACGGTTTCTGCTCAGCTTCAACAGCTACAGCCATTTGTCACAAAACATCGCCTTCGCCCTGCCCACGCGCAGCGCGCTCCGGCGCACACTCGACTTCTGGTGAGCCTCAACTGCTACGGTCATTAGTCCAGATACATCATATCTACGCACTTCCCCGCGCCCACGGTTTCTGCTCAGCTTCAACAGCTACAGCCATTTGTCACAAAACATCGCCTTCGCCCTGCCCACGCGCAGCGCGCTCCGGCGCACACTCGACTTCTGGTGAGCCTCAACTGCTACGGTCATTAGTCCAGATACATCATATCTACGCACTTCCCCGCGCCCACGGTTTCTGCTCAGCTTCAACAGCTACAGCCATTTGTCACAAAACATCGCCTTCGCCCTGCCCACGCGCAGCGCGCTCCGGCGCACACTCGACTTCTGGTGAGCCTCAACTGCTACGGTCATTAGTCCAGATACATCATATCTACGCACTTCCCCGCGCCCACGGTTTCTGCTCAGCTTCAACAGCTACAGCCATTTGTCACAAAACATCGCCTTCGCCCTGCCCACGCGCAGCGCGCTCCGGCGCACACTCGACTTCTGGTGAGCCTCAACTGCTACGGTCATTAGTCCAGATACATCATATCTACGCACTTCCCCGCGCCCTCGGTTTCCGCTCAGCCTCAACAGCTACAGCCATTTGTCACAAAACATCGCCTCGCCTTCGCCCTGCCCACGCGCAGCGCGCTCCGGCGCACACTCGACTTCTGGTGAGCCTCAACTGCTACGGTCATTTGTCCCGATACAACTTATCTACGTACTTCCCCGCGCCCTCGGTTTCTGCTCAGCCTCAACAGCTACAGCCATTTGTCACAAAACATCGCCTCGCCTTCGCCCTGCCCACGCGCAGCGCGCTCCGGCGCACACTCGACTTCTGGTGAGCCTCAACTGCTACGGTCATTAGTCCAGATACAACTTATCTACGCACTTCCCCGCGCCCTCGGTTTCCGCTCAGCCTCAACAGCTACAGCCATTTGTCACAAAACATCGCCTCGCCTTCGCCCTGCCCACGCGCAGCGCGCTCCGGCGCACACTCGACTTCTGGTGAGCCTCAACTGCTACGGTCATTAGTCCAGATACATCATATCTAAGCACTTCCCCGCGCCCTCGGTTTCCGCTCAGCCTCAACAGCTACAGCCATTTGTCACAAAACATCGCCTCGCCTTCGCCCTGCCCACGCGCAGCGCGCTCCGGCGCACACTCGACTTCTGGTGAGCCTCAACTGCTACGGTCATTAGTCCAGATACAACTTATCTACGCACTTCCCCGCGCCCACGGTTTCTGCTCAGCTTCAACAGCTACAGCCATTTGTCACAAAACATCGCCTTCGCCCTGCCCACGCGCAGCGCGCTCCGGCGCACACTCGACTTCTGGTGAGCCTCAACTGCTACGGTCATTAGTCCAGATACATCATATCTACGCACTTCCCCGCGCCCTCGGTTTCCGCTCAGCCTCAACAGCTACAGCCATTTGTCACAAAACATCGCCTCGCCTTCGCCCTGCCCACGCGCAGCGCGCTCCGGCGCACACTCGACTTCTGGTGAGCCTCAACTGCTACGGTCATTAGTCCAGATACATCATATCTACGCACTTCCCCGCGCCCACGGTTTCTGCTCAGCTTCAACTGCTACAGCCATTTGTCACAAAACATCGCCTTCGCCCTGCCCACGCGCAGCGCGCTCCGGCGCACACTCGACTTCTGGTGAGCCTCAACTGCTACGGTCATTAGTCCAGATACATCATATCTACGCACTTCCCCGCGCCCTCGGTTTCCGCTCAGCCTCAACAGCTACAGCCATTTGTCACAAAACATCGCCTCGCCTTCGCCCTGCCCACGCGCAGCGCGCTCCGGCGCACACTCGACTTCTGGTGAGCCTCAACTGCTACGGTCATTAGTCCAGATACATCATATCTACGCACTTCCCCGCGCCCACGGTTTCTGCTCAGCTTCAACAGCTACAGCCATTTGTCACAAAACATCGCCTCGCCTTCGCCCTGCCCACGCGCAGCGCGCTCCGGCGCACACTCGACTTCTGGTGAGCCTCAACTGCTACGGTCATTAGTCCAGATACATCATATCTACGCACTTCCCCGCGCCCTCGGTTTCTGCTCAGCTTCAACAGCTACAGCCATTTGTCACAAAACATCGCCTCGCCTTCGCCCTGCCCACGCGCAGCGCGCTCCGGCGCACACTCGACTTCTGGTGAGCCTCAACTGCTACGGTCATTAGTCCAGATACATCATATCTACGCACTTCCCCGCGCCCTCGGTTTCCGCTCAGCCTCAACAGCTACAGCCATTTGTCACAAAACATCGCCTCGCCTTCGCCCTGCCCACGCGCAGCGCGCTCCGGCGCACACTCGACTTCTGGTGAGCCTCAACTGCTACGGTCATTAGTCCAGATACATCATATCTACGCACTTCCCCGCGCCCACGGTTTCTGCTCAGCTTCAACAGCTACAGCCATTTGTCACAAAACATCGCCTCGCCTTCGCCCTGCCCACGCGCAGCGCGCTCCGGCGCACACTCGACTTCTGGTGAGCCTCAACTGCTACGGTCATTAGTCCAGATACATCATATCTACGCACTTCCCCGCGCCCTCGGTTTCCGCTCAGCCTCAACAGCTACAGCCATTTGTCACAAAACATCGCCTCGCCTTCGCCCTGCCCACGCGCAGCGCGCTCCGGCGCACACTCGACTTCTGGTGAGCCTCAACTGCTACGGTCATTAGTCCAGATACAACTTATCTACGCACTTCCCCGCGCCCTCGGTTTCCGCTCAGCCTCAACAGCTACAGCCATTTGTCACAAAACATCGCCTCGCCTTCGCCCTGCCCACGCGCAGCGCGCTCCGGCGCACACTCGACTTCTGGTGAGCCTCAACTGCTACGGTCATTAGTCCAGATACATCATATCTACGCACTTCCCCGCGCCCACGGTTTCTGCTCAGCTTCAACAGCTACAGCCATTTGTCACAAAACATCGCCTTCGCCCTGCCCACGCGCAGCGCGCTCCGGCGCACACTCGACTTCTGGTGAGCCTCAACTGCTACGGTCATTAGTCCAGATACATCATATCTACGCACTTCCCCGCGCCCTCGGTTTCCGCTCAGCCTCAACAGCTACAGCCATTTGTCACAAAACATCGCCTCGCCTTCGCCCTGCCCACGCGCAGCGCGCTCCGGCGCACACTCGACTTCTGGTGAGCCTCAACTGCTACGGTCATTAGTCCAGATACATCATATCTACGCACTTCCCCGCGCCCTCGGTTTCCGCTCAGCCTCAACAGCTACAGCCATTTGTCACAAAACATCGCCTCGCCTTCGCCCTGCCCACGCGCAGCGCGCTCCGGCGCACACTCGACTTCTGGTGAGCCTCAACTGCTACGGTCATTAGTCCAGATACAACTTATCTACGCACTTCCCCGCGCCCACGGTTTCTGCTCAGCTTCAACAGCTACAGCCATTTGTCACAAAACATCGCCTTCGCCCTGCCCACGCGCAGCGCGCTCCGGCGCACACTCGACTTCTGGTGAGCCTCAACTGCTACGGTCATTAGTCCAGATACATCATATCTACGCACTTCCCCGCGCCCACGGTTTCTGCTCAGCTTCAACAGCTACAGCCATTTGTCACAAAACATCGCCTTCGCCCTGCCCACGCGCAGCGCGCTCCGGCGCACACTCGACTTCTGGTGAGCCTCAACTGCTACGGTCATTAGTCCAGATACATCATATCTACGCACTTCCCCGCGCCCACGGTTTCTGCTCAGCTTCAACAGCTACAGCCATTTGTCACAAAACATCGCCTTCGCCCTGCCCACGCGCAGCGCGCTCCGGCGCACACTCGACTTCTGGTGAGCCTCAACTGCTACGGTCATTAGTCCAGATACATCATATCTACGCACTTCCCCGCGCCCACGGTTTCTGCTCAGCTTCAACAGCTACAGCCATTTGTCACAAAACATCGCCTTCGCCCTGCCCACGCGCAGCGCGCACCGGCGCACACTCGACTTCTGGTGAGCCTCAACTGCTACGGTCATTAGTCCAGATACATCATATCTACGCACTTCCCCGCGCCCTCGGTTTCCGCTCAGCCTCAACAGCTACAGCCATTTGTCACAAAACATCGCCTCGCCTTCGCCCTGCCCACGCGCAGCGCGCTCCGGCGCACACTCGACTTCTGGTGAGCCTCAACTGCTACGGTCATTTGTCCCGATACAACTTATCTACGTACTTCCCCGCGCCCTCGGTTTCTGCTCAGCCTCAACAGCTACAGCCATTTGTCACAAAACATCGCCTCGCCTTCGCCCTGCCCACGCGCAGCGCGCTCCGGCGCACACTCGACTTCTGGTGAGCCTCAACTGCTACGGTCATTAGTCCAGATACATCATATCTACGCACTTCCCCGCGCCCTCGGTTTCCGCTCAGCCTCAACAGCTACAGCCATTTGTCACAAAACATCGCCTTCGCCCTGCCCACGCGCAGCGCGCTCCGGCGCACACTCGACTTCTGGTGAGCCTCAACTGCTACGGTCATTAGTCCAGATACATCATATCTACGCACTTCCCCGCGCCCTCGGTTTCCGCTCAGCCTCAACAGCTACAGCCATTTGTCACAAAACATCGCCTCGCCTTCGCCCTGCCCACGCGCAGCGCGCTCCGGCGCACACTCGACTTCTGGTGAGCCTCAACTGCTACGGTCATTAGTCCAGATACAACTTATCTACGCACTTCCCCGCGCCCACGGTTTCTGCTCAGCTTCAACAGCTACAGCCATTTGTCACAAAACATCGCCTTCGCCCTGCCCACGCGCAGCGCGCTCCGGCGCACACTCGACTTCTGGTGAGCCTCAACTGCTACGGTCATTAGTCCAGATACATCATATCTACGCACTTCCCCGCGCCCACGGTTTCTGCTCAGCTTCAACAGCTACAGCCATTTGTCACAAAACATCGCCTTCGCCCTGCCCACGCGCAGCGCGCTCCGGCGCACACTCGACTTCTGGTGAGCCTCAACTGCTACGGTCATTAGTCCAGATACATCATATCTACGCACTTCCCCGCGCCCACGGTTTCTGCTCAGCCTCAACAGCTACAGCCATTTGTCACAAAACATCGCCTTCGCCCTGCCCACGCGCAGCGCGCTCCGGCGCACACTCGACTTCTGGTGAGCCTCAACTGCTACGGTCATTAGTCCAGATACATCATATCTACGCACTTCCCCGCGCCCACGGTTTCTGCTCAGCTTCAACAGCTACAGCCATTTGTCACAAAACATCGCCTTCGCCCTGCCAACGCGCAGCGCGCTCCGGCGCACACTCGACTTCTGGTGAGCCTCAACTGCTACGGTCATTAGTCCAGATACATCATATCTACGCACTTCCCCGCGCCCTCGGTTTCCGCTCAGCCTCAACAGCTACAGCCATTTGTCACAAAACATCGCCTCGCCTTCGCCCTGCCCACGCGCAGCGCGCTCCGGCGCACACTCGACTTCTGGTGAGCCTCAACTGCTACGGTCATTTGTCCCGATACAACTTATCTACGTACTTCCCCGCGCCCACGGTTTCTGCTCAGCTTCAACAGCTACAGCCATTTGTCACAAAACATCGCCTTCGCCCTGCCCACGCGCAGCGCGCTCCGGCGCACACTCGACTTCTGGTGAGCCTCAACTGCTACGGTCATTAGTCCAGATACATCATATCTACGCACTTCCCCGCGCCCACGGTTTCTGCTCAGCTTCAACAGCTACAGCCATTTGTCACAAAACATCGCCTTCGCCCTGCCCACGCGCAGCGCGCTCCGGCGCACACTCGACTTCTGGTGAGCCTCAACTGCTACGGTCATTAGTCCAGATACATCATATCTACGCACTTCCCCGCGCCCACGGTTTCTGCTCAGCTTCAACAGCTACAGCCATTTGTCACAAAACATCGCCTTCGCCCTGCCCACGCGCAGCGCGCACCGGCGCACACTCGACTTCTGGTGAGCCTCAACTGCTACGGTCATTAGTCCAGATACATCATATCTACGCACTTCCCCGCGCCCTCGGTTTCCGCTCAGCCTCAACAGCTACAGCCATTTGTCACAAAACATCGCCTCGCCTTCGCCCTGCCCACGCGCAGCGCGCTCCGGCGCACACTCGACTTCTGGTGAGCCTCAACTGCTACGGTCATTTGTCCCGATACAACTTATCTACGTACTTCCCCGCGCCCTCGGTTTCTGCTCAGCCTCAACAGCTACAGCCATTTGTCACAAAACATCGCCTCGCCTTCGCCCTGCCCACGCGCAGCGCGCTCCGGCGCACACTCGACTTCTGGTGAGCCTCAACTGCTACGGTCATTAGTCCAGATACATCATATCTACGCACTTCCCCGCGCCCTCGGTTTCCGCTCAGCCTCAACAGCTACAGCCATTTGTCACAAAACATCGCCTTCGCCCTGCCCACGCGCAGCGCGCTCCGGCGCACACTCGACTTCTGGTGAGCCTCAACTGCTACGGTCATTAGTCCAGATACATCATATCTACGCACTTCCCCGCGCCCTCGGTTTCCGCTCAGCCTCAACAGCTACAGCCATTTGTCACAAAACATCGCCTCGCCTTCGCCCTGCCCACGCGCAGCGCGCTCCGGCGCACACTCGACTTCTGGTGAGCCTCAACTGCTACGGTCATTAGTCCAGATACAACTTATCTACGCACTTCCCCGCGCCCACGGTTTCTGCTCAGCTTCAACAGCTACAGCCATTTGTCACAAAACATCGCCTTCGCCCTGCCCACGCGCAGCGCGCTCCGGCGCACACTCGACTTCTGGTGAGCCTCAACTGCTACGGTCATTAGTCCAGATACATCATATCTACGCACTTCCCCGCGCCCACGGTTTCTGCTCAGCTTCAACAGCTACAGCCATTTGTCACAAAACATCGCCTTCGCCCTGCCCACGCGCAGCGCGCTCCGGCGCACACTCGACTTCTGGTGAGCCTCAACTGCTACGGTCATTAGTCCAGATACATCATATCTACGCACTTCCCCGCGCCCACGGTTTCTGCTCAGCCTCAACAGCTACAGCCATTTGTCACAAAACATCGCCTTCGCCCTGCCCACGCGCAGCGCGCTCCGGCGCACACTCGACTTCTGGTGAGCCTCAACTGCTACGGTCATTAGTCCAGATACATCATATCTACGCACTTCCCCGCGCCCACGGTTTCTGCTCAGCTTCAACAGCTACAGCCATTTGTCACAAAACATCGCCTTCGCCCTGCCAACGCGCAGCGCGCTCCGGCGCACACTCGACTTCTGGTGAGCCTCAACTGCTACGGTCATTAGTCCAGATACATCATATCTACGCACTTCCCCGCGCCCTCGGTTTCCGCTCAGCCTCAACAGCTACAGCCATTTGTCACAAAACATCGCCTCGCCTTCGCCCTGCCCACGCGCAGCGCGCTCCGGCGCACACTCGACTTCTGGTGAGCCTCAACTGCTACGGTCATTTGTCCCGATACAACTTATCTACGTACTTCCCCGCGCCCACGGTTTCTGCTCAGCTTCAACAGCTACAGCCATTTGTCACAAAACATCGCCTTCGCCCTGCCCACGCGCAGCGCGCTCCGGCGCACACTCGACTTCTGGTGAGCCTCAACTGCTACGGTCATTAGTCCAGATACATCATATCTACGCACTTCCCCGCGCCCACGGTTTCTGCTCAGCCTCAACAGCTACAGCCATTTGTCACAAAACATCGCCTTCGCCCTGCCCACGCGCAGCGCGCTCCGGCGCACACTCGACTTCTGGTGAGCCTCAACTGCTACGGTCATTAGTCCAGATACATCATATCTACGCACTTCCCCGCGCCCACGGTTTCTGCTCAGCTTCAACAGCTACAGCCATTTGTCACAAAACATCGCCTTCGCCCTGCCCACGCGCAGCGCGCTCCGGCGCACACTCGACTTCTGGTGAGCCTCAACTGCTACGGTCATTAGTCCAGATACATCATATCTACGCACTTCCCCGCGCCCTCGGTTTCCGCTCAGCCTCAACAGCTACAGCCATTTGTCACAAAACATCGCCTTCGCCCTGCCCACGCGCAGCGCGCTCCGGCGCACACTCGACTTCTGGTGAGCCTCAACTGCTACGGTCATTTGTCCCGATACAACTTATCTACGCACTTCCCCGCGCCCACGGTTTCTGCTCAGCCTCAACAGCTACAGCCATTTGTCACAAAACATCGCCTTCGCCTTCGCCCTGCCCACGCGCAGCCCGCTCCGGCTCACCATGAAATGTCTGATGATCCTCAACTGCTTCGGTTATTAGTTCCGATACATCTCATATCGCCATGTCTCCGCTCTGAGCCCGTTAATAAATATTCTTCTTCAACTTCAAATAGGTTTCCACGGATGAAAGATTGACCCAATTTTTAATAATGAATTGTTCTCCTACCGCATTGTATTTTAGAGATATGCTCTAAACCTGTGAAGGGGGTGCCGGGGTGAGGGTAGGACAAGGAAGAGGAAGGAAAGGACTTTTGCGTTTTGTTATCCGTTCATTAGGGCATTTCTCCGGCTTTCACCTGGTGTTGATCGTAGAAACCACGGAAAAATACTCACTGATCAGTGCTTTCGCTGTTAGAAAGGCAGCGACTTAATGCCACCTGCCTATGTAATTATTCCTTGACAGAATGTGGACTGAAACCCATTGACCTCCCAATCCAAAGCGGTGCAGTGCCACGAGTCGAGTCCCTGAGCCAAAAGGTTCAAACGTTCCGTGCAGGGCGTTTCAACTCCCATGTAACGTGGTGGAAACCGTTACAGTGGCGCGCCCTCCTGCAGCACCTTTTTACAGGAACTGAAATACGAACTGCTGCCAACGATATTTAAAACGTGCGTGGCTGCTGCGTGGGTTCGCAAGACGCAAGCAAGCCCATAATGTTACAAATCATAGCGCCGATGTCCGCGCTTTCTTCAGGTTCTATATGTATATATTACGAATAATTGAACATTTAGCAGACACTTTCCGTATTTCTAATTAGCCAAAGTTGGCAAGCCTAACCTGCAGCTGCACCCGGCGACACTAGCGCCCCCTATCGCAGCGCCCTCCAGCTTTGTTGGAGAGTTGCTAGGCCCTGGTTTCGGTGTTGCGCAGGCTGTCGCGGATGCGCGAGTCGGGGCAGCTGCGGCGTCTGTGGTTGGCGCGCTTCCCGCGGCGCGGCGCCACCGCCGTCGTCGGCGCCTCGCGCCCCGTGCGGGCGGCGAGCGCGGCGCCGCTGCTGTGGCTGGCGGCGGCGGGCGTGGGGGCGGCGCTGGGGGCGCTGGCGGCCGAGGCGGCTCACAGCGCCACGCGAAGGGCCACGCCCACTCGAAGAAGCTCACCTGGCTGGATCCATTGATTGATTGATAATTGGGTGTTTTGTGGAGCATCGACCAAAGGGTTTTGGTTATTCTCCGTAAGCATTTGTTTTGGATTTCATTGATTGTTTTGTGATTCTGGGTTCCAGGAAAAAAAACTACCAGGGTCATTGGTCCCGTAAATGTAATGCATGTTTTTTGCTCGGGAAGTGAAGGTGATCTATCCGGCGCCGACCTACCAGCGACGAGCGGGGTTTTCCCCAACCACGTATCTCCAATCAGCGGGGCACCACCCCAGCCAGGACAAGCTCTGAGCTCCGGTCTCCCGGCGTGTGGGGTGGTGTAGTAATGCGTGTTAATGTAAGTGTGTGTATAAGGGGTGAGGTTAGGACAAGGAAGAGGAAAGAGAGCTCGCGCACGGTCCGTGGCCCGTTCGTTAGGGTACTCCGGGATGCGCCTAGTGTTGGTCAGAGAAACCACGGATAGCTGCCGATCAGAGCAGCCGGCCGCTAGAATCTTTCTCCAGACACTATTTGTTTTGGAAATAAACAAAGTTTCTTCAGAAGATAGATTTTAAAAAGCTATTTCAGGTTGACCCAAAGGTCTTGAGCAGTCGGGTACGATGCATTAGTTGTGTATTTTGTGGGTCATTTATTGGTACTAATGGATTGTATTCAGAATTATATACATTCGTAAATGAAGTTGTGCATCATCGGGGGGAAAAGCCTTGCGGTAAATTTGTTTGATTGACTGATTATTAGGCGTTTCCGGGCGCGTCATCTGCTATGGACATAAGCCCCGTAAGTAGAGTACATGATTTTATCACGTGATGTGGCGGTGATCTTCCTCCGCTGGATAGTGAGTACGGCCGCGACCTACACGTTTGCGCGATTTTTCCCAACCAGGTATCTCTCACTAGTAGGATGTTGCTACTCTCGGAAGGATCTCTGAGCTGCCGACTGGTCTTCCGACATGTGTAGTAGTGTAGAGCATGAAAGTGTAAATGTGTGTAGGGGAGAGGACCAGACAAGGAAGAAAAAATGAACGAAGGAAAGATCGCGCGCAGTTCGTGACCCGTTCGTTAGGGTATTCCACTCGCATTTGCCTGGTGTTGATAGAGAAACCACAGAAAAACAGAGCAGCTGGGATGTACGATACCTACGGTAGTCCCGCCACGTACGGTAGTGTAGTTCTCATAAGTGAGTATAAAGGAAGGCTCGTTCGTTAAACTATTACTCCGGTATTCGCCCGGTAACGATTACAGAAACCACGGAATACACTCTCACACTTACATTAACTACGTTTAGACACGTATCAGAAACCCAGTCGGGAGCTCGGAGCTAGACCGGGGGGAGCGGTGTCCTGGGGGAGATACCTGGACGGGGATCCCACGCTCCAGGCGGGGAGGAACACCACCACTTTCAGGGAGTGAAGCACATCTGGATTGCGGAAGCGATGGCTACAACAGGTAACGGAAACAACATAATCAGTCAATGCGACATAACGACAAAATATGCTCACTGATGGTTTATGTGTTATCATTAGTTTTCAATACCCTTTTTTGCTCTCTACAATTTCAGTTCGTATCTCGAAATTAATATTTTTTAAAGCCTGACATTTAAATAAAGTATTAGCTTGAAATAAAAAAGTGTGTTTATAATGGGAGTATTACGTAGAAATGTGATGCAATTTTTTGTATAAATATAGTAAAATGACAAATATTGGTTTTGGGGGAAGACATGGTTCCCATACCCCCTCCGGATTGGGAGGGGAATGGCACTGAACAACCTTTGGCTTTGGGAAGTGGAGGACACCAAACGCGATATGTAAACTTTACTAATTGCAGTATCAGGCGGGTCAATTACCGACAACTATATCACGCACTTTGATCATTGTTTTATTTATCTAGTTCTTTATATATGTATTTATAGTATATGATAGTGAAGTGTTCTCATTAAATTATAATCAAATAAGATTGCTAAACTGATGATGTTGGCAAATCCGTAAAAACCTGCAGATTAAAATATGTATCTTGGAGAAGATATTGTCAACTTAAATGAACCTGAGAAATATTTGTGGCTAATTACAAATGTAGATCCAAATTCATCAAAATAGTGTTAGAACACATACTATTAGAAAAAAATAGTTTACTGCACTTTTTGTGTGATTTGCTGTTCATATTTGCTGCAAGGCACCAAAAGATACAAACTTTCAGCAACAGTTCCGAGTTTTACTTCCTGAAATCCGTAGTTTAAATGGTAGATTAGTAATTATTGTGCAATATATGGACATTTTTCAGCAATCAATTTTAATTCTGTTGTGATTTTTAAGCCTCATATAATATTCTTCACATCACTCAGTTCTCATTACTTGGATGTTAAGGTGGTGAGGCGGAGGGTGTTTTCATAAAAATATAATAATAAAATATTTAAAAAAACGCATCGGTGCGCAAGAATAGTTTGTAGTATTAAAATCCTTCATTTTTATTTGATCGGGGAAAAGTGTTCCAAAAATTGTGTATTTTTACTAATAAAATTTCATGACATTTTCACAAGACAGACGGTTTTAGAGTAAAACACATTGTTATTGGATGCAAAAGAAATGGCTTTGCTCAGAATAAAACCGAACTGTAAAATTAGTTTTCAAAATGTGTTACTTCTCTGGTGTACCGACAATGTGTGTTTTTGTGAATACTGTAACAATAAAGAGTTTTTAAACTATATTTATCTCCCATTTGACATGCAATATTGTACCCACTCCCTCACATGTAGAGGCATACAATGTTTCATGTAATAAAAGAAATAGAAAATGACAAATATGTTTTTAAAACTATTTTTTTGTTTTATAAAGTTTCCCTTTCTCAACCAAAAATTAGAATTATTCTCATTCTTTGTTAATATTACAAAATCAATCTTTAGATAGACAAAAACACAAATCCATGTTGATACGTTTGCATTACACAGAAATATGTTCTGAGGGTCTGGAGACTATCTGGTCTTAAAATAAGTGGGGGTTAACTTCTGGTCGCGGTTCGAGATATTAGATAATGTTTCGAAAGGGGCGTATAGATGCTGTAAGGTTTTTGAGAACACAAGAGTTCAAAAGCAGTTTTTGAGGCAGCATAATTATAAACGGATTAGAGGCATTTCTTAATTGATTATTTAATGGAACGAACAGTTTCTACGAGGACTACAATCCATTTTGTATCTGGACTACTTCAAAAGCAATACTTCCAATCAACTATATCCGATAGCAACCATCTACATGACATCTTGTAAATTTTACTTTATGATTCTGTGTAGATGTGTGTATTATTTATGTGTAATTAAAACGTTTGTGATTAATAAGAAAGAGAAGTGGAATTTTCCAATAATGTAGTTGCAATATTAAGGAAACTTTATAAACAAAACATTTCGAGATTTTTAAATACAACTTAAATTCAACACACACTGTTTCTCGTATTATCTATTCAAACACGAAATTTTCATTAAAAAGTGATTTAGAAATAATGCTGAATATTATTCTAATACATCACTTAATATAGAAGATTTACCTACATCCTATTACAACAAGGAATCAGAAAAGTGAATTCTCAGCACCATTCAATTGCTATTTTCACGCCAATCATAAAATATTTTTAGGTGACTATGAACAGTTGAAATTTTTAACTTACTGGAATAAAATTTGCCGCTAGGCAGTACGGATATTAAATGTAAGGTACCAAATATATATATATATATATATATATATATATATATATATATATATATATATATATATATATATATATATATACAAAGAGGTTTTTTGTATGGGGAGTAATGACGGATTACATTTAGTTCAGCAAATAAACTGACATAAAAACACAAATGAACTGAAATGTTTTATTTTTATTTTACACTTCGTTAGCGTAATTCTAGCTCTGGAACAATAGACTTCACTTTCAGGTACGAGGTCGCTCGATGTCTACATGAGAATTATATTTCACTCGTTTGTTCGTTTGTTTCTTCCAACCCACTGGAAGTACTCTCAATACAAATGGGCGCCACGTCGATCTCTTCTTCCGCACTAACACACCAAAACACTCCTCGGGCTTCTTTGTCACAGAAGCTAACATAATTTATAAAATTTTATAAATCCTATTCTACAGCTGTACAAACGTGAACAGTTTATACGTAATGGTAAAGACGGGTGAAGTGCAGTCGTTTGGGGACTGGGAAACGGGGAAAGGGTGGAGTGAACACAATATTCAAAGAACAAAACCACCACACTAAGCTGAAGATGCGTTACGTCCGCATCCTATCAGCTAAGACACTGGATATATTCCTGAAGATTAAAGGGCCAATGCCAGGTTTATGACTTAGCGCAGAACATTGAGGTGACAACGTGCGGCGGCATCAGTCAACTTGCTTGGATTGGAAGAGAGGCTGCGTCAGTGAATTTTGACAGGAGAGATTTCCCGTCAACTGCTGGCGGCGTAAAGGCGGGGACCTCGGCGGCGAAATTCTCGAAACTCTCAGGTGAATGGCGATCGGCGCTCAACAGCCAATGACAGCTCTCGATCTGCATGTGTCACTCTAGCCTGAATACTCATCTGCCCATTTTAATATATATTGTACATGTGTGTGTGTGTGTGTGTGTGTGTGTGTGTGTGTGAGTGAGAAGGAAAAATGGTGAATAAAAATATCAAACAAGATTGTTGTGCAGAAATGTAACTTAGTGTGCTAAGCGATATATTAAAAATGTTAATAAACAAAGCAAGACAGAAAACCCACTAAAACTAATGTGATTGCTAGTAACCGAGATCAAATTTCTAAAAGCACATTCAAATATTCGGAGCGTCCAGTACTTGAATAAAAATAAATTATCATGGAAATTAATATATACGGCATTCAGATTCTCTTAATCATGGCATTATGTGCATCATAATATGATGCGTCAAAAACCACACTACAAACCCCTCTTTCACACACAATAGTGTCTCGGACGGAGTCGTCTCCGGTCGGTCTATCTACTGGGCTAAAATATTTCATTAGGAAGGAAGATTGTTTTCCTCTTTCATGAGACGCCTTCAGTGTGCTTATAAAATCAGAGTTGATCTTTGTGAAAAATCAAAACAATATTAAAATTATGAGATTAAAATGTGATTCACAATTATGTAATGCAGAAAATTATCGAGTATGCGAAAATTATCGGTGGAGATCATAATGCGATTCCTGAATTTGGTGATTGTCATGACATATACGTGTAGACGGAATATTTTGTTTGAACAGAGACAGTAGTCATTTTGCCTTACTTTCGTAGGTCTGATAAGGGCTATACCTGCGTAAGCAACTCACCAAAATTAAACGTTTGGCAGTTTTGAAAAGATATCTCTTTTCTGCAAGACGTCAAATCTCATCGAAACACCGAAATTCTCATTGGCTGATGAAACACCGATCGCTACTTCCATGCTGGAACTGCGAAGATAGTGGCTTGGCACGTACGCAATGTGGTGAGAATTCGACGAGCAGCTTCTACCGTTCAGTTGGCTTGGAGGCGGGAAGAGACGAGGGAATTATGCAGGAACGCGAATCAAGACTTCCAGCTGGAGCTGCAAATGCCTTTCTGGCAACGCCTGGAGCCTAGTCTCCGTTCTGGATAACTGGAAGAGACGGAAGGCCCAACTCGACGCTCAGTCTTGGAGCAAGAATGAGGAAGATGACTCCCAGGCTAGAGCTGCGAACGCCGGTGTTCACTAGAGCCACAGCCAAGATGTTCTCTGAACCAGTTGTTAGGGGTATCGAAAAGCCATATCGACGCACTGTCATTATCTGCAAGGGTGATGATGGCGACTACTATGCCGGAGCTGTGAATGCTCCAGCAGAGAGCAACTAAAACATTTGGAACCAGCTTTCGGATCCTGTTGTCAGGGATGAATCGAAGAACCAGCTCGTCACACTGCAGTTGGCTGCTAGATGGATGTTAGCAACTTCCATGCCCATGCCACTTCTCGGTGCAATTGCGACGTACACTCTGCTCTTCTACCCGATTGGCTGGGAGGAAGACAATAGCCAACTCGTCGAAACCAATATTGCGGCTTGGCGTGAACGCAACGATGTGATAGTTCGTTGAGCAGCTTCCACAATCCAGTGAGCTGGGGACGGGTAGAGCCGAACGAAAAAACGCAGACGTTAGCTGAAGCAACAAACAGCCACTTCGCACCGCTTGGAACCCAACCACCGAACCGGAAACATCTAAGGGCCAACTCGACGCATTGCCTTTCGCTGCGAGAGTAACGATGGTAAATACCACTGCAATGTCCGAACGTATCAAGCTCCTGAGCTGAAGCTCCTGAGCTGAAGCTCCTGAGCTCAAGCTCCTGAGCTCAAGCTCCTGAGCTCAAGCTCCTGAGCTCAAGCTCCTGAGCTCAAGCTCCTGAGCTCAAGCTTCTGAGCCCCGGCTCCTGAGCTCCGGCTCCTGAGCTCCGGCTCCTGAGCTCCGGCTCCTGAGCTCCGGCTCCTGAGCTCCGGCTCCTGAGCTCCGGCTCCTGAGCTCCGGCTCCTGAGCTCCGGCTCCTGAGCTCCGGCTCCTGAGCTTCGGCTCCTGAGCTCCGGCTCCTGAGCTCCAGCTCCTGAGCTCCAGCTCCTGAGCTCCAGCTCCAGAGCTCCAGCTCCTGAGCTCCAGCTCCAGAGCTCCAGCAGGCTTCCAGGAAGCGGACGCCCAGCTTGGCGCACTGCTCTTGGACGTTGGTGTGGAGTCTGTGAGGGGCAGCGCCCGCTGGGCCGGAAGGATCGAGGGCGCCGCCGGGGCCCCGCGCCGAGAGGGTGCCACGGAGCCAGTGGAAGACAAGTGGAGGCGCGGCCGAGCAGCCGAACGGCCTAGGCGCTGTGGTGGTGCAGCGCTTCGGGGTGGGTGGCGTTGCCGTCGCCCGGCGCGTGGCTGTCCTCTGCGCCGTGGTCGTGGCCCCCTGCGAGCACGCAGGCAAGTTTCACAGTTAGCAGATATTCGTATTTATACTGGTTCGATGACGAACACTTTCCTTAATAATAATAATAATAATAATAATAATAATAATAATAATAATAGTAATATACCAAGCGAAGTGGCGTTCTGACTTCGCAGTCCCGAGGCCCGAGTTCGATACCCCCGGGCTATCCTGATCGGGTTTTTTCGAGGTTTCCTTCGGTCATTCAGACGAATGCTGGGATGATTAAAAAAGGCCACGATCACCTCTCACCATTATCTTATCACCTCATAATTCGTTATTTAAGGCTTAACAACCTTGTCTTACGACGGGATACAGCTAAAAAGGTGATACCTAAATTGACACATGTTAATCTCTCTCCCGAATAAAGTATGACAATAAATAATAAACGCGAATAAAATATTAAATACATAGTCGAATGTATATGTACACGAATAATTTCCATCCATAATTTCCATTTCCTAAGCTCAATAATTTAACAATCACTACACGCACTTATGGGCACTAAAAACACTGTTTGGAAAGCGCATATATACGATTAAGTTAATGTGAGTTGTACAACTGACGTTTCATCAATGAACATTTCTTTAAATTGTCGAATCGTCACTCACGGACTTCCATGAAGGGAATTATCCGGAATGTAATCTAATTTTCAGGTGTGATTATACAATATTGACCACTAATCTTTATATTATAGAAGTTAAACCCGCTGATTATCAGTCACAAACAATACGAGCACAAAATAAAAAACGGATAATCCCCACAAGTCAGTACAGACGATGTTGCCAGTCTCTACAATGAGCAAGATGTACTTATAGTACATTCATTTAAACAAGTCGTCGTGGAATAAGTAATGAAAGATTTCGTGCTCATTTCAACCGGTCCGAATCGTAGGTACGACACCACTATAAAATGAAATGGTCCAAATTTTTACAAGCTGCTATTATTATTATTATTATTATTATTATTTATTATTATTATTATTATTATTATTATTATTATTATTATTATTATTATTATTTCTTGTAAAGAAATTTTGCCAGCAGGGGCGGGCAGCGCTACACCACGCCACCATCCTCGTCACCTGGGTCGACCATTCACCAGTCACCGTTATTTAAATTTAAATGACCAGCAGGCCACGCGACGGGCAACGTCGCCCTGCCGACGGTGACGATCAATCGCGTGGTGCCACGACGGCCATCGATCGCATCCGGTGGCGAACCCTGGAGTCGGCTCCTCCACGCTCATTTACTATGAACAGCCCACGTGGCGTCCCACAAGGTCTAGATTTAGATTTATTTGGTCAAAAACAGTAAAAACTGAATGTGACGTATGGGGGAGACGATCATCTGCGCACTTTTTTTTTGAATTCCAGAATCCCGTCTCGCCATTTTAACTATAAATATAAAAACTATCAAAGTTTTTACTTTGCAAATTCAATTTTACATCCACGGCATGTCGCAATAGGTCAGGCATGTCAAGGTGGCGGGTAGGGTAACAAAGCGGGCACTGTGTCCAGAGAAATAGGCGCGAGATTTGAAAGTAAGGGTTGTACAAATGTTACGGAGTGGCTGGTTCGTCACTGGATACCTGGCTCATGGCAGTCTTTGGAGAAGTTACTTGTCAATTATTGTCACAAATTAGCCTATATTAATTCCTATTTTCTCTTAAAGAAATCATGCATTAAAATGAATCAGTCCGATTTCAAATTTTCAATTGAGAGTAAAATTAAAAGCAATTGAATCAATAGTTTCTGGATTTTGTAATGCTGTTTAACAAACAATTATTCTTGTCCTGTCCGTCCGTAAGTGAACATTCTTACCTTATGGGGACTTATTAATTTATTTCACATTATTGCTACATACAATAAATAACTGAATGATTTAATTATACAACACAAAACAGAAACAAGGAAAGATCTCGCCAAACGTATTCCTGTCACTCAGAAAAAATGTTTATGAAAGGGTTAATTTAGTAAGAAAATAAACATAAAATAATAATAAGTAGGGAAAAATTTTAACATATACAATTCCTGTTCATTTGGTAGAAAAAAATCTGGCAAACATATTTTCGTATGAAGCCACTATTCGCCGCCTCGCTCCCCATCAGCTTGCGCAGTGCACCCCTTTCTGGATGTTAATGGGAAATGAGCTCAGAGTCAAGGGAAGTTGCCCGTGCCGTTAGTAGCGACAGGCTCCCCAGATGGGCAAGTAGCTCGAGCGGACGAATTGAATTGAATTGAATTAATGCCTTATTTTACGTGGCGAGACTCAGGCCATGAGGCCTGCTCTTCCGTCTGACCACGCAAATTTCGCTACGCTCCTTTCACCAACTAACAGAGAAAGGAGGTATTTCTTGGGCGAGAAACAGGCTATTTGAATTTAGCTCAGGGGCGTCATTTGGGCTTGAGGATCTTTTACATGCAAGTAAATCTACTAACATGGGACAGCCGGCTTTACTTCCCCTGCAAAGGAAGGCGTACGAAGGATTTTTTCGTCCTTAAAAATTCACGGCTTCGATCGGGTTTGAACCCGACAACTTGGGTATAACAGTCCTATACGCTAACCGTTACACCTGTTCGACGTGCCTGCATTACGTGAACATAACCCGTGCGTTGCAACGATTAGTACAGCAAGAAACGTTGGCGATGTGCCGGATCGTGACCCACGTCCCTGAACCACTGCGTGACCTAGAGGCTATTCATCACACCGGATTTTCGTGCCGTTGATCTCGGAACCCCCCTGACGTTGATAAAACGCATCGAATTTATCACAAGAGTTGTCTAAACGACCTAGATCCTGCCCTTCGGAGTTCGAAGATTACATTCAGCTCACCGAGCGCTTGAAGGCGAACGAACAGGACATTGCCGCTTTTTTATTTTGCATTGTACTAATTTTGAATTAAACTTTCTGCTTTGGCGCAGGTTAGTTAGGGACTGTGACACTAAATGGTGCTACACATTCTATATGTAAAAACTGACATCTTATGTATCGTCTTGAAAAAAATACTAAGTGTGAACGAAGAATTTTAAAAATATTCTGATTTTTGTTGAATTGCATTTGAATCCTAAACGCTTCTTATAAAAAACAAACTGTGTTGATCATGAGTATAGAACAGTAAAATAGTTTTAGTTGTTTAATTATCAATTTAAAGTGTTTCAGTTCAAGTCAAATGTAAACAACAGCATAAACTCGCGCATTATTGTTTTTAAATTTGCAATTTTCGAAAATTCTGAGAGTTCAGCAAAAAAGAGAAAGGCGCCATTCTTTTAATCGCCACTTCTAATCGTAGAAAAAATTAAAGAAAAAATTAGTGAGGTTTTTGAGAAAACATTTTTTAGAAATTGCATGAATTCCAAGCACAAATTACGCGACATCAAGTCGTTTATTCAAAAAATTGATCATGAACTTTTTTCAAGCACTCATTTTTTATACCAGACTTTGTCAAAACCAAAAACCTCTAACTTGAATTTTGTAGTTTTGAAGTGTTAACTTCATTCAATTCATTCAATTCTATAAAAAACTGAGAGTATGCCGAAAATAGGACTACCACCACTTCATTCTCTACCGAACCTTGATTCAAAGAGAAAATTAAAGAAAGAAATTGGAATGGTTTTTGATGAAAAAGTGTTTCCAAAAAAATTAAAACTCCCAATGTTTCGCGGATAATTACTCGGAAACTTCTCATACTTTCGAAATTTTGAAGATTCCTTTAAAGAACAGATTTTATGACGGAAAATGTTTTCTTCACCCTTGTAGTTGTTCAAAGACACACAAAAACTGCACTTTTGCAATTTTCGAAAAATATGAGATTTTAACGCACACGAGGCTTACAACATTCTCTTAAGTGTCCTTTACGCTATTCGGGGACGAAGTTGAATGGAAAATTTAAAGGAGGCACTTTTGGGAAAATGTTGTGGCTAGCATTCGCCGAAGACGGACAGACAGATGTCATCACAGACGGACTAAGCCGTCAATCGATTTTTCGGTATCGGGGACCTACAGAGCATGGATTCTGGGTACACCAAGTGCTAGAATGTACTATACATAGCAACAGGATGTATCCACTTTTCGTTACAAGCGCTCGGTAATAAGTGTGTTTCTGCAGAAAATTTGCCGTTTCATGGCGCATGATTACATAACATTCTTTTCTTACGACGTAAGCGCGACAAACCAAAATAAGGGAATATGAGAAAATAATTTTCATGCTTCTGAAAAAGAATTGACACAAGTTGGTAAAATATAGAGAAGTCTACATAAGTACTAGTCACAGGCATGCTTGATCTTGCCGAAAGAAATACCAGTAGTTTTAAGTTATTTTCTATTTCAATGTTATTGTATATTAACTTTATTTATTAACTTCAAACCCAAATGTTCACTACATTTGTTTATCAAGTCGTCTGCAAACTGGCTGCCACCATCCGACTTTCGAGAACTTCAAATGAAATATTTTCAAAAGAGCTTTTGCAACGAGGCAATATTCATCCTCAAAAAAAGGAAAGATTCTCCAACATACTACATTATTGGTGAGGTTACCCTTCCTCCTTAATTCCTCCCCCTTAACAACGCTTATAAATGGGCTAAGAAACGTTGGCTGTTGCAGCTCAGCACTCCGTCCGGTCGTTCCCCTTTAACATGAGTGGGGGGACGATTGGAGAGGGGGGGGCAAACGTAAAGGGGATAAGCTTTCCTCTTTCTCTCGCCGCCCTTTGACTTTCGCTTAGTATCCAAAGTTTCTCGTTTGTCACCCTTCGCCAGTCACTTTTCAATTGTCTCCCTTCACGTGTCGCCCTTTACCTCTCGTTGTTCGCCTGACGTCCTACATCTTTCGTTCAACTATCGCCCTGCTCATGACATTCTGTATTTGTCTGTTACAGTTTTTGATATTTCTTAATATTGTACTTATTTCACGCGATATTGCACGACAACGACTAAAATTTTCATAAACGTGAATCGGTCATGAAGTAAAGAACTAGTTATGAGGACAAATTTTATTTGAAGGAAAAATCCCCATCTTCAATTTTATGGTAGTAGGAAGATGTTAAAAAGAATTTGAAACTTTTGCAATTTTCAAAAATTCAGAGTTAACAGTGAAAAACGGATCTACGCCGCCCTTATAAGTGTATGCTATTCTTTCAAGAAATCTAAAGAAAACATTTGGAACCATACTTGAGAAAAAATTGAAAATGTCCTAGGTACTTTATGTAAAGTACCCCCAAACATTAATGAACGTGTTTCAATGCCGCAGAGCTTTGAATAGGGCCAGTTCGACAGGGAAATATTAATTTTGGAAAAAACATCCTACGCTTATTTTAGGCAATACTGTTCACGAACGGACGGGGAGACAGACAGTCAGACAGACGGACAGACGGACAGACGGACAGACGGACAGACGGACAGACGGACAGACGGACAGACGGACAGACGGACAGACGGACAGACGGACGGACGGACGGACGGACGGACGGACGGACGTTTTGGAAAGAAAAGAAACCAACACTTTTTCGGTATCCGAGGACCCCAAAACGTGCATTTCCGTAGAAATCTCGAAATCGATTTTTCACATCCATACATAACTTTCTCTGTACTACGTATATTACTCCACATATATGTACATATTCGAGAAAGTAATAATCAAAACGTACACTCTATACACAGAAAACTATTACCGCTAAAGAATGACATTCAGAGAAACACTTCTCAAACTGCTACGTTGTCGCGTTGCCATTCTTTTTTATTGCGACATTGAAAAGGACACTCTTTAGCAAACAATGCGCGGGAGATTCGAATTTCCAATTTTCGAAGATGTAATTTTCAAAAGTTAACGATTTTAATGATAATTGGACATAAATTATGTATGTAAGAGTACTATACTCTAATGGAGCAAAGCACGTTAAGAAAAAAATATCTTTCGTGTTGTCGGAAGTAGTACTGTACTTCTTGCACATGGCCATTTCAGAAAGAAATTCTCTAAATAAAAAATCTACTAATATATCAAATCATTCAACAAAAAATTACATGTAAACTACTCGTATTTTAAAAATATAGTGTGTACCTCAAATTATATTACGTATTTAATTACGCGGTGTACAATGACGAATCGCATCTTCTGAAAGTAGCAATACATGTCCAAATAATGATCGTCTTTTCTCAAAATGTCTGTTTTCTTTGCACTTGGTTCGAAAAGTATCTCCGGATATTGGTATGTTTGCAGTACCCTTGAACTCAGCCTCTTGTTTTCCAACAGACATTCGATATTTATCTGATAATGGCTGATGGGACTGGAAATAAAGTGTTCGAGTCTTTTACGTGGATTTCAAGGTACAAACCACACTGGTCGCTTGGGCCATTAAATCAATTGGAGGCGAAAATAGGCTGGGAAAGCTCCGGGAAAAAGTCGGTCACGTGTAATCAGCGGCACTAACAGAGTGCCATCCTTGGTGGCAGCGTTCCGCGGCCCGCGGGCGGACGGAATATACAGGATGGCGCAAAAATAACGCATGGATTTGACTCGCGTAGTATAAGTGGTGGGAGTGGAATAGCGGGGGAGGGGACCTGTTTTGTAGCTTAGAGCGTCCAGTTTTAGTAGCAATGGCGCAGCGGTCCGTGCCTCAACGCCTTTTCGCTGTTGAATATTCCTTCAACAGTAATCACTCTGAGATCGCAGATCAACGGCTTTTCTGAACACACTTCATCAATGCACACACTACAACCAACCTCATGCACTCATTGATCTGAAATTTGCAATACGTGAAGAAATAGCTATTTTGCCTGGCACGTTGACGAAAGTGCTTCGAAGGAAGACAACGAACTTTGAACATGACGAACTTTGAAGAAAGACAATGTGTATTCACGAAGAAGGCCGGCATCTGTCAGTCATCTTTAAAACGTGCAAAACGTGACACTTCATAAATTGGATACATTACCAATTGTAGTGATGTGTGTTAATTTTGTATGTGATGAAAATAAAGCCAATTGACTAGTTTGAAATCCATGCGTTCTTTTCGCGCCACCTGTACTTCTTCCTATGTCGCTGAATAGCCCCTACGTCAAACGCTAATTCTGGCCTTGAACTAGACGTGAATTCCGAGTACTCAGAATATTCTGGGAGTCTTTCACGATCATGAAGCCTCTGAACATCAACAACACTGGTCGGGAGATTGGAGGTGATGTGGGTGGAGGAAAGGACAGCGCGTGGTGCTTAGCCCGTTGTTTTAAGCTACTGGTTCGGCATCATCCTGATATTGATTCATAGACGTATTGTTCTTTTTGTGTTCCCGGGCGCGGCAACTGCTACGCTAGCGCTCCAACCGGATCAAACTCTAAGCTTACGACTGGTCTTCCGACATGTGAAGGTGTATGCAAGTGTAAGAGTAAGTGTGTGAGTATGTGTGTGTGTGTTTCTCCTGTCAATGCAGGCAAATGACGGAGCAGTGCTCTAACAAACGAGTCTGTGAACGCGCGCGATCTTTCCCTGTGTGTGTGTGTGTGTGTGTGTGTGTGTGTGAGTGAGTGTAAGGAGCGAAGAGAGTGCAAGGACGACGCAGTGCGTTCCCTGACCCGTTTGTTAGAGCACTGCTCCGGCATTCGCCGGAACTGATAGGAGAAACCATGGAAAACTACCGACCAGTGCGGACTGACGCTAGGTGTCTCCTGGATTTGGTCGGACTAAACCATTGAAACAGCTGATCGGAGCAGGCAGGCGGTCTTAAGAACTTTCTTACTCAGGCAGAGAGCGGATATGACCCAAATATTTCTCTGGAGACGAAAATTCTGCAATTGTCTCAGGGATCAAACCTAAGACCTTCAGGGTTATGAAGTTTCCGTTGCCACTCGTACGCGCGCGGATTCTCTGCGCTCAGTGAGGTCACAAAAGAGGTTGCTCCAAGTGCTGTCTCAAAAACATCGACTTGCTAGATTTTAGACAAGCACCCTTGGCACATTAAATTTACATTTGAATTTCGAGTTAAAAAGCACATACACGCACGTACACACACAAAACAACTATGATACCGGTTACTGAGGCAGAGACAACAAATTTCTGGGTGATTACAATTCCTAGCTTGCATTGGACTACCCGATGTTTTCTGAACAGCGATACGAACATACGCTGTTTCCCTTCTCCTGTGTCTCGCTCACACTGTGAGCGGTCGTCGATATCTCATTCGAACTTTGCTTCGATGTATTGAAATAAATTCAAACCGCTTTCTCTAATTGAACGCCAAACAATATGACTTACAATATATAACGCACATATCTGCGAGGGCGTATCTCGATTTACAAACGTCATACTATAATAAACGAGTCAGAGAAATCGCGCGATCTTTCCACTACAGCTACTAGGCTCGAGCTTGTAAAAGAGTTGGTTGCAAGAAATGCAAAATGCCGTTTGACTGACTTCCTGGCAGATGTCTAAAAACTAGGACAGAACCCATGTTTAATAATAAATTAATTATTGAAACTATTAATATATACATGGATTGTCGAGAGTAACAATGATATTGATATTAGATGTTTCCTTGTACAATAAAAATTATATGTATATAAATGCCTTTAATATAACCATTTCGTACACTAATATAGTCGTAAATATCTCGATATTCAATAATTAAAGACGCTATCGCTTTCGATTTGCTGAGTTCCTAATCTTCATTGTGAAAGCATGCATATTGTATAATTTCTTGAGTTTTCTCAACTTCTTAATTTCGAAGGATAAACGATGGATAAGAAAGAGGAGATACGAATATGTAATATATTAGTTTCTGTTTTGTTGCTTTACAATTTCCGAATATTAATGGTCTTGATGATTAATTATTTATACATAAAAAGACTGACGTATTAATTAATTAATTATAATTTATGATCAAGCACATTAATATTTTTGTAATCAATGGAAACTTAATCACACTGATCAGTCGCCTGTTGATATTCGGCTACTGACCTTCAATAGACCATCCGTGACCCTCGTCAAAATTTCATCAGACCCCAGGGTTCGATGTCGATCCCAGAGGGAACCCCTGGTTTAAAGTCATTGTCTCGGTATAACGAAAGAAAAATGAACAAAAGAATGTCTGAGAGTTTCCTACATTCAACATTTTTAATCATACTAGTCCTGTAGTGACATGTATTTTTCAGTGAGCCCTAGGTTATTTCGAATTATCTTGTGGGAAAAAATTAAATGGTTATGCATGGAAATGGAATTTTTAATTAATTTGTGCTCCATTTCATCGAGACATTTTTTTAAAAATTCACTGGTCTTCCAGAACTCCTGTACGTTATGATTTCGTTTTAATATTTCAAATTATTTGCCAGATGTGCATTTTGTGTTTCGTTTTTGTTTTATTTATTAAAATATTCGGAAAACGTAAGAGTTAGAAGTTCAAAATATTAAAAAAATAATATGGCTTGTTGTACTACAGCTATTCAAAGAATATTATCTAATATCATTTTGAAGTCATCCTTTTAAACCTTATTCAATTATTAGAACAAAAATAAAGATGAAGAATCTATTTTTATCGAGACATTAAGGAAAAAAGGTAGCCATTTTAGCGCAGAAGAAGATAAATTACGTTTATATTCTTAGTTCTCTATTGGAAACCATGTTTCGTGACCTTAGCATTCAAAATGGACACTTCCACTGAATGAAAAGGGTGACTCGATGTCAAAGCATAAAGCGACTGTACTCACTTTTCGCTTAGATTGATTATTGAAATTGCTGTGATTATTGAAACCACGTTAACAATGGTGCTCAAAGAAAGTTAATTTCATTTCAACATTATTTGCAATAATTTAATGACGTAGAAAAGTAATATATCGGAAATACGCAGTGCCCTCGAAAGTGGTTTAATTTCAAAAGAAAATGGTTCCGGTCTGACGGTTCAACTGAAAAAGGTTCACGCTGGTTTGAAAACCTGTAACTTCAAAAGAAATATAACATTCATTTGATTTTTTAATCGCAATAGAAAGAGTTTCCAATAAAAATAACATGTTACTCTGGCGGAGCTCCTTACGAAACATTTGCGACTTGCACCCATCTTTATATTCTCCCGTTTTCCCCACTATGAGTCAGATACGATGAGTCGCCGCGTCTAGTGAAGCATAGACAACGCGGCAGCCGTCATGTAAATTTAAAGCGGGATATTTTATGCAACAATTCAACTCGGAAGTCACGCGAGGTGTGTTTGGTATCAAAATGCCCATTTTTATTGCCTTATTGCACTGCAAAACTGCATCGGTGGCACGGCATATGATCGTTTCTTTCTAGTGTTCTTGAGATCGTGTGGTACCTTCAAGGGTTGCGAAGATATGTTGTGAGACAGTTTTCTCTCCAATGTTTCTAAAAAGACGGATAAATCAGTTTCAGAGTTCATGTAATGTAGTGCGTTCTTCAGTTGGACAGAGTGCATCTTGCTAAACTCTTGGGCGTGGGGGAGGGGAATGGATTTAGTATTGCTATAGAATGGCAAATTATTTGTCGCAACAATTTCCTTATCTTTTTAGTCTGCGTTGTCTTGCCTCACCCTCTTCTCAGCTGCTATCTATTGACACCTTATATTTTTTTACGTTTTCTCAAATTTCCCCCCGGGCCTGTAATAGTAAAATTGAAATAAGACTACAACAACTTTATAGAGGGATAAAACTTGGTCATATATGTACATTTTGTATGAAATGGAGCTGTTTTAAGAAAATGTCATTTGAGCGTCACCGAATTTTAAGTTCATTTTTGGAGTTTTCAAGAAATTTCATATGAAATCAATTCAAGAACTTGTAGTCACAAAGATAACAATGTGTAAGAAATGCTTATAAAGTAAATATTGACGTGAAAAATACTACAAAAATCACATGTTATTAACAGTAACAACTACAAAAGAATACATCATAGTGGCATTTATGTCATGTTATTCAATTTATTTAGCACTATCCATACAAATATTGGAGCCATTGTCGAGAAAATGGCGTTTCTGAAAGTGTGGAATTTCGAGCTCATTTTTACAGGAAACTTTTATTTTCGAGTAAAATTTAAAGACATTTAAAGCACTTGTCAGCAATCATGCATATAAATCGCCGGAAATGCAAATATCAACGACGCGACGTGAACTACATTTGTTAGATTAATTAGAAATATTTACATTAGAAAAATTACATTTGCTAGATTTTTTAAAAAAATACAATAAGTAAAATGAAGTTTATCTTATGTTAAGCAGTACACTTAACCCAATCCGCACAAAAGGTATAAAGAAAAAAATTGGAGCCGTTTCTGACATAATTTTGTTTTTAATACTTTTTAGTATTGCCTGTATTTCACTCCAAATTCATTGCTTCATTAAGGAAATTGTGGAGAACCAATACTCGTAACACTACAGAAAACAGGTTGAGTATCGCCCCGTCGGAAGAGTCTACCTGCCATCCACATGCTGCTGCTAGGGTTACATTCTCATTATCTTGCGGTGACGTATCAGCTAATCAGTGCTGGGAAACATCTCCATCGCATCGGTGACTTTTGCGACGGTTCTTCGAGATGAAAAAAATGAACATTTAAATGCAGATGAAGCAAAAAATGACGAAGGAACCCGAGACAATGCTACTCCCATTATGTTGATAAATTTGGATTCTAAACGATTTAAATTCATAAAAATATAAATATATAACATTTCTCTTCCAAAATAATGCGTAACTGTTCGAAGCTGTCATGTTACCGTTGTATTAAAAAACTTCCTACGAATGCCGTTGGAGCTAGTATCGTGCATATTAATTGACCTACAGAAAATTTCCTTAAATGCGTAGTCAAAATTTTCTTGTTTTAATAATTTTACTAATTTTCGTGGGGGCTAGTGTAGAAATTTTTAGGAGTTATTTATCCTATGTGAAGACGAAGTTTAATAAAAAAATGAGCGAATTTTAAGACAATTTAGAAATGTTGAGGCTTTGCACCTCTACAAAATGTTGAGGTAAAGTACCTCTAAAACTCAAAATATCAGTTTCAAATTCATAGGGAAGCGACATCGGTCAATTTAACCAGGATTATATCAATTTAGGTGAAATCTTACATGCAGTTTGGTCGCTAACGTTGAACACACGAAGCCGGACAGACAGACATTTTGCCGCAAACTAATTTTTCGGTATCAAGGACCCTCATATTAGAACCTACTTCATATTAGAACAAGGTTACTATCACAAGGCTCCGCAGTACGAGTTTTCCTGACAAAAAACTTCGTTTTAGAACAGAATTAAAGGCATCTCATTCTAAACTAAGAGAATAGTAAAAATTGTGAAAATAAAATCATCCTCGAAATACCTTTTTTAATTGAGTAATTAAGGTTTACTGCGTGTGGCAACGATTAATTTCCCTAGAGGTTTGTGTTTGTTAGATATGATAATTTAATGGTCAATGCTGGACTCTAGCCAAATTGGAAATTTCATTGAAGATGCAACATTAAATGGGTAATGAAATGACACATTAATATTAACCATTGCATAGAACACCTGACGTATACGATATGCGTAATTTTAATGTACTGCGACATGATTAACTTGAACAACTAAAACTCTTTTTATTTTCATGATGATAACCTACATATTGGTTGACTGATGTTTCAAAGTTCATTTTTATTTCCATTGTAGCAGTTCTCATTCGCGCGAACCATTTACACATGTGGGGGATAATCATGCTTTCAATAATGAGAACCAGGAATATGAACGATAACAAAAACAAACTGGCAGTAATATCAGAAGGAAAAGTGCTAGTATCTTTTAGATGAAATTTTTTTCAGAATTGATTGGATATTATCAGATTAAAACTTATCGTGTGTTCGTTTGAAACATCGTTTTTAATTTTTTATAGAATGAATTTACAAAGTTCAGTTTTTCCGTGAAACTCTTCCTTTGGGTTTGTTAGTTGGCATTGTTAGGCTTAAAACTAACTTATTATAAACAAAATCTAATCTTAACTACAATTGGCGAATGTGATGGCGAGCGCGAGGGCGAGCGCGAGGGCGAGGGCGAGGGCGAGGGCGAGGGCGAGGGCGAGGGCGAGGGTGAGGGCGAGGGCGAGGGCGAGGGCGAGGGCGAGGGCGAAGGCGAAGGCGAGGGCGAGGGCGAGGGCGAGTGCGAGTGCGAGGGCGAGGGCGAGGGCGAGGGCGAGGGCGAGGGCGAGGGCGAGGGCAAGTGCAAGGGCAGGGGCAGGGGCGGGGACGAGTAGTAGTGAATACGGTGGGCTGGTAGGGAGGGGAGTTTACGGCGGGGTACGCGGGCAGTGGTGGCGTGTGAGCCGTGGCTAGGGGTCAGCGCTCTGCTTCTGGGTCAGCGCAGCGCACCCCACGCTACCCGAGCCGCGGGCACCCACATTCAAATATGCAGCAGCTCTGTCGACGCCTTCTCATCAGGCTGCGCGGTCGAGGGTTTCAGGAAGCTTCCTCTCTGCTTCGTTCACTGAAGTCTAATCACGAGATTAGAAAGGGAGGTAGATGTTTAGTAGTCTCTTTTCAATATTTTTCACGAATTGACATTCGTTAATTCCTTTTTAGTTATCTGTTTCTCACGGATATTTGACATCAAGTTCACTTCGTCTTTGACATTATAGGTGACATAATACATAAGAGTATTTTGAGTAAAAATATCTGAGAGTTTTGTCGGTTGCTCCTTTTTATCATTTTTGTTATTTTCATTCGCTTGGAAAACCAGAAATAGGTAGCAATAAGTAACTTCTATTCATTTAATAGAGAAGTATATGAAATAATATTTCCTTTTAGAGCTAGATTAGTTCAATAAGTTCTTTTTATGCAGACGTTTTAGCAACACATTCATATTTTGAAAATTTTCAAATACACTGTTTTGATATGAAAAAATATTCATCCGCACAAAGAAAAACTTAACGTTTATTTTATTTACCACTACTTAAATTTTCTCTAAAGGCTCTATGTGAAATGTTTTGAATAAACACAAGAAACCAGTGCAGCTTTAACGTACAAGAATGTGTAAATGAGGTACTTATCATCCTAAATTAACGTGCATATGAGCCTGTCAGTGAATCATCAAAAACTTTATTTATGCTCACTCGTACAAATCATGTACTTCATGACATGCATATAGGATAAGGATAAGACTTGATAGTTCTACCTTGGATTATATTTAACAATTCTTGGTAACACATTTTCCTTAGAAGGAGGAGGAAATGGCTGCTCACCGTGAAGATCAGGTCTGGAGTACAAAAGTCCAATTTCGGAAGCCCTTAATCTTCCGAGGTTTACTTTTCCGAGGTTTGTTTGAAAAATATAAATGTGAAACACAAACTCGATGGTTCCACATAAGTATTGTGCAACTCCTTAATTGTAATATTATGAGAGGAAACGAAACATTCTTACACAAACAAATTTATTAATAAACCATTCGTCAGTTACAGCAGACATATTTCGAGGTAGTTTAAAACCTCTATTTACTTGTAGGCACTGAAGATGAGATTTTAAAATACCTCGAAGTATGTCTGCTGTAACTGACGAATAATTTAATAATATAGAAGATCATTTCGTCTCCTCTCGTTATATTACAAAATGTGAAGCAGTCTTTTAATCTGATACATTCCGTTCAATTAATACCCTTTTTTTGGCTGGCAGCACAGGACCAGCCGCTTCACAGCTCTACGATATTCTGAAAACGTTAGTTGCATAGGTATTCTCGAAACCCGTCCAAAATGTTATTCACATGGTAATGTTTATTGGATATTTATAAATTGTGTGTAATCATTTGCGACATAACATTGAATAACAAAGAAAGATAGATAAAAGTCAGCTGCAGAATGTGAGTTGTCATGACAACTTATAAGAAAAGGTGGGAAAAGGGTAATGCTTATTTAATTTTCTTCCAAACCAGCAAGGAAAGAGTTCGATATATTTAATTCAAAATATTTACTTCAACTGATTACTGAGCTGTTTCAGACTCAATGTCCTTCTTCAAAGGTACTACTGTTACCTTTAACGCTAAGGACCCTAAGGCCTTTAAAGCGATCGACTCACCACGTGAATTATTTCCTTCGTGATAAATATTGGAATTCTTGATCCTACATTCGAAAAGGGACACAAGAACTCTAAAATATTGAATTCTCTATGTTTTATTTATAGTTCTTTCTTCGTAATGACAAGGCCGTTTGCTTTGAGAGCAACTGACCTAATTAGTAGCAGCGCAGACCACTTAGTCCACGGTATTTTAGAACACAATAGTATACAAAACTTGTATTTTAATTTATGAGGTCATGTTATATGTTAAAGAATGCGTTACCAAAAACTTTACATCTTAATCTTACAAAATGCAGAATATTCGCATTGAAATGATTTGCAAGATATCTAACAATTTAAGCACTAATTATTACAAATGTTTCATAAATGTCTCTTATATAATATTTAAGAACAGTGCCTTAGCATTAATAAACTACAGATTAGATAACAATGAACAGGTTATTCCCATTTAAAAAACACAATATATTATCTCAAATATTGCAAATAAATCAAATAGGTTTGGCGATTAATGGGGTGGGAAGTATAAACAAAACGACGGGCCTGCAAAGCCGACCAAAAGCATTTTTCTGAATATCTTATAAATATTTTTGTCGGTAGAATTGAACGTTTGTTGTTAGACCACTTTTCAACTTTTATCATACACAAAAGGAAATCGTGCAACTCATAATTTTCCCGTTTTCGGTGTTTTGATATATATTACTCCTCGGACAACTGTCTTGCCAGCAGTTTTATTATTATACAAAATAAATGCTTGCAACATACAGAAAAAAAGGGTGAATTATAGAGTGAGCTTGTCGCGCCAGAACACCATTAGTCAAATTTATTTATAAATGATGGAATTAACTTAAAATTCGATGGAAATACAATTATCAATAAAGAATAGGGCAATAGAGAAAAATAAAGAATGGAGGTGCTTCGAAAATAGTTTGAAAAAATGAATATTAATAATTACATTAATTATAATGAGAAATTTGCTAGTTAGTTCGCTCAGATTATATTTGTCCCCTTGTAAAGACTGGCGAGAGGAGAGGATCTGACGAAGTCTGCTTTATAGAAGAGAATAGTTATTGAGCTAATAGTGTGCTAATGACAGATATTATTGATACAATGACAAAGATTTATTTATTTATTTACGTCAAGATAATAAGAATTTTCAAACAAAACATTATCCACCTTACGTGGGCAAGAAAACAACAAACAAATGTAATGACCTTAATGAAAGAACTCACTACGGAGAACAAATTTTATTTGAAGGAAAAGTCTCTTATCTTTAATTTTATAGTTGTCGGAAAAAACGAAAAATATTCCAACTTTTGCAATTTTCCAAAATTCAGAGTTAACTTTCGATCAGACCTATGCTACTTTTATAAGTGTATGTTACTCTATGTTTACAAGAAATTTAAAGCAAAAATTTGAATTTGTTTTTCAGAAAATTTTGTTAATATGTTATAACAGAGGAAATGTTAAAGTGTTATTACTGCCTCGTTCAAATTAAAAATCAAGGCGGAGCGTAGCGGAGCCCCGATTTTTGACTTTTGGTTTAGGCAGTAATAACACTCATAACATTTCTAAGTATGTTAATAGCTATTATTAACTTAACTATTTAACTTAACTAGTAGCGTAACGAAATGAGTGCGGACCCGCTCGCAAAACTTACCCGGGCCCTCTTTATAAAAGTGTATAGCAAATACAAGTAGTATTAGTACCTTAAATAATAAAAATATTCTTTAACAGTTATCCATAAACGTACTCATCAGTATATGATTAATAACCAATAGTGGAATAATCTGCCTTTTTTAATTAATTTAATGCAATAAAAACTATGATAAAACTCAAATGAATTGCTAATCTTTCTTAGCTTTGAAACAGGGTTACATAAGCTACCGAAGCGGAAAATTTTCACCTTCTGAAATTAGTTCTGGAAGATGATTTTTTAAATCTTTTATTGTATCAACTATCACAAAGTATCAAGTAATTAATATTTCTTACAATCGCAACACCCTGGGGCTAAAAATAGGCCTTCTTTTACCTGGGCCCGCCCGCATTGCGGGCACCAACGATACGCCACTAAACTTAACTATATAACTAATTAAACAATTGAACCGGTTATTTCAGAACCGTCAAACGCCAAAATACAAAACATGCTTTAGCGATGGATTATTGTTCCAGGAGGATAGACACATTGTTTAGTGCATATTTATATAAAAAATATTCATTTATCAACTCCTTTAATGAAAATAATATTTTCAAATCTGAAAAATGTAGAGATTTATTCTCAGTTTTTTCGGAACGAGGAATTTGGCGTTTGACGGGTTTCTGAAACAAACGATTAAATTGAACTAGCCATGTATTGTGGCAGGGAGGCGGGAGAGTGCACTCACCGAGCAGCTGCAGCACCACCATGACCGCGAAGCCCGCCAGCACGCAGGCCAGGCGCAGGGGCCCGCCCGAGTCGGCGCGCCGCTTCTCGCGGTCCAGCACCTGCGGCGCCAAATTCCCATTTAAGCCTATTTTACACGGTCATTTTTTCATCATTTCTTCATCACTTTTCTGTACGGAAAGTGGATGGAAAAAGGACGTTCGCTTCTACGCAGTATGTTTCGGTGCCGAAACTGACTGAGAATGATACCAGCGTTTTACACGGTCATTTCTGTTTTTGTACGTAAGAAGAAGAAAATACTTCCTCCGGACACCGCATATAGCGTTGAAGTTCAAACATTTGAACACCGCATCTGTGGTAACACACTATGTTAGGTTAGGTTAGGACTGAGCACGGATGCGACGATATTAGAATACAGTTCATAATTTATTTCTCACTGCATAATCACTTCACATTACAATTCAACACATCAGGACGCTCTCACGCAACTAAAAAATGAACAAATTGCTTCACACGCATAACAAACCAGAGAAAGTCTCGTTAAGTGCTGCCAGGAGCGCGGTAGTCAAACTGGATGAAATCTGTACCGAAACATTAAGCATGCGTCATTTTTTCATACAAATTACATCCAGTCTGGTCTGTATCTTTTCTGTACCGGCGAAAAAGGATGAAAAAATGATCGTGTAAAACAGGCTTTAGAGATAGCCACTCGTGCAATGTCATCTATTGCCGTTCCGGAAGGATACTTTTAGGTGGATTTTATTTAAGTTGGTGTAATTCCATATAATTCATTGAATTCTTATTAAATGGAATGCTTAGTATTAAGAGACGTAGCATGCAGGTGTTTCCGACGGTACGTTTTGGCCATTAAGTAGTTAATAGTGTAGTAATAATGTGGAATATTATTAGTGTCGTTTTGTGAATAAGTACCAAGCTCTGTTTTTAAAATTTCTTTTTGTCGACACTGTGCGATAAATTTTGAAATTGAAAAAACCTCTATTTATTACTATTTCTCTTGCTCCAAACATTGGACCTAAAGTGTGATCATGAGGAGTAATTGAAGGGGAACACTATCTCACAATTCGATTACAACACTATCTCAGAATAAATGTTACAAATCTCTGGGGCAATGTAAGGAGGTCGAAGATGATAATTTTTCAATAATAATCATGTGGCGGGAAACTTCATATAACTAAGTTAGACGTCGGATATTTAATCCTGGTTGGAAGATGATTCATCAAGTCACTGGTATTTGTCAGGTATGTGTTCTGGCGTATGGAAAGAGATTTTATACAGGCCACTACATCAAGTAGAGTTTTCCACCAGTTAAGGTCTCAGTGAAACCTCGTTATAAATATAAATTTAAGGTTTCCAACCTCATCTCTTTGGCTAAAAGTGAATATCTTCGATCCCGACAAAGTCCTAGAAGTTAGTGACATTTACCCTGAACGTACCTCGAAGAAGGTAATGTAGAGGATGGTGCCGCCGGCGACGCCCTGCAGCACGCCCACCACCAGCGTCTGCGTGGGCGACGAGGCGCCGCCGCCCACGCACGTCACGGCCACGCCCAGCGCCACGCCCAGCGGCGACACCAGCGCCAGCACCACCACGTACGCCAGCAGCGTCAGCACGCGCATGCCCGACATCACCAGCTCCAGCCCCACGCAGAAGAGGATGGCGCTCGCGTGCACCGACACCGCCGCGAACAGGTACCACACGTCGCGCTGCGTCGGCTGCAGCCCGATGGCCAGCCCCTCGAACACCTGCGCAGCGCCTGCCTGCGTTACCCGCGCCCTACCCGCGCAGCCAAGGGAGTTCACCTGACGTGCAATAGTTGGCTGGACGTGACGTGGACGGAGGTATGGAGTATGACTGGAGTATGACTGGCGTGGACGTGGATGGGGACTTCAAATATTTGCGTTCCAGAAAAACAGCATCTTCCCGCCTATTAATTTCACGGTACCGCTTACCAGTATATAGAAAGTTAAGTAATGCGCGAAAAACGGCAAATGTTTGGCAGAAAATATCTTATTACAGTGCTCCGGTAACGAAAAAGTGGATATTTCTAGAGGGAAAAGATCCTCTAACACCTAATGATACAAGAATCCATGTTCTGTGGGTGCGTGATTCCGAAAAATCGAATGTCTGTCTTTTCATCGTCCCGTCAATTTGTCCATCTGTGAACGATAGCAGCGAAATCGTTCCGCCGATTTTCTTCAAAATTGATATTCACCAATCAATGTGGCTGTTGTTGAGGCGTCTTGAATTTAAAATCGATATTTGAATTTTTTGGGGTACTTTACATGAAGCCCCAGGGACATTTTCTAAATTTTCAAAAAAATGGCTCCATCCCTTTTTATTAAATTTTGTTTCCGGAGAGTGTCATGGACTTTTAAGACAATGGTGCAGGGCCCATGTTCGTTAAAAACTCTGATTTTTCCAAAATAGCAAAAATTCAAAAATTTTTTCGATTTCTTCCCACAACTTTAATTATGAAGACGGAGATTTATTCCCTTAATGAAATCTGTTCCTTAAAAATAGAATTTAAATAAAGCCATGTACAATGATTCGAAAATTTGAGTATTTTTCGCTTAATTTGGTGCGAAAATACGGGCGATCAAGAACTTGATATTTTAGCTCAACTGTAGAATCCGGTCTTAGTATACTAGATATATTTGAAAGAGAAATATTAAATAATGTCATTAACTCAAAAATGGCGAATATTGGACATTCAATGAGTGTGAACCAAGCCATTTATATATGAAAATATTTATTTATTTTTAATATTATTTATTGTAAAACTATTGACTATCAGGAATGGCAGCATTTTGTGCAGAGAAACAAAGAAGATACGATCTCAAAATTTAGGAATGAGAGAAAACTTAAGGCATAATCAGGTCGAAGTTTTCTTTAAACACAAATAATGTATACATTTGTAACTGACCTTATATTATCCATTAAAAAATAATTTGAGCTCTTTATATTTTCAACTGGAAAGCTACAGGAAAATACAAAATATTAAGAACAAAGAATTCTTATAGAAAGCAAATTTAAAGAGCTAATAAATATTTGTTCTCGTGAATTCCCTTCAAAATACTGCACGTTAGTTATTACACATTTTCTGTCAACTTAAAAGGGCTTCCATTCTTTTATTACAAATATCCCTAAACACTAATAATTGTTTTAACTTTTTAGCTCATCAAACTTCCGTTTTAGATCTTACAACCAATCAATTTTCAAATAATTGAGGTTTGTTAATTTCTTTAGTATTCTGAGAAGCGCGTATTCTGACGAGCTTAAAATGTTTTATCGTTGATTCATCGTAAGATCTGAAATGCAATTTTGTTGAATTGGAAAGGTTAAAATGCTCTAAAATGTTAAAATTATATATAAAATGTTATAAAAAATGAACCCAGGTTCAAATATTTTCCGGCAAGATGGGGGATGGGATAATTAGAGATTTGAATTGAAAAAAATCATACTTTTTATTGCAGTTTATGATTGAATGGGTATAAATAACATACATGATATTTTTTAACGTTTGTTTTAAAAATTCAAATATAATACACAGAAATAAATGAAAAGTTATCGGCGTTAAAAGTGACCAGAGTGAAATGTTTAAAAGCAGTCGCATTCGACATAACTGCCCTGGGCTTTGTTCTGCACTCACCGAATGAAATGAGAGAGCTAGCACCACCATGACGCTTCGCAGGTGGCCCATGACAGTCTTCTCGCCGCCGGTCGGCAAGTGGTGGTGATGGTGGTGGTGGTGGTGATGGTGATGATGACCCAAATGGTGAACGTGGTGGTGATGATGATGGACTGCTGTCGAAATGGGCAGCCCGTTAGGGTCCTTTTGTTCCAAGGAGAGCGTGGACGCTAGCAAGTGCACCTGAAAGAAAAAGCAGTGGTTGCAAGCCATGTAAACTCCATTATTGGACGCGAGTGTGAGGGATTAATTAACTGAATTACAAAAACTAGAATTGTATCAAGCCCAGAATAATGGAGATAATGCAAGAAATACGAATACCGAACAAATTAATTAGGTTTATGGGAATGACATTACATCATACAACTGGAAGAGTCAAAAATTGAAAACCTGTTAACGGATTCATTTGAAATGTTCTCCGGAGTAAGACAAGGAGATCCATTATCGGCAATTTTTTTTAATATAATATTAGAAACTGTTATTAGGAAATTAGATCCATGAGGAAATATAATTTTAAAATGACAGCCAATAGCTTTCACACACGATAGAACCATAATAAGCAGAAACAAGAAAGCACTTACTGAATTATTTAACAAACTGACAAAAGACGCCGAAGAAGTGGATCTGGCAGTAAATGAAAAGAAAACTAAATATATGCATATGACAAGAAAACAATTATTAAACATTAAAGGATTACAAAAAACAACTACAATTTCCAAAAGGTTATTGGGAAGCTATTTGGGATCTATCGTGATTGAAAAGAATATGATACAAGCTGAATTAAATGAAAGATTAAGAAAAGGTCAGAAAGCATAATATGTGAATCAAACACTATTAAAATCAAAATAACTGCAGAGAGATATGCAAATTAGGATTTAAAATTCTAATCAGACCCGCTGTTACTTATGCAGCAGAAACATGAACACTTAGAGACAAATTTATCAATCCCCTGAGATTATTTGAAAGACATTGCATATAATACATGGATCAATACAAGTAAATTCTGATATCTGTAAAATAAGAACAAAGAAAGAATTAGAAAATCTAACAAAAGGGGAAAATATAATACGATTTATCAAGGCTCAAAGAATCAAATGGCTGGGCCACATTCAGAGGATACAGAGGAATAGATTACCAAGTAAGATCATGTCACGAATGGCGTGATCATGAACTCGATGGATGGACGTCGGGTGCCAAGATCTTCGGGTGCTGCACAAGAAGGAGTGGACAGTGATAGAGAATGACAGTGAGTGACAATTGGAACAATTTAGTTGTAAAAGCCAAGACCCACAAAGGGTTTCTCCTTCTGGGACGTTGGTGGTGGAACCCCAATGATCTCGAGAGCTATGCCGGCGAAAGCATAGCTACTGGTAGGGACTTCCTTGCCGGACAGGTGAAAGGAGTGGGGTCAGACGAAGAAGTACTCCAGAAGAGGATCCCCTCTTCCTTGTGGGTGAGGATGATCCCAAAGGCTAAGTGAAGGAAGCCCTGACAGAAAAGCATGTGTGGAAGGAACCCTGTAAGGCGAAACCAACCCTTCTAGAGGAGTAAACCTTATACAAATCCCTGTCCTGCAGGATAAGGGTTCGACGTGAGGCCAGATAACTTACTCAAAAATGCTAGGAAGTCTCAACTAAATTTAGGTGGATGAAACCTACATGCCGACCTTCGCAACTTATTTCGCAGACAATTCATATACAAACACTAAAAATAAATACTAAAATAAATCTTTAAGAATACAATTTTTTCATGCATTACATATTTTACAAATCAGCAAAATACGAGTTTTCCTTTTTACGACAGTCATGATGGCGGGGTTGGCAGAGGTTTAAACGAATGCACGAGATACACGCTGCTACTCTGCGCGAAGATTTCCCTTTGCCTCAACACGTGTCGCATTGTTTTGTCTAAATCATTGCTAGAGCTTAGGTTGGGCATTGCAGGATCTGCTCTCTTGAAACATCTTACGTGGCTAAGAGTCTGCTGTTTTAGCGGAACCAGAGATTGATTAATAAAACCAATGTACAACCATTTATTTTGGCTAATCAGAAAGTGCGGAGATTGAATAGAGAATTCTTGCATTGAAAAGACTTCCAACTTCTGTTCGGATGTATTAATCTCATGAATTGATCTATCACTATAGTTGGTCTCTTTCTTGTTCAAGTAATTTTCTGAAACGCTTGGATGTAGCGATTGCCTTTGAAGTATTGTTATCCTTTACATGACTTATGATAATTTCTTAGGTGTACCTTCAAATGGATGCTGCAAAAGTTATTACGGGATGTGCAAGTATTGTGCAGAGTTGTCTTTCATTTTCAGAAAATGTTGAGAATTTTCAGTTTACCAAACAATAAGAATGTTTACTGCATGAAAATATATTTTTGTTGGAGGCGCATGTCAATTTTTAAAATGAAAATAACTCCTTAATAATTACCCAGCCTGACCAAAAAATGTTTTAAAAATATAGCCATGCCAATGTCTGGTATACAATTGAAAAAGAGTAAAATGTTAGGTGTGAAACAATAGATAATTACAGTACTAATTTAATATTACACTCAAATTATCAGCCTTTCTCGCGGAAACCGGCTTTTAATTTTTCAAGTAGCGTCGCGATAGGCGTTTTAATACTGAAACATGTCCGATGTGCATAAAAACTTGTAACACCATTTATCAAAATTGTCTTTTGACTCAGTGTTGCGATGTCTTTTCTAGCATGCTAGCTATTTTCTCAAGCAAGACCAAACAGTTTAGATCTCGACAGCCAGAGGGTCAATTAGCGAAAAGATAAGTTAAGACTGGCACATTTGCTCATCACCATCCATTAATGGTGTTGGTGTCAAGTATCAGAAGAGAAGGGTGTTGGAATCACGGAAAAAATATTGAAGATTCCATCACGATTCTTCAACTGAAATGGCTCAAAATATAATCCACGTGTTTCCAACCTAATGGTAGTGAATCAAAAAGTTTTTTGTAAAAAAAATTCTCGTGGGATAAATTTTAATAAAATATCTAAAAGTTGGAAGTGTAATTAAACGTAGGTGCAACGAATTGTACAAAAAGTCAAGGGGGTGATTTGTTCTTTGTTTGGCCATGACATGAAACTTATTTTTTTGTGATGAAGGACCGTGAATATTATTAGTGATAATAGGATAATCTATCCTACAGAGATTCATAAAATTCTATATCGCCGCCATCTTTACGCGCCTTCTACTCGCATTATATTATATCACGGTTCATCAGGGCGGTGGCCTAATAACTGAGACAGATGGGTTCGTAGGCTTCCGCGGCCGGAGTCAATACGTCTTGGCTATCCGGGATGAGCCGCGTCTCGGTCAATTGGGCAGACGTATCCACCATCTTGCTGTAGCCTTCTTCAGGGCTGAAGACGCGGCTCATCCAAGAGAGCCAAGAATGTAGTAACAGAGGCAGATCAACTTCACTTGAGCCTCACCTGCGAAGTGGCGGGTGCGATCTTGCTCGTGGAGCGCGGTCGGGTCCACGCCGAGCCCTTCTCCGCGTCCCCGCCGCCGCCGCCGGCGTCCATCTTGTGCAGTTCTGTCTCGACGGTGGCGCAGCACTGCGGCGGCGCCGACGCCACGGCCGTGGGCAGCGCTGCGTCGGGAGGCGTCGCCACGGCGGCGGGCGACGGCGGCTGCTTCTCGGGGATGACTGGGGCGGACACGGGCGTCTGCGGGCGGCGTTCATAGGTTAGTTACGTCGAAATATTCAAGTAATGATTATTTATGAACCAAGGGCATTTTAAGGGTTATAATGATCTAACGGCGACCAAAAACTCGAGGGATTTGGTCCGTGGACTTTTTGTCGCTCGAGATCATTTGAGCCAGTTAACGCAAGTACAAGATTTTATTTTTTACGATTACTGCGTTTGTTCCAACTCTGCCCCTGTCAGGTATCAGCTGTTAACAGTTTCATTCAATTGGGTGCATGAACTTCACCATAATGACGTAACTATGGTACCGTCAACAGCTGATAACTGCCAGGGGCAGAGTTGGAAAAATCTCAGTATAGTTTTAATGATCCAGACTTATTTATTTACCAATTAACTAGATGTTGACTTGACGTAGTTGGTCTTTTCATATTGCCTTCCTATATAATTCCCTCCTTTAATTTCTTCCTTCTATAAGAGAACATGTAGCATCATTTAACTGTTTTCTTATTTCCCTCGTAACCTATAGATCCAGGTAAGTTATGTAGTGTGTATAGAGCTCCGTGTCAAGTGCTATAACAACTAATATTCCGCGTATCTTACATTTCCCGCGGCTCAGTATCATTATCGCGGTGCAGGTGCATGTAACTTTATTTGGGGACCAGCATTTAGCTGAGTCCGATTTTTATTACCCGGGGTTGGTATGGAAGATGAAATAATAATGAGGGGTGAAAGGACGACACACTCATACAGACATAAACAAATACACCCATGCCCGAGGCGGGAATTGAAACCGCGATCTTCTGGTCCGAAACCAGTACAACACTACTGCCTTAGCGATCTCGGCCATCTGATCGGCATTATTATTATTATTATTATTATTATTATTATTATTATTATCATTACTACAATTATTTGAAATAAATTGCATGTTTCCGTGCTCGTTGGAATTGTGTCGACTGTCTGCCTGTGTTTTTTCGTGTCCGTCTCGCGTCTTTGCCTTATGATTTTATGTGCGTATGTTTTTTGTGGTCTCTGGCGTTGTTTGTTTTAGCCTTAATTTTTGATATCAGTTCCATTTCTTTTTACTTTCCGCCCTTTCTTTTAACTTTAATTTCAGACTTATCTCTGTAGATAATACATTTTCTTCATTTTAAAATTACTCCATTTTCTCTTGACCTTTCCTTCTACTTACATCTTATATATTATTCTTACTTTTGTATTTTATTCTTACATTTATTCGCAATAGTATTCTGAGGCAACAAATTTATATATATATATATATATATATATATATATATATATATATATATATAGTGATAGTCCCTATTTGAGTCGCAAGCACTGACCTTGGGGGTCGCCAGCAGTGCGTCTCCGTGGGCGTGGGCTGGGGCGGAGGTTGCGGCGGTGGCGGCGGCGGCGCGGTGCGCGAAGGCGCGGTGCGCCACCTCTTCGATGACGAACACGAGGAAGAAGCCGATGCACACGCACAGCTCGGCGAGCGGGAAGGCGGAGTCGCGCGGCAGCAGGCCCCCGGGCGCGCGCCGCGCCGCCTCCAGCGACTCGCGGGCCTCGGGCAGCATGTGGATGAAGCACGTGGCCAGCAGCACGCCGCCGCCGAAGCACAGGCACAGCGAGATGGCGCGCTCCACCTGCGGCACACGGCAGGTACAAACAATCAATAACGCTGTTATCATCACCACCATCACCATCATTATTATTTTATTATTATTAATATAATTATTATTACTATTTTATTATTATCATAATCATTATTATTATTATCATCATCGTCATCGTATTATCATTACTAACCATGCTACACAATAAACGTGCGTAATTTTTTCCAGGATCAGCTTTTCAGCTGTATCCGACATTAGTAGCAAGATTGTTACGGCTTGAACTGTAAATAATGAGATGGTAGGATAATGATGACGGGTGAAGGGACAACCGCAAACACGACCATGTCTACGCAGGACTCGAACTTACAGCTTCCTCGGGACAGACGACGACTGCTGCCGCAACCGTCTGCGCCACGGGGCCGACCAGGAAAATGTGAGTAATGATGATGATGACGATGATGATGATGGGGTCATACAATGTTTTCTAATGTTTTTGCGGTCGCTAAATCCGGTGTCCATTCTACTCCATCACATCAGGTTTTTGAAGTAACATCATACAATTTAAAAAACGAAAGATATGTGATCGATGGGCACACCCTATTACCTATATGTTTTTGAGGTCTCTGAAACGGAATCTAAAGTCCATTCCAACTTCAGCCCATCAGAGTTTTGACATAAGCTCGAATAATCAAAAAAAGTGTCTGCTTATGGAGAAGGCTAGTGATCTGTCGCCAATGATACAGGCAATCTGCCATACAACAACATGGTGAGTGTTGTCCAGTCAGAGGCCAATGCCATCTTTTCTATCAATTATAATTTATCTGAATTAAAAAGTATGATGTGATGAAGTTAAATGGATTTCATATTCGGTTTCAGTGATTCAAAAACATAATGTAACACGGTATGACCCATCGGTTAGAAATGTCTTTAATTTTTTAATGGTTTTTAAGGTTATGTCGAAAACGTGATGTGATGGAGTAATGAACTCCGAATTAGAATTTAGCGACCCCAAATACATACATAAAACAAGGTCTGATTCCCAAATACGAACACATTTTTTGTGACTGTTATTATTATTATTACTAAAATAGTTATTTATAAACTAAGAGCGTTTCAGGGGTTTTAATAATCGAGAAATGGCATAATGCCTAAGGGTTTTTGGCCAGAGAGTTTTTTGTCGCCTGAGATCTTAGAACCCGTTAACGCCCGTGGTACATACATAGTTTTTTGTTTACCGGCATAAAAAACGATCATTTCTGTTGCAAGAAATCGTTCATAATCTGACATTTTACGGCAATTAGATCTTACGGCACGAATAATTGCGGCGGTACACATTAAGCCACTCGCAGCGAGGCGATCCTGGGGAGGTAGTGGTAAATGGAACAGCCGACCACCGTTTTGTTGCACAAGTGTCAAATGAGACGTCACAAGGAAGTTGTTTGACATAATGAAGTTAATTCTCTTATACATTTACAACGCTGTTATACACAAAGATAGCGTATGCAACTAGTTTATAATGTTGCTTTATTGTATTCGTACATACTATTTGAAAAATCGCATCTAACATAGCTCGTTTTCAAAACATGTACTCGTGCAATAAAGCTTAACATTATAAACTAATTGCTTAAACTACTATTATTCTTTACCTAATTTTATTGATTCGGATTTACCTATTTACTAATTAACTAGTTGTTAACTTGAGTAGGTTTGTCTTTTCATATTTGCCTCCAGTAATTCCCTTTCATAATTCCCTCCATAAGAGAAGACGTTGCAATCATTCATCTGTTTTCGTATTTCCCTCGTAACCGCGATACTCTCGATCCAGGTAAGTTATGCAGTGTATATTGTTTACCGTGTCAAATGCAATAACAAGCTGTAACGAAGCAGTGAAAAATAAATTTCATTTACACAGCATTTGCTGAGCGTCGACACTTGGTTAAACGGACAATTCAACGAAGTGGTAAACTCGCAATAAAAATGTCGAAAGTTCAGTGAAATACTGCTGTCAATCAAGTACGTCTCCCAAGAAGTTTCTTACTATATCATATGTATAGTGTGAAGGATTCCTGTAATTTGAGAATTTTACAATAATTTATTATTATTATTATTATTATTATTATTATTATTATTATTAAATGTCAGTATTACTAATTTCCGAAGCGAGAAGATACAGAAAGAAAACTATTCAGGCTCCTGCCATATGAGAGACGTCAATAGTTTCATTAGATTCACAGGAAGTCGAGAAAAAAAAAACACATAGTAACATAATACATGAAAGAGTGTCGATTTTATCTGAAACATGCAAATAAACGAGAATGTCAATCTGCAATTTTTGATACCTGATAATACAACTGTATTATCTTTCTTAGCGCGTCACTTCTTATGACGCAGCTGACGTCATGCAACGAGGAAAAAGTACTCACGCGTGCTGTTTCAGAGCAGCCAATTTTTGCTACGTCGGAACGCACATTTTCCGACAGCGTGTTTGCTGCCTCAGAGCGCTAGTCATTATAAGTAGTTATTGAAGTACTCGTATTGTAATTGGAATAAGAGGATTTTAGGGAGATGACCGTTTGGAGGTATCCGACCCGATCTGATCAAGGGTACCTAACAATTTTATTTCGAACGAGGGTAACGCTCTAGATGAGATCTCAGAATTCCGCGCTTCCAAAGTGCTCTCGCGCCGAGTACGCGCCGGCACAAATCAGATACACTGCTAAATGTCTTTGTATTTTTCCTCTTGACGGTTCTTCGTAATTCAATTTCTGACTAACTTGGGTTTAACCTAGTTGGTAACGTATATCTTTTAGTTCTACTTAAATCTAATTTTTGGTTGAGGGGTCCTCTTATTAGGTTCGATTCCGGAAATGTTTTCAAGAAATAATATTGTAATTATTTAATTTTTATTTTGGTGTTGTGGATCGGGCTTTTGGCGCGTCTTAATATAAGAGTTGAAATTAGTAAATTAAAAATAATAAGTGTATGGCCAGGTATGTGATGTGATGGTCTATGGGTTCTACATTGAATCCTTTTTGAAGTTGGTGATTGGAAAGGAAGGAGCTCGAGAAATCCTGCTGCCCCTTCTCCAACCAAGATTTGAACCCCGTTCCAGAGAGATGAAAGGGGAGCAGTGTGGTCGATACACCATGGAGCGCCTACTATTCCAAGTGCTGGCAAGCGATGCACTCCCAATTTGGAGGCTATTATAATCACCGCGCCATTTGACAATACCATTTTGGTTGAATCCGCACAGTCAGGAGGAAATATCCGAGGTATTCAATAACAAAGATTTCTTACTGTCGGTTTGTTTTCCTCCTAGAGCCCCCATGCCCCCTTTCTAGGTCCGTAGCTGGCGGGAGGAGCAGCGGAGGAGACAGGACAACTGCGACGAAACGAGCGGCAAACCAGTTTTGTCCACTATAAATTCCACGGCGCATAACAGTCTTGAAATCCGGTACCTGGTAGAGTTAACGTTGTTGGTAATGGTGGCAGACACCCTACATTGGGTCTTGGGTTTGCATCCGGAGTGAGACAAATGTTTACTCTTTGTAACTAAGACGTTGTAGGCAAAAGGAAATTAATACGTACTACTTCAATGTCATAAAAAATACCAGTACCAACTTCTATCGTGTGCTCACCATTAATATTAAATGCATGTAACCCTCAAGACACTATATAAAGTGCCCCTTCTCCTAACAATATCTCAGCTCAAAAGGTGACAAGCAGATGTAGAAAATAAAAATTAATTGGGTGACACATTGTATTTTTAAAATACTATTTTATTCTTTTAACTGTTTACTTCAGTAGAAGTTTGGCAATAAATTCCTACTAATTTGAAGCTTGGCCTTATGGGAAAATGATAGGGAATTCCCGAATAGATAATACCATATTACACCAATGTTAGTTTTAGACAGGACCCAATTCGGCAACCCCATAGGGTCGGAACAGCGAAAGTAAGAAAAGTTGTAGACAGATCGCGATGGAGAAACTATTACGGGTTGTAGACGGAAAATTCGATCAGTTCTAGACAAGTCACAATAGAGAAAACACACGGGGTTGGCACAAATAAAATCCGATCTGTTGTAGACAGGTTACAATAGGGAAACCTCACAAGGTCGGCACGGAAAATCTGATCAATTTTCAACAGGTCACAACAGGAAAATCCGTACAATTGACACAAGCAAAATCTGATCTGTTCTAGACATGTTACAACAGGGAAATACCGTAGTTTTGACACGTAGGTAAAGGAAATTCAATTACCTCAAGTCTATATGCTCACAAATGTTTTCATCTTAATTCTTTGCCATTGATTTTGCCCGAGGGTAAAGAGACGCTGAATAAAAATTATTTATGTTATGAACTTTCATAACACAGGTAATTTTGTAACAATTGAAAATACTTTTTTAAAATATTTTTTTGAAACGTCAAAGGAGCCACACTAACAAGGATAGGTCTGCAAATGCCAACGCCGATGAGGCTAAAATACTTTTTTTCCGGGGAGTGTGTAACATTCTATGACAGAATGAAAAACACTTTTGCTTAAACCTCATTATTTCTAAAATTTTACTTGTTCTCCTTATAGTATAGTACAGGGAGGGAAAATATTGGAATCACCTGAGCAATTCGATTTCGAAAATTTCTTTAGACGATTTCGAAGTCACAAAGCCGAGACAGTAGCTGCTTCGGCTCGAAGGGTTGCGGATTCGAATTTCGCATCGAGCATGGATGTTTGCGACTTCTAGGCTGTCCGGGTGACGCCGCGTCGTTGGCAGAGAGGCCGACGTTTCGCCTGTCATATCGCAGGCTTCTTCAGGGTAGTGACACAGTAAAGCTCCGCCTCCAGGGTTATATCTATTTCAGCCTAGGGGCTCGGGTAACGCAAGTGCGCTTTACTGTGTCAGGCGAAACGTCGGCCTCTCTGCCAACGACGCGGCGTCACCCGGACAGCCTAGAAGTCATGCACTCGAGCCGCGGAAGTCTACGTGTACATGGATGTTTGTGTTTACTCGTTTTATCCCTACGTGTTGCTCCTACAGTTCCCCCTACAGTTCAAACAATTACAGTGGTCGCTATGACCAAGATGTTAAGAATCGACTTAAAAAAGTTTCTTGAGATATATAACCGTGCACACACTTCAGAATGAGGGTCAATTAAAGCATCTTCAAAAACGTTGAAGATAGGTGCAAGTGGCGAGGATATACACGCAATTTTGTGTCCGAAAACTGCGATGTCTGTCCCAATGGATATAATAAAAGGTGTGATCACAAAATGTAGTGAATAATCGTATTACAAACAAAGTAATAATCTTACATAGAATTTGATTTAATATTTTTTTCATACTGTCCTGAGCTTGCGAAGTACTTGTCTCAAAATTGGATCCATGACTGCAAGGCTTCTTTCGGAAGGGCTTTCAGTTTCTGTGACGAGGCCTTCTGAGTGCCGGAAATGGTGTCAAAACGTTTTCCTTTAAGAACTATTTTTATTTTTTGGAATAGCCACAAGTCGGATGGTGCCAAATCTGCCGAGTAAGGTGGTTGTGGACAGACAGCAACGGCCAAAGACTTCCGAATCACCAGCGACGTGTGGCACAGCGCGTTGCCGCGATGAAGAAAGAAGCCATTGGTACATTTTTATGGTCATCTCCTTTGCAAATTTTCATAGGTAATACCACGAGTGGTGACAAAAGTAAGTAAAGCAAATACGAGATGTGGTTAAGCCATCCCCCACAGCCACTTTAGGACGTTCGTCAAGGCGAGGCTATCTTTTCCCCGCCCGCCCAGACCCAAGGCGGTGGATGCGGAGGTGGAGGCGGAGGCGGAGGCGGCGGCGGCGGCGGTGGCGGTGGCGGTGGCGGTGGAGGTGGAGGTGTAGGTGTAGGTGTAGGTGTAGGTGTAGGTGGAGGTGGCGGTGGAGGTGGCGGTGGCGGAGGCAGAGGCGGTGGCGGTGGCGGTGGCGGTGGCGGTGGCGGTGGCGGTGGCGGTGGAGGTGGCGGTGGAGGTGGCGGTGGCGGTGGCGGTGGCGGTGGCGGTGGCGGTGGCGGAGGCGGAGGCGGAGGCGGAGGCGGAGGCGGAGGCGGAGGCGGAGGCGGAGGCGGAGGCGGAGGCGGAGGCGGAGGCGGAGGCGGAGGCGGAGGCGGAGGCGGAGGCGGAGGCGGAGGCGGCAGCTCCTCAAGGCGGGGAAGTTGAGCCTCTAAGAGAGGGAACCTCCCCCTCAGCCACTTTTCGCGCAAGCGCAGTGCCGTTTTTTTTCTTCTACGAGGTCGAGCTATAGTTCATTTATTAAACCGCCATTGGACAACACTCAATAAAAAAAATAATGTGTATCAGTACGCCTACGAGAAAATGTTACACATACAAATGTTTCACATTAAGACTCAAGATTTTACCTTCCAAAACACCAAGATCACAAATCTATATCCAGGTATTACAAATCATCAAAGAAAACAAAACAGTATCATTTAGATAAACGAAAAGCACATCTGTTTCATTGCAATTCTGTATCTTAAACTATCTCACATCCACAGATAAAACACTAGATAAAGCTGAGATATTGAGTTGAGAGCATTTCGTCATTTGTTGTTGAGATATAACCTTATCTTTACGTGTAATTTTTATTCTGCCCCCAAAACATGCATGTTTCAGTGAAATCAGAAGTTAAAATGGGAGGTTGCATATTGTGGGATTTCTCTCACCCGTCAGGTCCTGGTGGGAGAAGAAACAAATGAGTTCAACGTCCAAATGGGCATTCCAGGTCAATTTCCATTCTTGTCTACCTAGAAACGCTTTTTAATTTTTTCAGTTTTATAGAATGAGAGTGATGAGGGTGGTGGTGGATAGGGTAAAAGAAAGGGCGTCTAGGGGAAAGAAGACGAAGTCAATATCTCAAATTCTGCAGGTAGGAGGAGGGGTTGGAGAAAAATAATGAGGTGCCTAATTAGAATACATATCATTTATCTGAAATGAGACCATATAGTTTCAAAGTAGGAATGGGATGTACTGTCAAGGTGATGAAGATTTACATGTAGGTACTAAACATTCAAACAACGTTGTAATTAATCCCGAACCATTATCTTGTACAGAAAACTTGTAAGAAAACAAACCATTATCTTGTACATACATGAAAGTCACTTCACGCCAATTGTAATCCTGTATCAAAGCCACTTGATATTTCTTGATAAATAACACTAGACATCATCGATATATCAAGGAATACCATTATACCAGCTGATGATCAGTTTATCACCTTATCGATTATGAAATATCTATTTTTGTCTTCTTTCGCACAAATTTTATTTCTTCGGCTAATCATATGCAACGTAAATTCAGTAATTTCAGTGATTAGAAAAGCTGCGATTAAAATCACGGCAAACTCTTTTTATAACGAATGCTTAAGATGAGAATAACTTTAAAAACTAGTTTGAATGTGCGGTATCCTTCTGTGTTTTGAAATCCATTACTTTTATCTTGTAATGAATTCTAAACGTGCTGACGATGACAATTCTTCACTACAGGAAAGGAAACCAAATATATTGCTTTTCAGCGTCCATCCGTACGAACAGATGAGATGCAAAGTAAGACATTCTGGTTTACATATCATTGAGAAAAGTTACAATTTCCATCGAAATTACTCAACAACTTCTCATTTAAAAAAATTACATGACATAATTTACAACTCTAAAATTGAGGGATTGATTGTACTGTGAAATAAGTCTCAAAGTTTAATAGTTGAGGTGCATAACAGTTTCGAAAAATATTGAAATTTTGCCAATTTTACAGTTTTAGAGGTTTTGGTATTTATTCCCCTCATTTTTCTCTATTCGGGCAAATCATAAAAAATTGCAGATATTTTTCAAGAAATTTAGAAAATTTAATGTACGCTTTATGTAAAGTACTTTAATAATTAAAATATCTTAATTCAGGAACGTTGTAATCAGATCTTACTTTTGACGTGTTAACCAAGTTGCAGCTCAAAAGCTTCTAAACTAATAGTTTTACGGTACACGTCCGGCCCGTCCGTCCGTCCATTCCTTACACCATCCATTCAGATAGTCTTTCTGATTTTTGGATTCATACCAGCTTGCATCTTCTGGGTACATCTTAATCTTAATCTTTGTAACACCACTATTAGAACTTAATCCCGTGTGTGAGTGTGTGTGAAATTACCTGTCAAAAGAACCGTAAACACGGATTATACGACCAAAAATTTGACATTATTTTTGAAGTGATTCTAAATATTTTACTAAAAGGGGAGGGAGCAAAAACCAGTAAAAGAAAAAGTTCTGTTTCTGGCGTCAGGTAGGCAGACGCTTCAAAGAAAATGGAATAAGGAAATCAGAAGAGACGTTGAAAAATAATAATGTTCCTTTTAATGGGAATACCTCAATGACTCAATCGACGAAAAACGACGTTGAAGAATCTAGGTTAGTATCACAACGGAAGAGGTTGACTTGCAACTGTGCAACATAATCGCCTCATCATACCGATAGACATTACAGCATTTAAACAGCAAAATAATGAAACTGAACGTGGTTTCAAATTGAGATATGACTCTCCATATTCTGTTAATATAAAAGAATATTCAGTGAAATCCAATCAAAATTTCAAACAGCAAGATTAGTGAAGAAATTTTCAATGAATTTATATAATGAATAATTTTTTTTAATAAAATACTACACGATTTCAATAGGAGAGGAATATAAAAAAATTAATGGTGTTGCAGAATGATAAAAACGTTCACGATGCCGACTCACTGGATAGTACTATCAACATGTTACGGCTACAATAATAATTTGATAAAACGAATAGTATAAAAACTGACATGGATGCTGACAACATAATATATTAGAGAAAGATATTTACTACATATCAGTGCATGAATTTTCCACTTTTTCATTATTGAAGATCCATAAATGAAGTTTTTGTCTGAAAATAAAAATTAAAAATGTTGATGAATCAGAAATAATTTATGATGAATATAGGGAAATGTTTTAACAGCAAGTTGCATTCATAGAACATCGGCACAAAGGACGATGGTTACACATTCTACTAACTCCCTGCCCTTGGAATACTTTCAAATGCTCGACAACCATCAACCATACAAGGGCAAGCCCTTAATAAAAGCATTTTGAAAGCACGTCTTTTTCAATATTTTTTTATAATTGTCGGAGGAAATATGACGGTATTTGCCATATTAATAGTTATTCATGTACCATGGGCGTTATAATGGTTCTAATGATCGAGCAGCGACAAACATTTTTTTGCAAACCTGAGTAGCCAGTGGATCTTTTCAGTGAATAGCAAATTGTGTGAGATCCAGTTACAGGTTTCACTACGTAGAACACATTACTATTGGAAATATTTTTAATAAATTTATATCATTCCAATTTTAAATCAAAGATATAACCTTCTACCTCTACGCGTCTGTTAACATCACAGTATGGTACACAAATTTTCAAACTTTTTCACCACTCAAAAAATATTAATTTTTAGTTAATATAGTCTCCAAAATTGCAGATTGCAACAGCGGAAAATATTACTGTATAGTATTCCTCCAGCAAATGGCAAAAGTGTGAATGCAAGAATGATGCATTTCAATACAACGTGAAAAATTGTAAATCATTTATCTCAACGACTGATATTTGGAATTGTGCCAATATTACAGCCCATGAACGACACGACGTATACAATCTAGAAAGTATATTTTGAGGGAAATACACCACTGGCACCCATAGGGATGCGAGTGAAAATAAAGTGAGGTAGATAGGTAATGTTAATATGGAACCCACAATGTAATTCAATGTTGTATAGCTGTCTGAAGCAGCAAGGGTGGTAGTAGGTGGTAGTAGGTGGTAGTAACTACCCAACGAAACAAACATGTGGGTGAAGCGGATGAGTACTTGTAGAAGCTAAACTAGTGGAGCTTAAATCATTAAATCATTATATCCCTAAGATATTCTCAAACCTTCCTAAACCAAAGCTTTCGTATAGATTCTTTCCTTTTTTCTCTCCTTATTGGTTGTCGGGTCATTTCCTTTCCGTATATTCCCAAAAATTAAAATATAATAGTATCTAAAAATAAAACCATAAAAACAATAAGCGAGAGTAAATTAATCTAAATTCTTCAAATTAGTTTATTTTGATAACTATGTAATGCAAATTTCTGTAATTTACCTTGAAAGTACTCGTCATGCCCTATTTCATTGTTAAATATTGTGTTAGCGTTATTTAAATATTTTTAGATGAGGTTACGGAAGTAGCTTATAGCAGAAGTTTTGATAAGGATTAAAAAGAAAATAAACGGCTAACTACTTCCCCTTGATTGCGATGTACGTATATCATTCTATATTATAGGTTCAGTACTGGGATAAACCTCGCCGAACCCTCTTGTCATACAATAATAAAATTTCGTAATTTATGCTTTAGATAATCTTATCATCCTTGATCTAGAAGGCAGGATTTAGTTATTTTGAAAGGTTTCCTTATATTTCTTCAGTTCTTTCGCAATCTCTCGAAGCCTTTTCTCTCAATAAACATGAATATATTAAAAAACAAACAAACAAAAATCAATATTTAATCTACATACAATAGTATGTGGTAGTATTTACGAATATTTAAACTACATAAATAGTTCACATTGGTCAATATTACGTTTTGCCCAAAACGAATGTTAAAAAAGTTTTAGATAACAAAGAGGGAAGAATAAGAGAAAACCGTACTATTGCTTGATAATCTGTTCAAGAATGCCATCTGTTGACAGATTTCTGCACTCTGTAGAGCGTATCTGTTCTCGAAGAGAAGACAGCACTTTAAATATTCTGTGACCCGAATTGTGTGATAACAGATTGATTTAATGGTTCAGATGATTTGGAGACATTACTGTGCATGTTCCGAAAGTTACGATTGAGAAGAATATGCTAATTTTATGACCGTAGTTTTGATCATTTCGAGGCCTGTGTTGCTTGTTCCTGAAATATTAGTTTTAAATCGGATACGGGGTTAAGAGGTATTGCGGACCAGTTGTTTTGAGTATCAAATGATGAAAGAGTCGGATACGTCTAACGTAGAAGCGGGACAGTACATCTGCTCTTGCGAAATGAAATTTAAAAAAAAACAGTATTTGAAAATCGAGTAGGATATAATACATGCGATTCATTTCGTATATGATAACTTGGTTTGATCTAATTTAAAATATCCATTTAACCTGCTGAAATTTCAATTTAAAAAAGTGCAGTTTAAATTCATGTTTTTAGTATTTTGTCTTTTCCACAATATTTACGAAAAAATTGCTATTCATAACGAGATATCACGCTTTGGAATGATATTATTAAAATTTTCTAAGTAATCGCTCCTTAAAAAACAACTCTTTTCACGATGTATCTTACGAATACAAGCGTTAACAATAATCAATCAATTGGTCTTTGAAAATTAGACTTATACTAAACTCAATGAAAATGATTAACATCGTACTTTGAATATCAATAATATATATTAAATATATTTATCATCTTTGCAGTAACTCTTATTACAGAAGCATGGAATACAAATTATGTGGAAAGTGAAAATGAAAAGTTCAGATTTATTTAAAACTAATCGTATTTTCGAAAACTTTATTTAAAGAATATATTTAAAACACATTTCCCTAATAAAAAAACTCATCTTTAACGTTGTAGTTTTAAGAAGAGGCAGAAAAAAATAAACATTCTTTACGACTGTGAGAACAGACTCCACGTTATGTGGAAGTAATTTACTGCATACACGAACAAGATTTATCGTCTTTTTGGCTTGATTGTTTGCTTAATCCACGTTCCCGGGCACGTCAATATTTGACGCCAAATTCATTTCGAGAAAACTGAGAAAAAGTGTACCAATTTTTCAGATGTCAAAATATTTTTATTTATTAAAGCAGTTGATAAATAAATATTTTTCATATAAATATGCACTAAACGCCGCGTCTGTCCTCTTGAAACAATACTCCGTCGCTAATGCGCGTTTTCGATTTTGGCGTTTGACGGGTTTTGAAATAAACGATTCATTGCTATGGTCATAATCCTGCTCGAGTTGTGAATGATTAAATGCCGGGAGGTGGCGTGTTCCCTCTGTTACTCAAATTTGTACGAATGCTACATAGCAACATTTTAAACGAGTTGCATACGCTATTTTTTGTATAACAGCTTTATAAATTTCTAAGAGAATCAAACTTAATTTTGCAAAACAACTTTCTTGTGACGTCTTGGGTATTTGACATCTGTGCGAGAAAACTGTGGTCGGCTGTTCCGCTTACCCCTACCTCCTCATGTTTTTCTCCCAGGAAATGGCAGAATGTGTGATGACGCAATCATTCGTACCGTAAAATGCTAATACGTCATCATTTGTGCCGTAAAATGACCGATTACGAAAGATTTATTTCAACAAAAAATGTCGTTTATAATGTTGGCACAAAAAAAAGAAAATTATCTAAAATCATCACGAAATATCATTGCGCAATTCCGAATCTTCCAAAGAAAATAGCTACGGCTTCGAATTTGCGGTCAGACATAAAACAGTTTTATTTCGGCTTCTCGGAAAAGAGCGTCCTGTTGGGAGCGGCTCTTGCATTAGAGTGTACACTAACAAGTGCTTAGCACCGAGCGGTCCACAGCAGCTGACCGGCGTTCACGTTGACGCCGCGACTTGGCCGCCGTCCAGTGCTCTGGATGGCACAAGGTCAAGATACGACAGCTGCCAGTTGGGGCAAAGGCGTTTAGATCCTCCCAGACGAAGTTCACGAGTGACTTTGAGAATTATGAGCCCTTTTTGAGAATACGCTTTATCCGATTTTGACAATTATTCTGGAGTATTGTTAAGAAAATATGGTGTTTTTATAGAACATTATCGTATGCTCGCTGCATTCACCAAGGAGTGCGTAGAATAATTTAAGATATAGAAAAAGGCTCGAGAGTAATATAATGTTTCACGATGTCCCAATTGATTTTTATCAATAATTATTGCGCTACAGTTAATGACCTTGTGTATTAAGAAGTCTGAAAAGTAAAAAAGCAGCACGAAATTCTGAGCACGATAATGCACTAGAGGAGAAGTAGACGGAGGAGGACAAGTCGAAAACGGAAGGAAGGAAAGTATCAAAGAGGTAACAGTTTCAAGAAAAACACTGAGTGCGGAAATTACACAAATTAATGCAACGGGAGTACAAATTCGCTAGAAGGTAAGCAGTCACACAGTTTAACCTTACTGTCCTGATAAATGTTCATCTGCCATAGGATCAATAAATAAGAACTTTAAAAATATAATTTATAATTTATGTACGTCATTTAGCAAGTTTTCCGCGCGCTGTGTATTTTAGCTCTACAGTACAGGAAATAGGCAGCTAACAGTGAGTATCTTTTCTCTCTAATCTTTTTAGCTCTCAGACATTTCTATTGATGAAATCTCTGCAACATATCGAAGGCCACTTTGTCGGAGAAGGGGTTTTGTGCGATGGTATCTCCCCGGAGCTGCCTTTGAAGGTTTGTGGTCAACTTCCATTTGACTCCACTGGAACTCGCAGCGTTTCTGTGTTTTCCAGTCACCGCATTTTCTCATTCAAGGTAACACGTTTAGCGGGATCGCACAACTACTAAGATCAATTACAGCGATAAATGGCAGCGGGAAACGTGCTACAGACCGAAAAAGATAATAAAATAAAAACACGTTTTTCTCCTTTTATGTTGGATGAGTTCTTTCTTTGTCTGGGGCTGTGGTATAAAGGTAGTTGCTCGCAGAGAGACTCGGTGACATGGGTGGTACAATGAAATATTCATGCATTTCATCACATCGATACCAGTGGCTAGTAGTGTAGAAAAATAGCTCTGAAACTTGCCTATGAGTTCTGATTGAGAAATTAAAAAAATCAACTTGAATACGTTTGCCATTATATTTATTCACATTTTTACTTATAGTTTTTATTCACTTCTAAAAAAGTTTAGGGAAATCACGACCACGTGTTAATGGGATGTTGGACACGTAAAAAATAAGACGTTTCAGAAAGTATTATTCTTTCATCCGAGGAATAAAACTGTTTACAAATATACCCGCATAGTTATTAAACAACAAGCAATTCACAAAACAAAAGAAGTGAGTATTCTTCATCTTCATTACATGTACATGTTTTATATGTTTCAGTTATATAGACATTTACATGTAAATTATTTGTTTCATAACTGAGTGGTTGCATTTGATTGTAAACTATAATGTTATTTTGCTTTTATAGCTCTGTTTGAAGGAACAATACACATTCTTCTCGAAACGGAAAACTACATTTTTTCATTTGCCTGAGCACCATCACATTAACTATTGAGAAATACAATTCACATTATTTGACTAACACGCTACTGCTAGGAATGTTACGACAACTTCATCACCAAAGAAAAAAAAAGTACTGAATATTGTCTTTCATGGCACTGCCCTCATAGCTCGAGACGTTCTACGGTGGCGCAAGCCATGCTACTGTCACAGTAGGTAATCTAAACGTCACTGCAATACTGTATGGCTTCCAGATTTCAAAGTGAACCCTGAAGTTGTTAATGTTTCTGGGCACGCCAAATGCTCGGGTTATTAGTCCCGTTAGTGTAGAGGATGTTTTAACCTCAGGACTTAAAACATTCACATTACACTAATGGGGGTGGTTAAATGTTTCATCCTTTACTGTATGGCGAGATCTGGCGCCTACCTATACGGTGGATTCTGCGGAAATTACTCCTATAGGTATCTCCCCAGGGGTCACCATCTCATTCGGACAAATTCTAAGCCTTCATCTCATTTCCCGACGTATGTGGAAGAGTAGTGCTTGTAAGTGGAAATGTGTGTTTAAAAGGGGAGAGGATAGGAAAAGGAAGTAAACCTATCAGAGCGTTTTTTTCGCTACGTCAATAACTGAGCCCGATTGACCTGGAAGAAAATCGCGAAGAATCGTTCGGGCAAAGTCAAGGAGGTTTTGTTTCTTATCTGTGTAGATTATTATGTACAAGCAAAGTGCTAGGATACAGTTACAGGTCCACATAAAAAACGTATTTTGAAGGTTTTATGAATTAGAGTTCCTAGGTTGCAAGAAGGATAACAGGACTGTAAGAAGAAGAGACATTTCTAGTGTCAAAGAAGATACACAACAATGGAGTATTTTCAATGACCAGTGAGAGCATGTTGATTAAAATACACATACAGCGTAATATGTTGTCTTGCAATGCATTCATGTATTCATAATACACGGTGACTGTCGTAATACTCAGTGTAAAACGGTTGCAACAATAAAAGACAAGACTTTTTTAAAAACTCACTGTAATTATGTTCTTAAATTTTGTTGGAATTAAATAAGGGTATTTTTGCAGGATAATATTAAAATGTGAAAGAAAATAAAGCTTTTGTTAAGGTAAAAGCCAATTTCATTTTCACAATTTTGTATGGCATAGTTATGATGTACCCAAATCATAATATATAACTGATCTCTCTATTGCTTTTCTTCTCTGTGTGAATTCAATCATATCCTAATGGGGCGAATTACTTTAATAACAAATATTAATTTGTTTTACAAGTAAATTACGTAGAAATACTCGTACTTGCACGTAACTAAAAATTTTAGGACATTTTGAATAGGTACGTTACTTATGAAATGATTTAATAATGTGTCGTTTTAGTTAACTAATTCGTTGTACTAAGGACTAAGTAGGCTGTAGAATGTATTAAAATTGATAATTCTTCACAACATTTGTTTATTCTACGGGTAATTTCTATTCATCATTTGAGGAGTATTTATATTTGAATGCAAGTATACAATTTTCAACTGTAAATAAACAAGAATCCCATCGTTGTACCACTAGAAGAAATGTACCGGGCTAACAACATCCAAGGTAACGCGAGAAGCGAGCAGTATAAAATGAGTGTTTGACATTGAGAACTCAACATCTACTGAACCAGCATAGACGCCACTGAAGATTTTCCTCTTTGCAGACTCGCGACCGCAAGGCACCATAAACGATTCCTTATACAGCAGCGGACGGTCGCCCGCCTTCACAGTCTGCCTGCTCAGTTTCTCTTCTGCGACTCGGGGAACGGCACAGTCTCGCGGAAGATCGCGAGGTGGGAAAAAGCTTGCGTTAATAGGTAGCTTCCTAAAATTATCTAACTCTCAAATACATAGATATGACTAAAATTGAAAGGTTAATCGAAACATTTTAAAACGCAGTTGAGAAAAATATTTTGTGGCTAATTTGACGATATATTAAAAAGAATAACACATATTTTTAGAATAATTTTTGCTTCAGTTACTAGCTAAATGATTAAATTACACATACTTGATTTAATTTTTGTATTCTCGTTTTTATTCTCTTTTAATTTATTTCCTGGGATCCACAGAGTTTGCTTCGGAAACATTCTTCACACGATATAACCATGCCTTTAACTTTAAATGACTAATTCTCATTTTGGACATTCTTTCAGAGTATTCTGGAATACTCCTACAATGTCTACAGAGTTAACTTTTAAAAGCAATACATTTCATTAAATACCTGTAAAAATTTAAAAGTCTTATTTTGAATAAAGTACATCTGAAAATCGTTAATTTTTAATTATCTATTAAAAAATTATCGAATTTGTATCTCCAGTGAACAAACGAATAAATCTGATTCGGCAACGAAGATCGCGAAAGCACTGTCGAAAAGGACGGGTAAAAAGTGAATACAAAAAGGTGACACTTTCAAATTGTAAACTATATTACAACCAGATTTAAATTCATGTCAACGACGAAAACAAAATCTCCAATTGCTCGCCCGGCCAGAACGACACATTCATCATTCACTACAGTCAGCATCGCTCTCTCACCAGGCGCACTGTTTGCCGCAAACTTATGCGGACACCGTCCGCCGTAAGTCGATCCGCATTGATTGCGCTCTGAGAATCGGGCGCTCTGACAACTGAGAAAAATCTTCAGTGGCGTCTGTGCTAGTTTAGTAGATGTTGAGGTCTCAATGTGAAACAGGCATTTTATACTTCTCGCGTTACCTTGAATGTTGTTAGCCATTTAAAATTCTTGTAGTGGTATAACGATGGGGTTCTTATTTATCAACAGTTGAAAATTGTATACTTGGAATTAAATAAAAATATTTGTCAAATATTTACATAGACATTACCCCTACAAGAAACAAATGTTGTGTAGAATTATCAATTTTAATACCCTCTACAGCCTACTTGTCCTTAGTAGAACAAATTAGTGAACTGAAGTGACACATTATTAAATCATTTCATAAGTAACGTACCTATTCCAAATGTGCTAAAATTTTTAGTTATGTGCATGTACGAGTATTTCTACGTAATTTACTTGTAAAACAACTGAATATTTGTTATCTAAGAAATTCGCCCCAGTACGATTCAATCCACACAGAGAAGGACAACAATAGAGAGATTAGTTAAATATTAAGATTTGGCTACATCATAACTAAGCCATACGAAATAGTGAAAATGAAATTGGTTTCTATTTTGCCAAAAGAGATCTTTGTTTTCTATCACATTTTCTGCACAAATCCCCTTATTCAATTTCTGCAAACTTTAAGAGTATAAATACAGTGAATATTTAAATGAGTATTGTCTTCTTTTGTTGCAACAGTTTTACACTGAATATTACAACTATCGAGTATTATGATTGATACATTGCAAGACAACATACTATGCCGTACGTGTACTGTAGTCAACACCCTCTGACTGATTATCAAAATCACTCCATTGTTGTGCATCTTCGTTGACACTCTAAATGTCTCTTCTTCTCAGATTGCGCTCCGGGAAATGACCTAAGCGGGCGACGGCGCGGCGGTCAGCGCGCAGAGAGCGACAAGAAGAGAGAGAAAGAGAGAGAGAGAGCGCCTAGCCCGGTGACCTAGTGAGGCGCTCACCTGCCGGCGTGACTGGGCGCCGCCGCGCCTCCCTCGCACACTGGGCGGAACCGGGGCCAAAAGAAGCCCGTGAGAGCGTAGGCTTCCGCGGCCGGAGTCAGTATTTACTTGGCTGTCCGGGTGACGCCGCGTCCATGGCGAAGGTGCCGACGTTTCGGTCGCCATTCTGCGACCTTCCTCAGGGCGTATTGCCTACGCCCTGAGGAATACGCAATACGCCCTGAGGAAGGTCGCAGAATGGCGACCGAAACGTCGGCACCTTCACCATGGACGCGGCGTCACCCGGACAGCCTAGTAAATACGAAAGAAGCCAGTCGATTGGTACAGCTACGCGCCAGGATGGATACGAGGCAACGTTGCTCTCCTCCCTCAGGGGGCAGCTTTTTAGTGGATGCGACGAGATTCCGGTTGTAGGAGCATAAACTAGTGGGGCTACAAATGGCACACCCTTTCTCATATTAGTTTTTTTTCTTCCCTTTGGTCTCTACTAGCTATTCGGGTTTGCCACATATACTCTTGCCTGTTGTCATCTATCGCCGCCCAAATGTACCTATTTTTGAAATATTTTTTTTTTAGGTTTACTAAAAGTAGACCGGAAATATTATTTTAGGGATTTACAACGAAGGTAAAACCTTGTCCACAATGGTAATTTTATTTAAAAAAATTGGAGCAGTTTTTGCGAAAATTGCGTCTAAGCGGTATTGTAATTTTGAAAATTTGAAAAAAAAAACAATAAACAAAAAACAGCACTTTACTGGTAACAAAGGAGCCGAAAACGTGTACTTCGACCGAAAGCGATTTTCCGCAGCATTACATAATTTTCCCTATACTACATATATTAATCCATATATACGTATGCATACGGAAAAGTAAACAAAGATAAAGGCCGACAGAGAACATAATTTACTCTCAAACTGCTTGACATATCCGGGCACATGGTTGCACCATTCCATGGTAATAAATAGCCATTCACGAAAATGGAAATAACATAAATGCTTGGTTTTAGAAATAAGCTTGATTAGTTTTAAGTTCCGGAACGCACCCAATTAACAATATAATAGAAATAGTTATATATCTATAATAAAATAATTATATTTTAATAATTAAAATAATTTATAATAGCAATTAGTAATAGTGATAGCACTGGATCTATGTAAATGTGTTACATTACACATTTAGTGTTAATAATAAGCAATAAAATTGAGTTTATAATATTCTATTTAATAATTTTATTACATTAGTTTTTTTCTAACACTTTTATTACGTTCTTAGAAATGATACTGTTAAATGGAAAATTGTTTAATTTACAGTTTAAGGAAGCTGGTCGAACGAAAAAAAAAGTTGCTGTTTGAGCTGAGAGATCATTGCTTGTCGTAAGTATGAAAGAGAGGACAGTGATCTCACGCGACCCATTGTCAGAAGTACAGCTCCGTCATTCACCTGGAATTCTTTGGCAGAAACCATGGAAATCGAATAAGAGTAGCTCTAATTCTCATCCAAGAAGTGAGGTCGCCTCAGATATAAACTGACACGATTTAGTGTTTCGGAGAGTTCAAACTGTCTGCCAACCACTATATCGGAATTCCTTTTGTTATTAATAATAATAATAATAATAATAATAATAATAATAATAATTATTATTATTATTATTAAAACAATACATGGCACCACTTCTTTGAAGCTCCAAAACACTGTTAGCTAAAAATCGAGTTCTGGGCAATTTAACTGTTCTTGAAGCAATACAGCAGAAGCATTGTCTTCAGTACAATACATTTGGAGCAAATGAACCGGTAAGCGGATTACGCAGCGTGACTGTGCGGGCACATTGTAGGCCAAAATTCTGTAGTAGAGTTTCACATGCACTCACATACCTGGTATTTAAAAAAAGCAGAGACTATATATAAGACCGTGTATAAGATATCAATTTACTATAGTAATGCGCACGTTTCCACAGTCATGGCGTTTTAAACCCACGGACGTGGATGTGCCACGTGAAGAAACTACGATTGATTGCATATGGCAGAACAAAATAATGAACAAATGACGGCAGATAGGCGTTCATTCTATTAATTTTACGATTTCATTAACATTTAGTGATTTTGCCATAAAACCGGCGAATATAGCAAGCTCTATAGTGGACCTCATATTTGAGGTCCATTACTTTTCATTCAAAGCAAAAATCATAAAATTTGGTTTAGTAGAAATTGAAATTACTTTCTAAATGAAAACTCTCGGTAAAACGGCCTGTTGCTCTAAAAATTTGTTTCAATGTTTTAAATATTTAATTAATAATATGAAAGTATTACAATATTTAGTACACTTTATTTTACAATTTAACGCAAAAATTATATGATTGAACCAATAAGAAACTAAACAAATATTTGAACTTCAAGTCAAAAAATTACAAATGTGAATTGTAATTAAAAGTATGTTAAATTATATAATTGATTTATTAATTTTCATTTGTTTCTACAAATATATTTTGGATTAAATGAGTGTTTTTTAGTAAAGCAAGAGGATTTTTTTCTGAAGGGAGGACCTATTACTTGAATCCAAGCCTGATTAAATACTCCTGACAACTTATTTCAAACGTTCCAGATTACGAAGGCAGAACTTAATGGAAACGTCCAAATGAATAGTTCCAAACCTCACTGCATTTTCCCTTGCCGTCTGTTTGTAATTGTAACGGTTCTGTACTGACTTTGACAAAAACTAGGGTTTGAAGGTTCCTACAGCATCTTACCGCTTCAGTTAAGCGGCAACACGCTTTATAATAAAATGTTTCCCAGGTTTCCTTTAGGAAATGCTGTTTTCACACGGAAGAGAAAGGAATGTTCAGATCACAACTTTTGGGGAAGTTCTAAATACCGAAAAGTTCATTTTTATTTATCTCGTCGTAGTTTGAAACTAGTGTTTTTTGTTATTTCAGGTCGCATCAACATCTAGGTCATTAGCGACCACTATTGCATTTAACGGTATGGTAACTGTGAAGATGACATGATATGGTGATGATAGAGAGGGAAACGACAAACAAATACAATCATGCCCGAGCCGGGGCTCTCACCCGCGATCCTTCGGTTCGAGATCGCTACTACCTTAACGGTCTTGATCATCCGGACCAGCAAGCTCATTTTTATCTATCCACACTTTGCAATTTGTTTAGACATTTTTTGTCAAAATCGAACCCATTACCATGTAGAGGTGAAAGAAAACATTGTAAAGGAAATAATGACCAAACTTCAACTATTAAATATTCAATAAAAGTGGTGAGGATTGCATGAAAAAAACAGTATACAGCAGTGTTAACCTCCTGCATTTCTTTCTTGCGATAATTTCCGTGCCGGAGACCACCGGAATGCCGGAGAGAATGTGGGAGTTGGTCAATCTCGCAGTGACTCACTCCGGCGGAGGTGGCGTGAAGTTGGTCTGAGTCACAGCAGAGCGCGTCACCTCCGTTCCGCACTCTACATCTGGCCCTGCGTCCAGGTGAACGCCAGCGCTTTTCCGACTCGTGCTCATGTTTGGAATAGGGAATAACAATCAATCCTAGAAATGATGTGGTTCATGAATTCTGATTCGTAAAGAGTATTAGCGCATGGTCGTAAAAAAGCATGTACATTTATACATTCCAAAATTAAGTATTCACAAATCATGATGAAATAAATGTTTTGATTTTTGGTGGTTTTGTATTGCCTAACATAGCTCAATCCCATTCGATAACATTTTACTGCTCTTCGTAATTCAACCCTCATTGTAATTTAGTTCATTTCTAGCATTATATAAATGTATTTAGTCGCATATTTAGTAGCTGGGACTACCAAAAATATTTTATTGTGCAATTGCACTCCAGCATAATTTTTTTTCCATTTTGACCAAATTGTTTCCAGATAACTACCATTGCCATCGTAATTCTGGGACAAAATAAGCTCACATTGAAAAGGCACTTTTCAAAACAAAATAATTTTTTCATACGAGTAATTTTATCACGGGTTGAATTTGCAAGTTACTTTTAACTAAAAACCACCAACACGTGCCGAGTAACATTCAACGAAAAAACGCAAAATATTATTTGAAGCCGCAAAAATTTTATCGACAGCGATGGGATTCAAACCTGGGCACTTACGTTTAGCAATCAATTAGCATACCTACTACTTCAATCTTCTGTAACGACATATAAACCTTCCCAAATCTTTAAAAATAAAGTTGAATATTTATAATTAAAAAAATTAAAGTTTTAATGAAAATCGTTCGAACTAAAAAAGGAAAGTAAATAAAAAGAAAAAGTGCAGGTTTAAGAAAATATTTTTTGACTCAGGGCTTTAACTTAGCATTCACTACAATTCCCCTGACATGGAGGTTCTAGGTTCGAGCCAGGTTCGAACCAGAATTTTCGACGCTAGGTGGATAGCTAAGTTGAGTTCAGTCGCTGTCTGGAGGGGAATTCTAGCGAACTACTGCTTTGATCGGTAGTTTACCGTGCTTCATCCGATCAACACCAGAGTAGTACCCTAATAAACGGGCCACAGGCCACGCGCGATCTTTCTTACAAGCACTACACTATCACATATGCCGGGAAACCGGTTAGGAACTTTGAGCTTTTTTTCCGGCTGCGGAGCGCCACTTGTGGGAGATTCCTGGATGAGGAAAACCCACCGGTTCTCGCCACCCAGTGGGGGAACATCACCGCGACCTCCCCGGAGAAAACATGCAGAAAACTTACGGCACTAATGACCATAGCATGTGACGTGCACGGAATCGCTAATTAGACGGTTTTGGAAGAACGTATTTCATTTCCTAAAATCGAATCTGCGCAATTTTTACAAGTATACTTAGCTGTATCCGCGACAAAAGGTAGGGGGGGAAATTAAGCCATTTTAGAGAACATTTTAAATGTGTCATTGAAACTTCTTACGACGTATTTCAAAAAATCAAAATATTCATCTCAAATTCAAGGGAACGCAATCGATAGGAGAAAATCAATTTATCCGATGGAACGGGATAAACCAGATACAGGAGTATCAATTTTGGTGAAAATTGATAGTAAATTTTAGTTACAGGCGGACGGACTGACGGACAATCAGACAGACGGTCGGATAGACGAAAAAACAGACGAACAGATTGAAGGTTGCAATAACGGAACCACAGAAGCACAGACGACAAACAAACGGATTAGCAGTCCGATAAACGGACAGGATACAGACGGATGGACGGATAGGCGGACAGTCTGACGGATTGGCGGACGGACAGACCGACAGACGGATAAGACGGAGGGATACACGGACAGACCGACGGATGGATAAGACGGAGGGATAGACGGACCGACGAGCGGATGGACAGACGAGCGGACGGACAGACGAGCGGACGGACAGACGAGAAGATGGACAGACAAGAAGATGGACAGACGAGAAGATGGACAGACGAGAAGATGGACAGACGAGCAGATGGACAGACGAGAAGATGGACAGACGAAGGAACAGACAGATGAATGAATAGGCGGGTACACGAATAGGTGGTCGTAGACTAGCCAAGATGAGTGTTACAGTAGAGGATCAAGTTCCTTAAGGCGCGGGGCAATGAGACGACCAGTGGTTGTTTAAAAATTAAAGCAATATGTTAATTACTCTCTAAAGTAATCAACAATATAAATTTAATGCTTTCAATAAAAATGTAATATATCTGATATCAACATTTTATTTCACTTCTATCACAACAGACAACGGTGGATGATGGTTTTATACTTCATATCCGATCCAGGTGGAGACAAGAAAACATTCCAGTCCAATCTTGGCTACTGCCACGGAAATGCTACATTTTTGTGACAGTACTCCCTGTACTAGTTGTAATGTCAATGCGAGTGTCTTTTGAATCGTAAGCTAACCGATACTCTACTTTTGAATTTCTTCTTGTGAACTTCTCCCGGACCGCCACCGGGCGCATAACAGCACCGCGTCCAGCGCGTCACAGTCTACTAACTGGCTGCTACCGTTGGCCGTTGTCACGCCCTCGGTCGCGTCCCTCCGCCTCTCAACCACAACATCACCCAGCCGCGTTGCGTTGTCACGCGGTGTGCGTCTTCACCAACCCATGTGGTTGTATAAATGTAAAATCTGCCCTCCTTTTCGTCTGGCAATTTGTTCACAATCGTCTCATTCAAGTGTAGGAGATAATTTCAGACATTTCGCGAAAGTAAAATTATTGACATACCACAGCCTTTTTGTAAATAAGAAACAAGGGCTCTCTTTATATCTTGTTAGCTTCAGAGTTCAAAAAATTGACTATGAAAATACAAGCATACTTTTTGATTCATTACTTATGTACAGCATATTTCTGTTAGCTAATACGATCATTGCAGTTCCGTAAGTTGTCGAATACACTGTACACCAGTACCAGATCTCAATTGTATTATGTAAATGTAATATTTAATCTAATCTGAATTGTATTATGTAAATTGTCTGTACCATATCAGTTTTGAGAGCTTTTTTATATTCTTGCCAATCTTCTTTATCTTATTGGGGTAAGAATGATGATTATCGTTAAACAGATACAGTAAAATGGAATGGTAATAGACATTTAAAACAATTTCATCTTTTTAAAATTAATAATATTAACATTAATTTATATGTAAGAAATTGTGCAAATTATTACTGTAATTACAAATTGTATTTACAAACCGTTTTTAATTTTACTTTGGTATTTTTAACACGAGGTATTCAGTAACGAGAATTCAGATCCTTATTGTGTTGTGTAGGAAGGTCAGGAAAGCTCGTGGCCGTTTGGGCAACAAACGGCAAATGAAAGTGTCCTTGACGGAACGGTATTTTGATAACGGTTCCGGAAGTCCTGCGAAAGGTTGTTAGCGTGTAGTCAGAGCGTAACGTCTCAGGTCAGCAACCTACTGTATTCAATTGAGCCATAATATTAATATAATTATGTTTGTATTGAATTTCTCTTCACCGATTTTTAATTCATGCGTTTCAACAATTTAATTCTAATTTCTTCCAGTTTACATGAAGAAGTAATAGTTATACTACAGAACTGTTCAAAACAAATAGTAGAATGTATTGTGTAGTGTAGCGGAGAAAGTGATTTATGTGGTATTCTGCCTTCTGAAACGAAGTTTGCGAGTTGAAATTCCAGCTCGGCCGAAAATTTTTGCGGGTTGGAAACACTCTCAGTGTTGGGTCCATAACGCAATCTCTCAGGAAGAAGCTTGTGCACGGCCACAGAAATATATGCAATCGACTTCGAAAAAGAGCAATATTTCGCAGGAATTGATTTAGTCTTACAATATTACAAAACGGTTAAAATAATATAACAGTTGCTGTTTGCACTACATAGATTTTACGGTGACACATATAATAGTTAAAACCGAAAAGCGTAACCGAAAAGCGGAGCTAATTATCAGTGAAACTTCAGATTCATAGGAAGTGAAGGAACAAGTAAATAATTTTGTCAAAAAGTATTTCTGACAAATTCTCCACTCTCTTTACGGGAAAGAATCCAACGCGCTAACTGAGAATTTGGAAGAATCGCAGCTGCAGGAAAGTGGCAATTGCAAGGAACGTGAAACGTTAACAAGCTTCAGCACGCACGGCTGACACGCTACACACCGCTTCTCTTTATAAAATGATTGTGGGAGGAAACGTTGAAGGGCTGCCAAATGAAATCTGAATCCAAGTGTCTTGAGAGAGGGAGAAGGAGAGAGCAGAGACAACATAAAATGAAAATTAAACGACAGCGGAAGAAAGGTACACAGTGTCAAAATTGGAAAACATCCTGCAATGTAATACACTTGAACTCACAACAACGAACCATTTACAGGGTTCTTTGCATTCGCGGGCTAATTTCAAATAATTACGGGTACATTTATTATTATTATTATTATTATTATTATTATTATTATTATTGTTGTTATTATTATTATAATTTTTATTATTAATACACAGCGCGGCAATGAAATTTGCCGCAGAACAAAAGTAGTGGTGCAACAGAATGGAACACTTTCCCTTGTTAGTTTCCTATTTTCTTTGGTTACAGCGAGCTATTCGGACTTAACACATACTCTTTCCAGTTGCGGTCTATGGCCGCCCAAAGTGCATTTTTTTGATATTTTCTTCATTTTTCGTTTTCCTAATAGTAGAATCGAATTATTACTTTACGAATATTAAAGAAGAGTAAAACCTAGCCCTACATGGCAATTTTCTCTGAAAGATTTGGAGCCGTTTTTAAGAAAATGGCGTTTAAGCACTATTGTATATTCGGAAATATTCTAGACCGTTATAGTGAGACACGGGGACTAAACGTAAATATTCAAAAAACGAAAGTAGTGGTCTTCAAGAATGAGTTTATCTGGTGTAGGAAAGAGAAATGGTACTACGCTAGAGAAGAAATTGACCGCGTCAAAACATTTACATATCTTGGTGCAAAATTTTCCATGAATGGGGGGTGGAATAATCACATATTGACGGCTCATAGCAAAGGAAGAATTGCGCTCAAAGAAATCGTTTGCGCAGTGCACAGGGTTCCGGAATTGCCGGTAAAAGTGTGCAATACAATGTTCAAATCGTTAGTTCTCCCAGCTATGAACTATGGGGCAGAAATCTGGGGAGTGGAGAGGATAGATCGACTGGAAAGCATCGAAACAGATTATTTCAAATTAATTCTAGGAGTTGCTAGATGCGCAGCAAATACCGGAGAGGTCGGTAGTATAGGAATTTGGAGGGATTTTAAAATGAAACGTATTAAACTTTGGGTTAAATTAGCATATGAACAGGCTGACACACTTATACACAGGTGCTTTAGAGTGCAATGGCAGGGAAGCGACCATCGCTACTCGGCGTACAAAATTAAACGGCTACTTGACCGCGCAGGGTTGGGAGACGTCTCTCCGGAAATGGTGGGAGATAGGGGAACCTGTGAGATAGAACGGCTGATTTCCAATAGACTTGCGGATATTAAAAGGCAAGAGATCTGGGCAGCAACGGCTGAAAAACGTTCGCTAGTAGCTCAAATCCATGCGAGTCCGTTATGGAGTTGCGAAAGTTACGTTCATATTCTCGGAAAGGACGCAAGAGGGGGATACGCTTGGTTCAGGGTTGGGGGATGGATGCAGCGTAGACTAAAGGACGCAAGTGGTAATGGCATCTGTGTGCTTTGCGGTGATAGGGAAGACTGGATCCACATCCTCTTAATTTGCTGTGCAACCGAATCATGGAGAAAAAAAATGGATGGGAATGGGAAATTACTACTTCCTAAACAGGAACGTAACGCTCGCGCAAAAGATTTTAGGTGATAAAAGGTCTAAATTTATGAAAGAATACGGAACATTTTTAGGAAAGGTTCGGACCATTAGGGAAACTGAAATTAGGGAGTGGGAAAACAGCACCGGTTAGCTTGAACGGAGCGTAGACTGGAGAGAAATAAATAAGTCAATCAGTAATTTTATGTTAAGTTAGTAAACAGTTAAGAAATAAGTCATAAGTCGTAGTCAATTGGTAAGTAACAGGTCAATATAATAAATAAAATAAAACTGGCATAGTAATAAGCACATTAGGGGGGGGGGGGAGGTAATGTGGGGTCGAAAATATAAGGGCAGAGGCGTTGGTGCGGACGATCTTCTGTGGCGGTGTTTGATTTCAGGAGCTGAGGAGGCCAAGCACTGGAAGGAGACAGCGGGACGCCCGCGCCAGAAAATAAATAGTTAAAATAAACGTCGGATAGATTAGTATGTACTCGGCTTCTGACGGCAGATTTTCTCCCTTCAGGGGTTTTTTCCTGAGCCGTACCTTATGGTCTCTTTTCCGCGGCTTTGATGCGATGGAGAGACCATTTGGGGTGAATACCAGAATTCGAAAGATTAGAACGCGAAAGGATGTAGGTATTGTAATGGCTTAAAGGCCTTCGGCCTAGCCACATAGGATCAAGTAAGCTAATTTGTATGTAATAATTACCTATTAAATAAAATAAAAAAATAATATTCGGAATTTGAACCTCTTTTCACATAAATCTATCGAGTTTTCGGAAACCTTCGTATAATGACATTTCAATCACAGAGTCACAAATGCAGTAGTGTTTACAAATTGCTGGAAATGCGCATATTAAGGAAGTGAGAGGTATTTAAAAAAAATACATATGTATTTAAAGAAAATACAGCAAAATTAATTCGTAATCTTAAATAGTAGAATTAGCACAATCTGTTGGAAATTACATTATGTAATTTTTGAAAAAAATAGAGAAAACTGATGTTTATGTATTTTTATAGTGTACATTTAGCACTACACCTACCAAAAGTGTAAAAAAAATTAAAACCATTTAAAAAAAATTGTTTTTGTATTTTTAAAAAAAATTGCAAATAATGCACACAGTATTGGTGAAAACTACTAAAATTTTCAAAAAAATGTACATGAACTTAATAAAAGAACTAATTATGGACAAATTTAATTGTATTTTACTCTATTCTCTCGAGACATTTAAAGAAAAAAATTGGGAGCCCTTTTTGAGATAATTTTGAAACTGTCTGTAGTTTCATGTAAAGTATCCCTAAGTTTTGAAAAAAGGTTTTGAAAATCGCAGCGCCTCGAGTGGAGCCAGATCTGCAGGGGAATATCTATTTTGCAAAGAATCCCACGTATGGTTTTAGGCGCTAATGGTGTTCACAGACTGACAGACGCACGGACGTTTTGAAAAATAAATAAATAAATACATAAACACATAAATAAATAACTACGTAAATAAATTACTACATAAATAAATTACTACATAAATAAATAACTACATAAATAAATAACTACATAAATAAATAACTACATAAATAAATAACTACATAAATAAATAACAACATAAATAAATAACTACATAAATAAATAACTACATAAATAAATAACTACATAAATAAATAACTACATAAATAAATAACTACATAAATAAATAACTACATTAATAAATAACTACATTAATAAATAACTATATTAATAAATAAAAAGCACTTTCGCGGTATCAGGGGACACAGAAACGCATATTTCTGTTGAAATCTCGAAATCTATTTTGCGCAGCTTTACGTAACTTTTCCTATACTACGTATATTACTCCGTATACGTGAAAGTAATTTGTGATAATGTCCAGATGACAATAGTGAAAACCAGTTTTCGCTATCACCTGAACTTCCGCTATTTAAGAGGTTGGTTGAATGGAACCTACCGGTCTATGCCATTTGCCTTACCACGGTTGTGGAGACAACCTGGAGATCACATTACAAATTGCTTCTTTTGTGTAACGAAAGTAACAGGAATCTCAAGTAAATCAAAACAGTATCCCATCCAGATTTGAAATCTGCAATGAACCCAGTTTCGCATTCTGATTCTCTCCTGGTTCCAAAACCACCAACCGAATGGACGATGAAACAGACGATGGTAGTGACAAACCAACAGATCACGAAGATCTTGAGCACGCATCTGCAGTACGGCTACAACCACAGCCATTGTCACAGGTAGCATTGAACGATCTTGTAAGAAATTTACACCTTTCAAAAATGCAAGTAGAGGTACTTGGGGCTCGTCTTCAAGAAAATAACCTATTACAACCAAACACTAGAATAACATTCCAAAAAAGACTGCTTGATCTTTCCACTCAATGACGATTTGGTATATTGAAATGACATTAATGGGCTGCTTACAAAATGTGGGATGATTCACAATCGGGAAGAATGTCGCATATTTATAGATACAAAGAGTAGTCTCAAAGTCATTCTCTTGCATTACGTGAACGAGAAACCTTTGATACTAGTGACCCGTTCCGTTCATTTAAAGAAAACCTACGATAACATGGGTCTAACCCTTAAGTCTACTGGATATTTGAATCACAAATGGAAAATCTATGGTTCTCGAAGTTCTGGGACTACTTCGAGGAATGCAGACTGGTTACACAAAATATTACTCTTTCTTGTGTTACTGGGATAGTAAGGCAAAGAAAGAACATTATGTAGTCAAATAGTAGCCTTTGGGAGAAATTTTCAATCCTGGTGAAAAAAAAGTGTCACATGTACCCATGTTGATAAAGATAGCGTGTTGTTACCACCACTCCATCTGAAATTGGGCTTTATGAAGAGTTTTGTGAAAGCAATGAACAAAGACGGTTTTCAATTTTTACTGTCTAAATTTCTTGCGGTTAATGCGGCAAAAAGTAAAGAAGGAACTTTCATTACGCCTCAAATTCGTGACTTGATAAGAGATATTAGCTTTGAACAGTTGCAGACATACACTGAGAATGCAGCTTGGCTTGCATTGAAAGATATAAGCGACAATGTCTTGGGAAACGAGATGCATGAGAAGGACAGGACACTGACGGAACACGTGACGGACTGTCACAAGGCAATGGGGTGCAACATGTCTCTGAAATTATATTCCATTCATTCCCATTTAAATTTCTTCCCACCTAATCTTTTCAGTTTATGATTCGTAATGCAAACAATTAATACCACAAATAATTTCTGTTGATTAATACACTTCAAATTCCTCTTGTATTGTTCGTTTGCAATTTTCTCGAAAGTGGTATTTGTGACGTACCTTTTCCAGAAAAACTGACACGTGATGGAATATTTATGATTTCATTTTCGCAATCAGCGTATGCTCCTGCGGCGCTGGATCTTTCCATCCAGCTGAGGAAGACCACCACCGCGACATTACATGAACTGCACTAACGGGGCTATTGATTTTAGTCGTTGAGGCGCCCGGAAATTCGAAATAGTTATTCTCAAAGCAAAACTCCATTTTTTCAATATAACCAACTGTAGCATAACGTGTTTGCATAACGTGTGGTGCCTACGTTCTATCTGTGTGCACTGAGAACGAATAGAAAATCTGAAACCTTGAACTAGAACGAAAGAGCAAATGCGGTTTAATGAATGTTCGACACGCGTGGCGTATGAAAAGAAACGAAAGGAGAAGAGCACGCCTTTGCCGAAAACCAATTCGTATTTGCAACGTGATCATTTATCGGGTGATGTTGCAAGAACTGGACACAAACGTGACAGATGTGAAAAATTTCTTATAATTAAGAAATTGCAAAACTTCAAAATGAAAGAAAGCTCTAGAAAAAGAAGAGAAAGAATAATATAAAAAATGGGAATTTTACTTCCAACCGACTACTAATGAATTTGTCAACTAATTGCCAAAACTTAAACGTTGTTCAACAAATGTAGCACATTTTCCAGTTTCACTTCATTTATTTGTGGACCTAATTTTCATTAAATGTGAAGTAACACGTATTTTTAATTAGTTTTATTAATTAATTAGGTGCTTGTTAAATATTTAAGTTTGTTAAATACAACTAAAATGTTGATTATAAATTAAAATAAAAAAGTGCATGCAGAGATATTTTTTAAATTAGCATTAAAGTTAGTGCTATATTTAAATGTAAGGATTTTCACAATCATTAGTTATACGACTAAATCGTAAATTATAAATAGTTATAACTTGTTTTCAAAACTTATACAAAATATTAAAAAAACATGAAATTTTAAAAATATATTATTCAAATGAAACAATTAATCGCTCGGATGGAATTGGAAAATTGTTACATTTTGTAATAGATTAATATTTAAAGCTCTTTGTCCGTTTTCGTTACTCAGTTTTATGAAAATATTCCTCGTGTGGAGACATGTCTAAGTAAGTAGAATGGCAGTACACTCTTCAAAACAGTGGAGCTGAACTGAATAACTAGTTTATGCTGAGTAAATTAAACATACCTTGGTTATGTATTCTTTTATGCCTTGGTTACGAATACTAATACAAAGCAAAGCATTGAAGCTACGACCAACAGCAACGCGTGTAGTGACTACTATGTCAATGTCAGTGTCAATAGTTCCAGTAACAACAAGAGGGATACAACGCGGAAGCAGAAATAACAAAAACGGCAAACCTAAAAAATTGCATTAAGAAAAAAGATTCTTACTAACACTTATAATTCAATACTCTGCCCAGTAACTTACCCTAACTCCTGTAAACATTAAAACTTTTTGACCTCATTCTCAATTTACCATCGAATTACGATCGTATCTGTCTTTAGCGAGAACTGGAAGAAATTTTAGAACTATTACTGAAGGGCCTTCAAAAATGTCTACTCAAAATCGATGCTCTATATGTATTTTCTAATTTAGTATCTTCATTAGGTAGTTCACAGTTAACAAATTGTTACGAGCCACTGAGCGAATGCATTCGTCTTTCCAAGTCGGCTCCCATCTTCTGGCTGTTTTCCTAAACATCCCCTAGGCCTTCGGAAGTGTGCCGTAAAAAGGCCTTGAGTGCAAAATGAAAAAAACAACAACAGGCATCCCTATTTAATTATACTAGGTGGATGCGAACATCCTGCACTTTTTAAAACTTTGTTTCAAAAGTGAAAGTAATTACAAACGGGATCCTACCATCTAACATTTCTGATTACTCATTCTAAGGCGAGAGAATACCCTCCAAAATACAGGCTGAACCACCTAAGTTGGACACAGCAAATATCTTGAAAACTATTTGAAGTATAGAGATGCTGTTTGCGACATGTTGCAGATTATGAGGCAAATAACATTTAGATTTCTTCTTAGTACCGTATGTAGTTTTAGAATTATTGACACAACTTTGATTTTTTTTAAATGGAAGTAAATATTTTTTTCTCTAGCGTTATCAAGTTCTTTAAAAATGAAATGCAATGTTATAAATATTGTTAGAATCTGAAAAGTATTTTTTGCAAAAAGAGTGCAATTAGAACTAAGGCAATGCAAGGCAGCGCGCGAGGACAGCTGATCTTGCTGACATCGTATACGTGAGTTGACGCACCTTGTCGGAAAATAATATTTTTAATTTGTCATGAATATCTTCATTAATGTTTTCTTCTGTTTTGAATTATTTCAACTGGCATCTTTGCAACAAGTATTACAAAATTATTAAATAAAAGGAAATAAATGTACTGTGATTTCTCTTCACTGTACAAGTGTTTGTTTTTTTCCCCTGGAATACGATAGACTCAGCAAATTTAAATTTAATTAAAGGTGTTCAGATATTCGTCTCCGCTGAAATCAAAGAGATTTCGAACACCCCTCCTTCTTTGCGCATGTAGAACTCGTGAAAGTCCAAAACCGAGGTCATTTGCGTCTCCAGCAAGAGCATAGGAAGTCCGTAATCGGCAAAATTTCTGGGCGTGCAACTACAATATTGAAGACAAAGATTTTGCCCTGAATGGAATCTCTTCTTCGAGAACATATCTTGAAATACGGCCATGCACATTTTTTCCCGAAAATATTAGTATTTTCGCGTAATTTTGCGTGAAATATACGCAATTTTCAATTTGTTTAAATCATTTTTTTTTTCGGAAGAAAGGGCTCCATTTTTGTTCTTTAAATTTTATCCTCGTATGTACCAAAGAACAATAAGAAAGTTGTGCTAGCCCCATTTCCGGCAAACTGTGAATTTTCAAAAATTTGAAAAGTTTTAACATTTCAAAACTACAAAATTGGAGATAGATATTTTTTATAAAACAAGGAATGCTTAAAAGAATGAAGCAGGTCTCATTTTCGTTGAACACTCTGAATTTTCGAAGATCGCAAATTTAGATATCTGAGAAAGTATGTGCAGTTGTATAACCCCTAGTTTGTTCTTAATTCTGTTTGGTTCACCTATGTGTGCAATTCCCTATCATGCTGTAAAACAAGGTTTTGTGTCACTGGTGTTTCATAAATTGCTCAAGTCCGTCAACGTCCCTTAGCACATTATATACCAAAGCGGAATACAAATATCTGGAAATCAAACCCTCTTCATCCGTACTTCCTCTCTCAGACGCCAAGTTGAAGACGACCTTCAAGGCTCACTTCTCTCCCAATTATGTAACAATCATGTACAATTTCAAAGACTATCTTTGCTGATGCCATCCTTCTACTCATACCCTATCGTCTTTTAGTCTAAATAAGAAGGAAGAAGTAAAAACACCTCTCAGCAGAGAATGAAGTCAGCACACACTAGATGAGTATAGGCCCAAATAACACATTCAAATATTTAAAACTTACTTTCTTTTTGTTGTTTTCACCTGTGTTTCTGGTTATCTTAGGAAACCAACATCTCTCTTGTTACCGGAGGCTGCAAAATTTCATTTCGGTTTCTGCACTCATTGGAAATTAGTAATACTGATATGGAGTTACAGCAATAGCATTATTTAACCGCAATGATTTCAATACCAACACCTATGCATTTTCAATGTCCGAACAATCCATGCATCAACACTGTCGTTGACCAGTAAATAAAAGCGATCTGGAAAAGTGTGGAAAGAAAGCTCGAGGTTTGTAAACTGATTATTGCGGACGTCCGATTTACCCGCGTCACGATTTGTTCGTCACCACGAAGAGAAACTGCGGTAAATTTGAGTCGTTTTCACCAAGAGAACGTCGTTCGGTCTTTGATTATCCCACACGCTTTCTATTTCTGGACTTCACCGCACGATGAAAATCGCAAATACTTGTGAATAGCTTACGATACGATAGAAGCGGGCGGAATGGCAAATATTTCGTGCAGGATGAAGGATGACAATGGCAGCAAATTCGATGTTGACGTAGTAAATTCTTACTGAAATTGGCAATAACTGAAGTTATTACCGAGACGTTCATGAATAAAAAAAAATATTTCGCTGACATTAACGTCATCACTTTATTGGTTTCAGAAACTTGACTGGTTACTTTACTTCACTGGTACAGCAAACTCCGGACAGAAATGAAAGAATATCAAATGTTAATGAATAGATTTTGGGAGATCAATTTTTAGAGTGTAAGGGTGATTTTGAATCTGCAACACTGCTTTACTTTACTCATATCATTTTAACTAGCTTGTACCGATGTCTGTTGCTTGATGGTCTTCGGAATATACTCTAGCCACTAACATTCTTGCAATTTATTTGGCTGGAATATTGCTTATATGAACATATACAACATAACGAACTCCTACGGCAAGGGACAGGATCCGAACATACTCTAACTCACATCCGGTCTGACAATCGACGTAATGTGTAAAATAACGAAATTTTCATTACCACCTTAGACAGAAATACAAGAGGTCGAAACTGTTCAGTGACACATAGTAAATGAACCAAATTCTATTTATTGCTCTGTTGATTGATTTAATAATAAAGATATAAGAAACGGAACAAATATATAAGAAGTGGAGATCAAAGTAGTAGTAATTAATGGCAAGTAGTAATTTCGGAAACTTGGGGGTTAAATAAAGTTTTATTCACGAGTGAATTTTAACTTCTAAGACGACGGTGAAGAATAGATTAAATAAATTAAATATATTGAAAAAAGTTCTCATTTTAAAAAGTAACTAATTCTTTCCTATTTTTTATATTTTTGCTTAGACAGAGCACATGGTTCAATGTTTAAAAAATATTTGCATTGAAATAAAATTGTCTGAAGGAATTCATCATTAACAAATCGAGTCTACTAAAAGGCAGAGCTCAAAAATATTTTTTTTCGACGAAGGCAAAGAACTGCTTTTTTGAGCTTTTACCCTAGCAGCATTCTTGATACATAAAGTATTCCCGATTGTTCCCGATTGTTAAATATTGAAGTTGACAGTTGACAAATATTTGTTACAGTTAACATCTAAAATCGTTTAATTTAATATGAACCTTTGAACTACATCACATGGTAACCTCAGAGACAGAGGTATCAAAGAAACACGAACGTATTAAATCCATAAAAATTCAAACTTTCCTAATTAAAAAAAAAATTAATTATTTCAAAATGAATTTAAACTAGTGGCAATGTGCTGCACACCAAAACGTTTCCTCCTCTTAATATTACTACCAAACTCACATTTAAAAACAAGTAAATGACATTATTTGAATAATTACAATTGGGGAATAAATTGCAAACTTACATTGAGACATTCAAATATCTATCGCTGGCTTTAATATTGTGCTGTTTTCAAAACTTCAGAGGTTTTAATGAAAATCAAAAATATACCATATTTATAAATGAACTTTTCTCTATTTGAGCAAACACTTAAAGAAAAATTTCCAACCAATTTTCAGACTATTTTTAAAATGTCAGAGTCCAGGGACGTAAGCTACTTCAAAAAAACTAAAATATATTAATAAAATTAAATATCTTATCTTTTTTCCGGGACATCACAACTACTTAAATATTACTCTTGATATACTTATCAATATTCAGCTCAAAACTTTCTAATCTGAAAGAGTTTTGCATGACACATTTGCGTGAATCTTTTCGTCACGTGAACCGATCTTCACTGTCTTTGGAATGGAATCAATACACATATTAATCCTGACATCTGAGCAAAGTCAAAAGAACCTTGAATACGGATTTTACATCTCAAAATTCGATATTAAATTGTTGAGGTGATTCCCATTATTCTCCTCCTACAACATAGGGAGTAAAAGTCTACCACTCGTATCTCGTTTTACAAAGATGACAATAGCATAGTTTTAGGACTAGGATGATTATATTTTTACGGTCTAGGCCCGTATAGTAATACAATTTGGACGATCTGTAATAACAAATTGAGATTAATGTGCACACAAAAAAACACTCGAGGATAAGAAAGGTTGTTTACGTCCCAAAACGAAAAAAATCATAATTCACATAGTAGTATGTTTATATTTTCCAAACACGAAATCGAATTTTACTATTGTAACTTTACAGGATACAAATACACACATTTTACTGTAGGTATGTGTACCCTTGAGTATTGCAGACTGGAGTCAAAATCGTAAGAGACGATTGTTCTTTAATTATTCACGAAGTAGACGTGATACCATGTGGCAAACAATATTATTTTTAGATGTTGCAGTAATATGTTTCCGGTCATAAATCGCGTAACTCGTTTGCGCGAGATTCAACATACAGGAATAGAGGAATTCACATTCTCATATTCAGCAATGCTGGCCATAACATGTTAAACTCTTCAAGATACTAAGATAGCGTTTGATATGGGAGAACGGGACTTCCATAACGCTAACAAGAAAAAAGAAAGCAACATTACCCTTCTTTGCTGGGGAAAAGTTCTTACTCTAAAATGAAAAATTATCCTTGATAAGGAAGTATATTTTTTAATAGTGCCAAATAATCACTGTTACCAAATTAATAAAGAAGGAAGATTAGATATTAAGTATAACTTAGGCAATTCATAGATGCAGGATAGTGACTTTTGTGGTACGCTGCGTTAGGTAGTCAGTGAGGTAACGAAAGGCACTCGCCTGGTAGTAGACAACACAGTACTAAGAAATACTATTTAAAATTTTGCAGCGAATTTAATACTTTAATTTTAAATAAAGAGGCTGTTGATGGCTGACGTAAAGAATGTGTACGGATATGAATAAAAGAGAATGGGTATTTTGCGATCAATGGTTATTTTTGTAAACTTTGATTATCATGTTAGTACACTTCTAATGTAGGTCCTGTACACTACTAATGTTAGCAGATAGCCATCAGATCTACATTTTAAATGTCCCGTATTCCTACGGCGTTCTCTATCAGTTACTGTAATACTACGTGCTACAATTCAAGCGCTATCGCAAGACCAGAAGCAATTTCATGAACATGGATCCATATCCATTCTAAAAACAGCGAAATATTCCCGAAGAGTTCCAGCAAGTTTCGAACCACTGTGCAGTCACTCGCTGCAGCACACCTTTTCCATGCGACATGACGCGTGACACGTGACTCGTAACAGTTTCTTGGGCGACGCGCGACACATTTTTCGCGAAAATTCGCCACTCGAGTCCAACGTCACGTGGCACGAGGCAAATGCAGGACGTGCGAGGGAGCGCACAGTTGGCGCTGGCAATGACGAGAACATTAACCGGCACAGGATTGTAAGAGACACAAAAGCAGGGGCGGATTAATATTTTTGCCGCCTGTAGGCACATCAAATTTGCCGCCCCCTGTTTAAAATTAATGTTACATTTCTAATTCTAACGTTTCAGTAAAAATTCCTCATTAATTTAAACGTTTTATCTTTAAAAGTAACTTTACATTTTGCACATTGTTTTCATAAATTAAATAATGTTTTTGGATTAGCTAATTTTGGATATAAACTGTATCTTCATAGCAAGTAACATTCAACATTATTAACGTTTCAACACTGAAACGTTAACATTACAAGGGAACTAAAACATAACAACTAGAATTGCAACATGTTTTCTTTCGTCAACGGGCCTTAGTTTCAGGTTCATATACTTCTGAAATCATAAGGTATACTCTAATGAAGTAGACAAATAAATAGCTTGTATTAAATATTAATATGATATTTTTAAAATAAAAATATGATTTATGCTGTTATAGTTTTTAGAGAACCTAAATTTGTTTTAGAAAATATCAAGAAAATTTTGCACCTTTGAAAATTTGCCGCCCTTGAAAATTTGCCGCCTTAGGCACGTGCCTACTGTGCCTATGCGTAAATCCACCTCTGCACAAAAGGACGAACAAAATGTAAAGTAATGATGAGAATCTTTCGTTTTCAAAGTTCACACATTTCACTAATAGATTACAGATGTGTGGCTTGCTTTTTTCCTTCGAGATTTCCCCCGCCGCGGATGAGGTGGCTATGGACGTCAACTGATGTCAATGCAGTGCCTCTGATCGGGAGGTCCTGCTGTTTGAGTTCTGACGTTGGCTGATTTTTGTCAATGTAGTGCCTTTGACCGGGAAGTTCTGCTGGTGGAATCGCGACGTTGGCTTATTTTCGACACTACCTAAATATCAGCTCTCTGGACGGGATTTCCAGTGGCCGGCTGCACTGATCGGTAGTTCTCGTGTTCGTTTTTTCGATCTATATCGGGCGAATGCAGATGTGATACCCTAACAAATGGGTCACAGCCCGCGCGCGTTCTTCCCTTTCCCGCGCGCGTTCTTCCCTTCCTTTTCCTTGTTCTCCCCCCTCCCTTTCTCACACACACCCGTACTACACTATCACATATATCGGAAGCTTAGATCTTATCCCGGCTGCGGCGGGGGGACCACTGGTGGGAGATACCTGATTGGGAGAATCCCCCGCAAACAACGTACAGACATGCGACATCTAGTGGGATATATCGCCGCCTCCTCCTGTGGTAAAACCGTGCATTACACTTACGGGACTAATGACCATAGTAGTTGGCGCTCCGGAAACACGAAATAGTCAATGGTAAACGAAAGAAGGGGCGAAGATCCACGTCCAGGCTGGGATTCGACCCCCCATCTCCTTCGTACCTACTCTGCCAGTTCGCGCCGCCAACCCCCCGGAGACCCGGGTTGGTCGCTTTGCTCCTCGAGCAGCGCCAGGTGGGCCAAGCGGGTCGAGTACCTGCAGGCGGCGGCGCTGCACCAGCAGGTGCGACGCGTCGGGCTGGTCGCCCCACAGCTGCAGGCGCTTGGTGATCTTGAGGGGCAGCAGGCCGCACACCAGGCGGATGACGCCCAGCAGCGTGAGCACCACGATCTTGGTGACGAGCAGGTCCATGGCGGCGTCGGCGTCGGCGGCGGCACGGTGGATGCGGTGGGACGGCGCTCGTCTGGTGCAGCGGCGGCCGGCGTGCCGCAAAGCATGCCGCTGCCGCGGGACTGACTGCTGAGCGTGCAGCGCGGGCCGCCGCCGCCGCCGCCACCGCCGCCGGCGCGTCCCCGTTACCCGGGCGTCACGTGACCCGCGGCGGCGGTGGCGGTGGCGGCGGCGGCGGCGGCGGCGGCGGCGGCGGCGGCGGCGGCGGCGGCGGCGGCGGCGGCGGCGGCGGCGGCGGCGGCGGCGGCGGTGGCGGCGGCGGCGGCGGCGGCGGCGGCGGCGGTGGCGGCGGCGGCGGCGCCGGCGCCGGCGCTAGCGCGTTGCGCTCCGCGGGCGAGGCGCGGGAGTTGAACTCGAGGTGGCCGCGCGAGGGCTGCTCCCGAGTGCAGAAGCTTCGACGGAGCCGCGTGGAGCAGAGCGGGCGCGGCATCGACCGCCCCAGCCCCGCCCCGCCCCGCTTCGCCCCGCGCCACGCCGCGCCGCGCCGCGCCGCGCCAGCAGAATTATGCGCAAACGGAGCACGGAGCGGCGGGAACGAGGCGATGAGGAGAAATCGGAACTCGAGAGCAGCTTCTTCGTAAATCTCCGCTCTTTCTTTTTTTCCATCGCTCTTTCTCTGTCTATCTCTTTCCCCCTCTCCCTCTTTCTGGCTCCCTCTTTTGCAACGTGTCTTGCAACGTTGCTTCGTCTCCTTGTCAGTGTCGTTCTTGCTTTTATCTACTTCACGGTAACTGTTTCTACCTGTCTCTTCTTGCTTTCTCTCTCTCTCTCTCTCTCTCTCTCTCTCTCTTTCTTTCCATCTTTCTTCCTTGCTCCCTCTTTTGCTGTCGCGTGTCCTCTTCTTCTTCTTCTTCTTCTTCTTCTTCTTCTTCTTCTTCTTCTTCTTCTTCTTCTCAATGCCGTTCAACCCTTGCTCAACTGCATGGTGACCTTTTTCGATCTGTCTCTTCTTGCTTTATCTTGATCTTTCTTGTTGTCTTTGGGTCTGGTCGATGTTTGCTTCTCCCTTATCTTTACTGTCTCCTTCTTGCTTTTTCTCTATGTTGATGTTTTCTCTTCCTAACTCGTTCTTTTATTTGCCCGCTTTCCTTTACCTCGTTTCACCTTTAATTTCTCCATTCTCTCTCTCTCTCTCTCTCTCTTTCACCGTCCAACAAATTTTGTTTCTTCTGTTCACCTGAAACATCCACCCACTCCCTTCCCTCCCCTTTTTACCTTAACACACCCATACGTAATTAGAATTCGTAGACTATCGAAACAAACGTCCACATATAATCAAATTACCGTAACACCAAGTTGCCGCAAAACACTTCGATGTAATGTACGGTCGAGAACCTTAACCTCTCCCTGCACTCTTGGCTCTGGGAAAGGAAGAAATGTCGGTCGAATCGTTTGACAGACTGGAAACCCTCACGCAATACGACAAGCAGTTGTCTCACAATTTCCCTAGACGGCGCAAGGAAATGTGGACGGAGTTGAGAACGGGCCAGACCGCGAAAACGGTCTTTCAACATTCTGGTAGATCATGAAATGGTTTAAAACTCCAAGAAATTCGTGAAAGATATATCATCTAGACAGTTTTCAAAGTCCGTGGAAATTAATCGAATCTACTAAATGCAAAGTGGAAATAGTTGTTCATGAATAAATAGCTAACGAAAATACACGAAAAAATCACTTTAATGTCCTCAAGTGTTTAAAACAATTACAACAAGAAAAAATATAATACACATTATGGTTACTTGAACAATAATTATATTAATCATAGTGAAAAAATTTAACTTATCGAAATATTTCTGTATTAGCTTCTCTGACAACTATATTTCATACAGACAGCAGTCTCATATCTTGTTTTAAACTTCCCATATTTAATTATTAAATGCAGACGCGCAACATGCTTTCCGGTAAAAAAGAAAGCCGCAGAAACGTAATGAAACAAAAATATACTTACGATCTCAGTTGAATAGATACAGTTTTTGCCAATTTTTTTTATTTTATTTCCCCGTTTAGGGATCGCATGAGGCTGGGAGTAAAGTTTATTAGCATGTTTACTTATGGGTAAGAATATGTGTTGGTTGAGAACTAGAAAAGAAATATGCGAATAAATGGAATTTGAATATATACGAAAACCAACTTCTTTCAAATCTGCGGTAGACACTGACAATGTTCTTGAAGGAACCTCAGATTTTCAGACGCTCAATGCTTATTTCGTATATTTGTGTAAGTATCGGGAGTACATTTCCATCTAAAGCACTTACTGGATACTATTGAAACGCTATTGAAACTCGGTTTGAAAAATTAAACTGAAGAATTTACTAAAAACTAGATGAATTTTTCTGAACTCATGAAGCGGCTAATAATGATATTTGTAGATTTTAATCTCGCAATCTTCGTATTAAATTTTTTAAAATTGACTGTTTGCCCGAAACGTCTACTTATTATCTCGGCAGAAAACAATTTTTTGAAAATTAACATGTTATGGCATGCTGGTTCACTTCCTGACCTCTTATTAGATGATGTTAATTTGTTTCGTGAGATTAAAGTATTCAGTAAAATTGAAACTTGGCGAATCGTGACAAGCGAATCAGTTAAATCAACATACTCGCATGTACTAAAAACACGTGTACTAAAATGATCATTCACGTAAACTAAAAATATCATTATATGTGGAATATGAGGGAAGGAAAGGCTCTGATATTGACGCCTGGGAGGGTGGTGACGCTGCACTCGGGGTCGGGTAAGAAAATATTTTAATGATTCACAAATGGCTAGGAATACCAGCAAATTTAAACTTTCTCTGGTCATGTAATGCAAAAATGTTCCAACAGAGAAATAATTAATTATATACTACATCAGATACATCTAATGAATCATTTTGCAGACTCTGAGAGCGTAAGTAAAAACATTTACAGGTGGTAGGAAAAAATAGTTGATTTAAATGAAAATACAATTCTGCACTCATTTTGCACATTTCCATAAATTAAAACCAAATTGAAGGAATATAATAACAAATATAGCAAATATCTCACATACTACACACCCGTACGTATTAACATTTCAGTACCTATTACTCTGTCCCCTGTACCAAGAAATCTACCTCACATGAAAACACTGTGCGCCAAATTTCTATTCGAAGTAGATAAATACGAACTTACGAGTTAAAAGGTAAACATATATGTACGTATACAATGTTCGTATGTGTGCTTTTGAACGCAAAAACTAGGTTACTGATTTTGCTGAAGTTTTCATTTTGTTCTTAGTGTAAGAAGTGTTTAAAGAGTATTGGTGGTTATGTCTTACTATTGTTTTTACAGTGTTAATTGAAGACTGAATTTATTAACATTTCGATTGCTGTTTGATTTGGATTTTTCTTTTAAATATCGATAGAATGAAGTAAAATTAATGCAAATTCATACAACGACGGAATGCATTTCATTAAATATATTCTATTCTAATGTTCCAAATGTTTACACGCGAAAAGATATTGCATGGTGGCACTATATTGCTCTAAATTGGGAAATCTGAGGAAGCAGCAGTACATAAATCATAAATTATCTTATCGCTTCCTTGACTGCAGATCCAGAGTCACTAATAGCTGAGAATAGCGTCTTTAGGAGCTAAATTTTGGTTCATGATTGAAGTGCATGCGAAAAATGTGATTAATTATAAAAATTGTTTATTAATTAGTTAAGTAAAGTTGTTTATTAGTAAAATTAATTTTTCCATAACCGATTGTAACACACACACACATTATATATATATATTGTGACGTACCTGGTGATGCCGGGTATTTTCACTGCAAGAAATTACTAAAGGAGGGTATCTTTTCCGTGAATGGGTCCCTACGATAAGTTGGTATAGCATTAGGAAAGTTAATTAATAAATGAAGTACAATCATGAACAGCATTTATTCACAAACCAGATTTGTTAATTACATGATCTAACAACATTTATACACTCTGCCTTGGTACCAAGATTAGGTGTAATACATATTATCATACCTTCGGGGCCCCGACCAATACCTTCGATGCTTGGAGCACGGCTCGTGTCGGCAGGGGTCGCTGACCTTCACAGCAGCTGGGCGTCGTCGGCGGCTGATGGCGTGGCGATCGCCTCGGCTGGTGACCTTGCGAATCCTTCCTGATTCGGCTCCTGGTACCTCGGTGTTGCACCTCACTCTGATTATCTTCCGTCGCTGGATTTAATCACTTAACCCACGGCTACTACACGTGCTGGCCTCAGTTCAGCACCACACAATTCCGGTGTTATTCTTACCGCGATAAATAATACAAGCGCGATCGATTGTTCTCTCGTCGCTGATCTCTCATCTTAATAACATTCTCGATCTCTACTTCACGTATCTATTGTTTTACAGTTGCTACTACTTTACAAAATACACCGCATGTTCCCTTTGTCCATGCACTAACGGCGAGCTCTTCGCCACACGTCCGTACCTACCGGCCACTTCTCCGCGACTGTCCTAACGGCTGAAATCTTCGCCGTTCGCTGCCCAGTTCGTAACCGACATTCTCACGCTGTCCTCGCGGCGGCGGCAACGGCGGCGGTAGCGACCGTTGCTAGTTCCCATCGTTGTTCGCCGCGCTTGTCGTACGTACCGCGCAGTCCAAAATATATACTGATTACTTACGCTAATGTTCTAATTAGTGTAAGGAAACACATTATGTGTTTCAATATATATATATATACATTTACATCGTTGGAAAACTAAACAGTCTTTGGACATGCGAGATACTGTGTCAATGGTGCCGTGAGATACCTAAAGTGACAGGGAAAATATAGAAACAATGAAACGGTTTCGATTTTGACTGAAAAATGAAAATATTTGATTACGTTAATCTGCAGTTTTTCACACTAGATATTACGCCTTTTTTCTCATTCTCAGTGCGTCACTCCTTAAGCCACAGCTGACGGCTATTTTTACAATTTAAAAGAAACCATCGTCACAATTATTTTTATGCCACTGCTGGATAGGAGATTATTCTCTAGACTTGCTTCCAATATTTAAGGTGAAAGGAATTGAATTTTGCATATGTGCTATAAAATCAGGTGACCTGGATGGCCAAAGTGGCAAAGATCTTGTACCTACGCAGAGCCTTGGTCCGACGGGTCGCGAGTTCCTTTCCCGCCTTTGAAATGGTTATTTGTTCCTTGTCGCTCATGGATGTGTTGTCGCGGAAGACCTCGCATTCTGCTGACCCCAGATAAGAGGAGCCTGGAAGTGTATTAGTGTATGGTTGAATATGCGTTCCAACGAGACGTAAAGAGTAACCGGTTGTCGGCTGGATAAAAGCCCTAGGAAAAAAATGCAACACACATTGTAATCGTGCATAGCTCGGATATGAAGCGTCCCGGGGCCTTTAAAACCACGAGTTTTGTTGGAACAGGTGAGGTCAGTGGAAATATTAGTTTTATTTGAGAGGGATGCCATGTGTGTTTAATTTTCTATTACATTTTTAGAGATTTAGTTTCTTTGCATGCTCTCACATGTGCAGAAATCTGAAATCTATGCGCAATTGATTTTAAAAAAATATTCAGAAACATTTTTTCACGATATAGCTATAGTGTCTTTCTGATTTCATCTCGATTTAAACTTACGCTAAGCAATATTAGAAAGGTTACTTTCGCACAGTACCAGGCCTATAATACTTATCAGGGGCTGGATGTTAAAGGTTGAGTTCTAATATGTAATTTTAAATTTTAAAAGAATTATTTGCGAAATGTAAAATTTTCGCACGGGTTCGGCTAGTACTTTATAACGTTTAAGGCATTGTAGTCGAGTTTTTTTCGACGGTGAGAATACAAATACACTTGCATACCTGCATTTATTTTCAAATAAGCCATATATTACATCTGGTAGTTTTGCCAAGAACGGTGGATACATATTCATTTCAATATTTTCACGCATTACTTGAATCTACAAATGTGTAGTTTCCTGTCTACGTTCTTGCTGCATTCTTCATTTTTTAAACGGGAGTTTCAACAATCTCAGCTGTTGTCCATAATTGGTAATGGACAATTACTTGTCCAAACGAGGACACAGCGAGCATCAAAGGGCATTGGGAGCCTGGCGACGGATTCATCGGAGTCGAGGGGTCAGGGAACGGAACAAGACGCAATAAGCCCCCAAGAGCAGATCCATATTCTATCGATAGGATTTAATTGCGTGATTATTCCATAAAGCGTGAGGGTAACTACTCTGTAATGTTCAGGAACAGCATCTGAAATACTACAAAGAGTAGGTATTTAGTCCAAAATCATGAATCTGCGGGAGCTGCTAAAGAGAGCAATTTCATCAAAAATGCGACCAAAAAAAACAGAAAAAATGGTTTTCCAAAAGGTGGCACGCACACTGCTCAACAACATCAACAAATACGCTGACATAAACTAAATATTTTAACGAACACATTCGTCTTGAATACAGCAAAACCAATACATAATACACAGTAGAGCACCGATTATCCGAACACCCATCAACCAGAACGCTGGTTAATTGAAAACGTTCTAATTCATCACATGAGTCCAACACTGCACCAGTAGAGCCAGCAAACAGCCAATTCGTACCGAAACTGGCTATGTTGGTTTATGAATCTTCAAGATTTCAAGAATGTGACCAGGAAAACATTTCAAGACTGATTGGAATGTGATATCGATGATCCTGCCTATCATATATTGACGGTCAGTGAAATCATTGACAGTGTCATCGATGATCCAGAACTTTGCAACGCCGACAAAGAGTTGATCGTGCTAGAAATGGATCATTAAGTGAGGAAACTTTTGACTGCCTTCAGGCGGCTGTGAAGTGGGTAGAAGAACAATAGGAATGAGACGCTGTCCAGTTCCTATTTTTAAAACGAGTGGGAGATGTAGCTGCGAAGAAAATTATCTCAAATCTGAAGCAAAAGGAAATTTTAGATTTATTTTCCTTACACTGTAGGCCTACACAATGAGTACTCAGAATTATAATACATTTTCGTGTTCTTAAAATGAATCACTGTCTGTACAATTTGTTGGAGTTTTTGAACGTTTTCCTAAACTGGATGTTGGTTTGTTCGCAAAACAAACTCCGACTCCGTTTGACCGATCTCCATGAAAGCGAACACATCTACGTGTTTTTCATGTAGAAGTTTTTTATGCTCTTTATTTTGTTGAACTCCACAAGATGGCGCTGCAACAAAAGATAGCGCAAGCGGGAGAAAATGGGAAAAAGAGACTAAGGAAAAAAGAGAAACGGAAAAAGAGAGAAAGAGACAGAAACCGGGAAAAAGAGTGAAAGAGGGAAAAGAGAGAAAAGGAGAGAAAGAGAGAGAGCAGGGCAACGTCCGCCGGGTTCTGCTAGAACAATATAAAACATTGTATTTAATACATATCATTCATTTCTGCATTTTTTGAAAATTATCAGCTATTCGAAATATATATTATCCAACCGCTTCATTCAGCTATTTTCGAATAATCGATGATCTACTGAATACAGTGTCAACAGTTCTTTACATACCAAGAATATAAAAAATAGTTCATGTTTCATAACGCAAAAAGGGAAGAGCAAATATTGAATGGCAGATGGTCTTCTTGAAGACTTGCTGTGTATGACGTATGCTGTATGACGTAGGTCTATGACGTATGTGTATGACTTGCTGTGTATGACTTAGGCTATGCTGTAAGCAGTGACGCACTCAATTCACAATCACAACTGCAATAACACAACTGCAATAACTGCAAATCACAACTGCAATAACACAACTGCAATAACTGCAAATCACAACTGCAATAACACAACTGCAATAACTGCAAATATTTGCATTCTTCAGTCAAAATCGAAACTGATTAATTATTTTTGGATTTACTCCGAGTTCCTGGGTATGTATTGAAGCCATAGTCACCTCTCACGTGGTCGAAGGTTGCTTAGTTCTCTACCAATTTCTGCTCGCATTGAAAATCAATAATATAGATGGCCTGTAAAACACAGTAGCCGCTTAAAGTCAAATTTCTATGAAGAGTAGGATATTATCTGATTTAATTGCCGTTAGGCCTCTTCAGTTTTCTGCTGGTTAATTTAAAACTACTCCTCATAAATGGGGGCTCATAAATGGTACTTAAATTTTTCAAAGTTTTATTGAAAATTATTCGATATATTCGTAGGATTTATGGACTCTTCGAGCTCTGATAAGAAGGTCGTTTGGATTCGTCTCGCATACGATAATAATAACTTTAAACTAATTTTACATTATTTATGTATTAAAAAAACAAAATTATGTCATACTGTTAAGATTAAAAACAGTTCTGTCTCTTCGTGGTTTCTGAAGGAACGAGAATTATCACCGTTATCTTCTCGCTTTCACTCCTATTCTTCAGAACAAATTATCAGTCTAATTTATTTATACAATAGTTCTACTTTCTCGCGCTTAAGAAGGAACTTCTTAAAAAGAGAAAGTTATGTAATGCTGCGCGAAAAAAGGCGAATTCTTGGCAGAAAAATTGTTATTAAAGGGCCCTTGTCACAAACAAGTAGATAAATCCTGTTTCTAGATTTAAAAAAATCTAACACGTAGTGTAGCCAGAATCCCTGTTTCGTGGGTCCTTGATACCGAAAAATCGATTGACGGCAAAAGTCTGTTTGTCTGTCTGTGAACAACGATAGTGGCTAAACCATTCAGTCGATTTTCCGATATTGTTTAATATTTACTATGATATATTTGTGTCCCAATGCTATCAGTATCGTGTTATTTATTAACATTCAAATATTTTACTTTCTTGCATTCTGCTTATTTTTCCCAACAAATGTTTTACGATTTTAAATGAGTTTTATTAAACATAATTCCGAGAGAAATTGTGGTATAAATAATATTACATAACCATTACTAATCACGAGAAAGTACTTGCTGTTTTAGCTCCACTAGTTTAGAGTTACAATGATAATAAATAGGCAGTATAACACACATGCATAACTTACCTTAGATTATAGCGTATTGTTAATCGCGTAGTTGATTACTCAGAATCATAAAACACATTATGAAAAACGAAAACAAAACAGACAATATTAAGTACAAGCATAGCTTCAGTGATAGTGCAGTGACAAATGCATTAAAAAGAGATATAATTACTCATTCCATTGTAATTGAGAAGATTGAGGAAGAGTTTAATCGGATACGCCTAGTCGTTTCCTTTTCCGCGTTCAGAGTTAATCATTGGGGACAATGAGGGAACCTTTGCTATGATTTACCTGGTATCCTTTGTCCTTCCTGACTTTTCTTAGAAATAAATCGATTGCGTCGTTACCTTCACGGTTAAGGTTTGGCATAACGATCGGCAAAAAGAAAATTAGACAAGTTAATTATGCGCTTTTAAGAAAATAATCGAAACGCCTCTGTAAATAACAAAATAAATGTTTTGTAAAAATAATAGAATTTAGATGTTAAAAAAATATTTCGATAACATTATTTTCGGTTAATTATATACATTATATACGAATAATTTTAAAGAATTTTTTCTGAATAATAAACATGAGATATATTTGACGAGAGATTAAAAAACGATGCAACACGAATGTGTAGTTGTTATTTCTTAATATTTCTTAATGTCGCTATTATTCTTCGTTTGTTCAAGAGATTTCCCACTGCAAAGTGCAAAAAAAGTATTATTGTTAGCATTAGTAACATTAATAAGACATTAGAATTCTTCTTCTTATTTTGTTCTCAAGAAATTACTTGTTTAAGTACAAAGAAATGTGTGCAGTGGTGTTACAAAATAGTTCAGACCTTCTAATATTTGTAGCGTTATTGAATCAGAAATTTAGATTCATTCTTCTATCCTTGTATAAGAAGAGCACTAGAATAACCTGCGTTAGTCTGCCACTCGCTGTCAGATCCCTATCGCTCCACTAATGGAGACAAATGAGTGTCATTCGACGCAGTGCTATCGCTTGGCGAGAAGCTGTTCATTCTTCTATTTGCTGCGTCTACTTAGACGCAGCGCATGTCCAAGCACCTTGGCGGCCTTTGTGCGCTTCGCCTTTTTGGAGTAATCTTCTATTAATTAACGTAGTCCGTCGCGTCTCGCCAGTTGTAAAGAGGACCGCCATATAGTATCTCCGCGTACGCGCTTCTCTCTTACGCGCTCCTGCGTCACTATCCAGCGGCCAGAATTGGGAATGATTTACGATAAGGGTTGGTAAACCCTACCCCTACACTTCACAGGGTTTGGACTAGTTCTTGTAAAGCAGCCAAACACTTTGTGTTGGAACAAATTTCACATACGATTGTCCGGGAATCGAACACGGACCTTATTGGTGAAAGGCGAGCGACTTCGCTCCGAGACACCGAGCCAGATTGTTACCAACACCATTGTTTTGTACATCCTTCCAGAACACTAAGACTTTACTCTAATCATGCGTTTTTGCGTTTTAAGCAACTAAAATGTGTTTAAGACGATTTAGAAAACCTAGAAATGAGATCAATTGCTCATTCACTTTCTCTCGAACAGAAAAATCAATCCTCTTCGGTGTCTTCTTGAATATTCTGGAACAAGTCTAACAAAACATGTTTGATGGTTTAAATTCTCTTATGAGTTCATGGATGAAACGCGGTTAAAACTTATAATAACTATATTCTCCTAGCGGTATTTGCACGAATCGCAACGACTTGGTTCTTCAGACTGATAGTAATTAATAACACAGGCACACAAAAGAAAAAAAGAAGTTGTCAGACCCAAAGACTTGACACATTTTTCTCTTTGTATGTCGAGGTGATGAATCGGAAGACAATCGGAGAGAAGAATAGAGAGAGAGAGAGAGAGAGAGAGAGAGAGAGAGAGAGAGAGAGAGAGAGAGAGTGAGTGAGTGAGAGAGAGAAAAGAGAAAGGATTGAAGGAAAGAGAGAGGGAAGGAGAGAGGAACATAGAGAGGGGAAGAAAGGGAGAGAGATGGAAAGAGTGAGGAGTAAGAAAAAAGGAGGGGAAATAGAGAAGGAAAACGAGAGAGAGAGGGAGAGAGAGAGAGAAAAGAGAGGGGGAAAGAAAAAGAAAGGGAAAAGGGAGGGACACAGAGAGAGAATTAGTTACCTCTTAAATAATAAAAATAACAAGATAACTCTTTGAAATTTCAAACGATATTTCCACAATTATTTCTTCTGCGGCAACAACGCCCCAGCTAGCTGTACATACATTTTTGCTTCATGCACCCCTTCTCCATACAAACTCTAACTACGCAAAATCTCACCCTGCTCCGTGAGTGCAATACGCTTAAAAAGGTTTACAAAGGTTTCTCTTCACGTATTAGATTTCCTGCGAGGGCAAGGTCACTCTTGTTTTCAACCCGCCCACGCTTCCTTCTCCTGCACGTCCTTCAAAGAGCGTGCAGTTGCCACACGGAACCCCACCTGAATGACTCCTTTCACTCGAGATAAACCTCACATCCGAGCCGTTGTAAAGAGAACGGCGAAAGGTGTTCTTACGGTAAGGTGAGGCTCTCGAAGGTCTTCGACGGATATAAGCTATCTTTGAACAACAATCTGGTTGTGACGTTTTCCTTTCAAAATATTGTCGTCCTTCTTTTTTGTGAAAACATTACATGTTTTGTATTCACTGATTAGTTGCATGTGCATATTATTAAGATTATTTTATAGTTTCTAACTATAAAGTAAAATCTTTTTTAAAATTTATCATTCTTTTCGACATCAGAGGTTTAATAACACATCGATTGAACTATTTCTTACATTTTACGTATTATGTTTCTCTCACATTTTGATGACTTTTTCGCTTGATGCCGGCACTATATAAATGATATTGTATGTATAACAGTAAATTGAAACAACGTGGCCTCAAGTTCATTTGACAGCTCATTTGGTCGAACTTTTAATTCTGTATCTACTGAACTAATTAATAGTTTTTTCAATCGGCATTCTCCACGAAAGCAGCATGTGTTATTTTCTCGCCTGTATTACAACTTTACAAACTATTCGCTAGAGATTAGCCTCGTTTACCCAAAATGCGGTGCCCTTTAACAGCTTAGACGCGGGAATTAAAGTGGCGTGAACTTTCTGCTAGGAAAATGTCACGATCGCAAACTGTCGACGAAATTCATCCCTTGAGATTGCAGTATGTCTCGCATTATCCGCTCGTCAAATGTCGAGGAAGTTATGACGCCCTAGTTTGCCGACGGAAATGAGGGAAACATTTTTTTATTGCATTTTAACATTTTTTATTGTGCATTACCTGACATTTGGCACTTAAAATGATTAATCTTTCTAATAATTTTGTAAAAAAAGCGTTAATTTGATATTTCGTTAAAATTAAATTACATGCGTACTTACTTTATAATTTATTGCAAATTATATTTTTTCTTACAAATTATATGACTATGTGATGCAAGGGAGCGAATCAACCACTATTTAAAAAGTATATAAAATACTTTTAATAATTATTAATTTTTCCAAAAACCAATATTTTTTACAATGGTTATGTGATCATTTTTTATATTGTTTTTATAGATTATGGCCATGCTAAAAACATTACCGAATTTAGCGCTTTTCGGCTTCCTTATTCTAAATGACATTTCCTATGAGCCCTGTTCACGTCCCCTAGATTTCTTCTTTCTATGACCTTCGCGTTTCTCTAATTTGCTCATAATTACCTTTTTTTTCATTCTTTTCCTCAGTTGATCGGTGTATGCAATATTGCTTGCCCAAAATGGAATACGTAAAAAACTTCGCTGGGGTTATTGAATCCTCACTCCAAATTTTTTCCGATCTTCAGAACTGCCCTCTCGATTCTCAAAGTACGTATATATTTGGAATTTTGAGTCGATAGACCGAATTTGCCGACCAGCTAACGATGTTCCCCATTCCTGTGACGAGTTAAATTCCCACGCTCGGGGATAAGAGCGACTTGTGGGGAACATGACGTATTCTCTTCAATTAGCAAACTCCGCCTGCCTGAGCTTGCCTTCGCCACACAGATACAGAAACTGGGACGATTTTAAAGGAAAACTACAATTCTATTTTGTGTTTCGACCAGGCATCGATCCCGGGACCACACAACGGGAAGCGAGTACGCTGCGCATTATTCATCCTAGAGACTTATTCTGAAAGTAAAAAAGAAGAAAATAGCTAATTGATGCTAGCGGTCGACTCAACCCATCATCACCGCAGAGCGCCAGAAACATCGAGAACCCGAAAAGATTCTTTTAGCGATAACGATGTGGGCGAGCAGTTGGAAATAACTGAACGTTACGTAAAGATCGTCCGTGGCTGGAGAAGTCGATACTTGGCGGAGGGGGGGGGGCGACCTTTCCCTTGGAATGCGCTTGCGCGACCGATTTCTCGCCCATTCACTTCCTTCGGAGATTCCTCCCGCCCGCGTCCGCGCCTTCCGAGTTTCTGGACGAGCCCGGCTGAGTGAGCTCAAAGCAACAACTGTTTTCACTGCCGTGGCTCCGACCGGGAGCTCTTAGCGCTCGAGTTACGGTGGATTTTCGGTATAAGGCAGATAGCTAAGCCGAATTCAAACGCTGTCTGACAAGTAGTTTTCCGTGGTTTCTCCGATCGATATTTGGAGAATGATGGAGCATAACAAACACGGAACCAATCGCGCGCAATATTTCTTTCCTCAACCTACTTCCTTCCTCTCCCTTTACACATATATCACACACATACACACACCTACACACACATACACCTACACCTACACCTACACACACATACACCTACACACACACATACACCTACACACACATACACCTACACACACATACACCTACACATACACACACATACACCTACACATACACACACCTACACCTACACATACACACCTACACATACACATACACATACACACATACACCTACACATACACATACACATACACACCTACACCTACACCTACACATACACCTACACCTATACATACACCTACACATACACACACATACACCGACACATACACCACTGCCGACTCTAGTAGAAAGCCAGATAATGCGAATCCTCAACGCCGACATGTTCGGCAGCTTCAAGCGTAAATGAGTTGCTCGATGACATCAGTTAGGTACAGAAGCGCAGTACTTTGGCATTCTGTAAACAAACGCCTTATATTAAAAGAAATATAAGATTTATATTATATAGAATTAAAATTTTCAATTTTTGCAGAAAAATATCAAAATTCTGTTCATATATTAGTGATATCTGCACGAAAACCTTTCACTTATACTACTACATAAGAATTTGAATTCGGAAAGAAAGTATACCAAGTATTCGATTAAGAATTTGATAAGGAAAGAAAGTATACCAAGTTTAAAATTAATTTGTTTCATGAAGATGCCACAGAACTTGAAGGATTCAAACTATATTTCACAATAGCACATATCTCTATAACGGGTGCAATAACATAACAAAGGTCTGAAAACTAAGCTGTTTACATTTAGCTGACTGTTACATTTTGTAGAGCTTTGAATCCAAAAATGACAACCGTTTTGTCTTGGGACGTCAGGTTTGATGGATGATCATCGTTTAAAATATTTCTTAACGTAAATATTTTATGTACATAAAAATATTAACTCATTTGTACAGCTGACGTGAAAATTAACTCACACTCAAATGAATTGTTTGTGAAATCGTCTGCTTTTAAACTCTCAACTAATTGTCGTGCCTTTTCTCTTCTAGGTGTCTTCCAGAAGATTCATCAGTAGTAAACGATTATTGTAACACTCCATTTCCCTTGAAACTTTCTTTCCGTTTTTTATATCTTGATGGAAATCCTTTATTATTCTTTACTATTTACTCATTGCTTCCAAAATTTTTAGGATAGTAGTAAAAGCGTGAGGTGAGAAACTGGACTTCTAAGGTCATGCAGCAACCAAGCTTTTGGAATGCTTTTAATATTACTTCCACTATTTCCTTGTGATTTGGGTCCTTTTGGTTTCCCAAAAAGGATTTTATGACCACAGTAAAGGCAACCCACGCCACGAATCAGAGAATAAGTTACTGCATGCATGAACATGCGCGTGTAGGTCTTAGCAAGCACATTCAACATTGCAGTCTTCATCTAATTTGCTACTACTAATCCAGCTACTAATTTGAACCACACACACAATAGCTGGATGAAGACTGAAATAAAATAAAAAATAGCGGAGGAATCAGAGAATAAGTTACTGCATGCATGAACATGCGCGTGTAGGCCTTAGCAAGCACATTCAACATTGCAGTGATACCCAACAGGACCAATACTTATGTGTATTTTCATATTTTTGAGAGCACTTGCAGCGAATATAAATTTGTTTTTCCATTTTCTGTATTTTTCCCAAGTGTAATGAATTTGAAATTTAGCAATATCCAGCTACCTGTTTGGCTGAAGTTAAAATTCGAATTTGAAAAAACCTGACGTCCTGAAAAAACCTGAAGAAACGCTGGTTATTTTCGAATTCAGCGCACCCAAAAGCATAACAATCAGATAAAATTATGAAAAGAGCTTTTGGGTTAAAAACCTATGAATTAAATTACACTTACAGAATCTCACTCATTTTTTATCAGTCTTACTGAAATAATAAAACTAAACATAAAACTTGGAGAAATAAAATTTCTTTTATTTTCTACCATCAATTATTGTGTAAATGTTCCAACTTTCTTTTTTTGTGCCGAAAATACATAATCATCATTTTTACATAATTGTTTAATAAACCAGAGGAAAATACAGATAGTAATTTATCACAAATGTTTTCGAATATCTTGTTGCAAAAGAGAAATTCATTCATAAATATATTTTATTTCCATTGAATTTTCTGACATATCCTTTTTAGTGAGAGACCTCAAAATTTGCTTCTGTTGTCCACTAAACAAAAACGATTTCTCATATCTACCTGAAATAAGAAAGGCAACTCCTTGCGTGTAAAATGTACATTCCCGCCTGAGATATGACATAATATTTAGAGGAACTCATCATCTTGTATCCAGACTTTTAGATTGCAACATAAAATTATTAGAAAAATGAAAAAATGCTATCAGCGGAATTCCTGCAAGTATCTTTCATTGAGCTCGGTATCATAACATTACCTCGCCTATTTATTTACTGTAGAATTAGAATTAGAATCTGTAATATTTGACAAAACGTATATACTGAACGGTAGGAGCATATTTTTATTCAATGCTGATATTTATAATTACAACATACGTTGTAGAAATCGCGTTCAAGTGTAAATATCAACAGCTCACTATCAGAAATCCACATACAATATATGTACGTTACTCTACAATGCATTGCCAGATGACATTAAACAATTAAAGCCAGTACACAAATTTAAGTTAAAAGTAATATATTATCTGCTGCATAACTGTTTCTATACAATAGAGCCTATATTGATCATCAAAAACAAAAATAAGTTTATTTTATCAAAATAGTGATGTGTAATGAATTAGTTTACATTGGGATTGTACGTTCATTTAAAAAATTAAATATGCTTGTAACAAATAATGTACTTCAGCTTCCTGGTCAATGACCCCCATCCCGATAAGATTTTTGTCCAGTTTCCCTGATACATTGAGCAAATTTTAAGTTGGTCCCTTGTTTTGCTTCTGGACGTAAATGTAGTTTCACTATGCGTACGTTTTGTTGAACTATACTTTTGCTAGTAGTGGTAGGGGTAGAGCTATGGGTGAGGTACCGGTTTGTTAACAATGAAGAAAAATCAAATCTGCAGTTCGTTTACTGTTGTAAATAAGCTTTCTATTGCTAGGGAATGAAAATGTCTAGTTTTTCAAATGTTACTACTCTCGAGCTTTTTTTAATTTTATTTTTATTTCTTTTGTTTTGTTTTATTAAACATTTACTCATCTTTCAACTATTTATAGTTAAAATGTTGGAATGGGATTCTGGAACTCGAGGAAACGTGCGCAGACGATCTGCCCCATACGTTACATACAGTTTTTTTTTTGACTACATAAATCTAGATCTAAATGTAAACCTTTATTACTGAACTTTACCAACGAGACGCGTACTGAACAATGAAGTTTTCACACAACGTAGTGTGCTGCATACCCACAAACATAAATTAATGATTTATCAATTTCAGCATTCAATAATGGTTCTTGTCATGCAATCTGATTTACACTACCTATACCACACAAGTAAATTCTCCATCTGTGACTAATAACAATGTTTCAAAGAACACGATAAAAACCATTTTAACGGTTCTTTGGTAATAATGCATCACTTATCGTAATATAACTGTGCAAATGAAGTCATTCGTAACGGTTATGATTGAACGTACGCATGGACAACGGATTCCAGCCCAGAGCATTTGCTCGAAACAAGTCTTTGCAAAAGCAAATACGTTCTTTGGATTGACGCCTATTTTATTTTTTCCAGTTCTTATTTCAATTTTAATTCGTTTCACGAGCTTGGAAAGTTCCTACGCACATGAGAAGTGCACTATTTTCTTAATCCTCCTTTACGATACTTTTACTTTTCTGAGGACCACGTTAATAGAAAAAATTGGGACCATTTTTGAGAAAATATTGAAAATGTTTTTGAAGCTTCATCAAAAATAGCCTCAAAAATCAAAATATCCGTTCGAAACTTCTAAAGCTCACAGTTAGTTCAGTTCAGCCGGGGAATATGAATTTTGGATAAAACCGTCTGATCGGTTTAGGCGTGAAGGTTGATCACATACGAACATATAGAAATTTTGCCGTCAATCAATTTTTCGGTATCAAGAGCCCCGAAAACATTGATTCTGGCTACACCACGTGTTAGAGGAAGTAATTTACTGTACATGGAAACAGGATTTATCCCGTACTTCAGAACCCCCGCACAATGAGTTTTTCTGCCGAAACTTCGTCGTGTTTAGCGCACGATTACATAACTTTCTCTTCTTACGAAGTATGGGCGAGGAAGTAAAAATGTAATTTCGGTGGCAATAGATGTTATCTGCCAAGAGGTTGGGGAAAGACCGAAACGCTAGCTCAAACCAAAGAAATTCGAAAACTAACTAGTACGAGAAATAATGTGCCTTTCTGTTGCACCACTAATTTCTACTGTTGCACATATAGAAACAAATTTGGACTCGTGTGTGTCAGTGTTACAACTTCACTTTTTAGTCATTATGTAGCGACATCTGCTCGTAAATTGCTTCGTCTGTGCATCCTTACGAAATTCTATATCCGAGACTTCTCGGATTTTGATGCGGCAAATTCAAATCATCGCTTGAGAACCATCGATTTCCGCCTCACAGAAATGCAGCCGCCAAGTGCGAAGTCACGAACTTGGGTCTAGAAGGCTGACACGCTGTCGGCACCTGTGCCCGCGCTGCCGCGAAAAATAGACGAGCTCGGCCAACGGCGCGTGGAGGCTCATTGTTCGGTCTCCGAACAAAAGAGCAGCGCCCGATGCGGAACCGGAAGTGGAGTGAAGGATGCGCGCACGCGCTGTGGGGCGCCGGCGATGACGCGGGAACTGGGACAGCGTCAGGAGGACCCATTGCGCCCCGAACGCGAGCTAATTAACTCAACGAACCTCCATCCATCTTGGTGTTCCACGGGGGCCACAAAGCCGTCTTATGTTGTGGGTCGTAGGATCAAAGCCTCTTAGAACCCGGGTCCGATGGTACATGATCCGATGGTACAGTCATGATGGTACCCAGGTGCACTCTCTCAGACCTCTAGGAAAAATTTGATTGGTTGATCAGTGATACCGGGCACCTCAACTGCTAGGCTCATTTAGTGTAGTGAATGTTTTCATCGTGGGAGGTGGCGGTGATCTTCTCTGACCGGCTGGCGAGTTCCGACGCCGACCTACACCACCTTGTGGGGATTTTCCCCAACCAGTAACTCCCACAAAAGGGGCACTGCCCCCAGCCGAGTCATGCTCTAAGCTCCCAACTGATCTCCCGACAAGTGTGAGAGTGTAATGTATGTGAGTGTGCGCGTTAGCAAGGGGTGAGGATAGGGCAAAGAAGAGGAAGGGAATATCGCGCGGGGTCCGTTTGTTGCTGTACTACTCCGGCATTTGCCTGGTGTTGACTGGAGAAACCTTGTAGTACTACAGAGCAGCAGGACACTTGAATTACGGACAACCTACTGACAAGGGGTCAATTCGACGTAGCTGTGTAGCTAGTGTCAAAAAAATATTGCCATGGTCGGGACTCAACCAAATGAAAAAATGCAATAAAACCTTTCTATTATTATTATTATTATTATTATTATTATTATTATTATTATTATTATTATTATTATTATTATTATTATCACCATTATTATTATTATCGTTATCATTATTATTATTATAATTATTTATAGCCAACTAAGATCCCATTAAGGGCAAGGGAATCCTGCCATTAGCAGGGAATGCTGAATGAAGTGTCGTGACTAATAGGGGTGAAAGGACTAGGAAGATTGTGGGAGATGGCAGGTGGGGTGGTGGGTGGTGATCGTGGCATTTTTGAACCACATTTGCCTTATAACCAGGGAAAACCACGAAGAACCCGGGTCAGGATGTCCGACCCAGGGATTGAACCCTGACCTTCCGACTGCGAAGTCAGCGCGCTACGCACTGAGCCATTTTGCTCGATACACTCTATTGCCATTTGTTTATTTAAGTGACCGATTTTTGTAGTGTGAGTTGTTTCCGTGTTTTATGACAGTTTAAAAGATTTGACAGGCGAAAAGTAAAAATTTCTGCATTTCTGTTTCATTAATTTTGTAATAACTTCTGTTACTTTACGAAAATTGAAGTAGACCTACACTTACTAGCATATAATGTAGTTGATTCTAGGTGTACACTCATTTCATAGAGATAACCTACATTTAACAGTAGCCATGTTCATTCACGATTGCACATTGTTGTACCTAGAGACAGTGACTGTTGATGAACCTAGATATACCCCTAGGTACATAAGTGTAGTATTAAATTGAATTCATTTGGTTTTAGGATGTAATGCGCGATTCACAAAGCAAAAGAAACAACAAAAGACCTCAACCACCAACAGAAACAATTTATAGAACAGAGTGACTGTTGTTACAGATAGTGTGTCAATTCGTTCAGCAAGAGTTCAGTTATAGAAAAGAATTAATCTGAAAACTTAACTTTGCAATATATAAAAAAATGCACATATATTGATTCGCGTTGATTGAAGATTGATTGAAGAAGGTCCTGCGACATATAAACTTAAAGGGAGGACATAAAAGTTAAGCTTCCTGATCCATGTGCGTTCGGTTGTTCTCACAAGCAGCAAACATTTATTGTTTTTCCTGTTGCCTTTGCAAGTCACAATCTAGGATGACGTGCTTTTTGTTTTAGAAATGTTGTTCTTCTATTAAGTTCACATAGAGGGCAGAACATAAGCTATACAACACAAATCTATGTTTAGTTGTAATTAAGGGCAACAAAAATTATTTTTTTCCTTTACACACTATTTTTATAATCTAGGTAAAATTACTTTTCTTCAATAAATGCTGTGATATTCTCTCCGTGAACAAGAACATTAAGTTGTAATTTTTTTCACTTTCTCTATATTGTCTCCAGGAACATTAGTATACTGTACGTAGGGACACATTGTACACAAACAAATTATCACAAAAAGAACCTTATAGAAAATTCTTAAATATATAAATCTTACGCGTAAATATTATACAATGTGTAGCATCCCCAAAAAAGGAACATCAACTATGTCGTATCCAAAAGAAGAGATAAAGTATTCAAATGTTCTCAAGTACGATCGTCTCCCCTTCTGCTTCAGTGTTTGCTTGGTATTGATCGGAGAAACCAGGGAAAGCTACAGGTCCGGCCGACAGAATTCTCAATCGTTCAGTGATTAAAAACGACCGTCCTACTAAGTAGCTAATGTAGAAAATTCCTCGTTGTGGGAAATATTTGCCAGCAACGCTGCAGTAGTAATAAAAAAGCTGTCACTGAGCCACCGTGACCTTAGTTTTCCTTCGTGGAAAGGTTCCGCGTACGAGCTGGAGAAGGGGAAGTGTAGAATATCGGCCGAGGGAGAAAACATGGAAGGCTTATTTCTCTAATGGATCGGCGGGTTGCGCCCAGCAGGCGCGATCACTCACGAGAGACGAAGGCACCCCGGCGGAAGTAGGAGGGGGCGGGGTAGGCGGCGAAGGAAGTTGACATTTCAACCTTTCCCGCCACGTGCCTCCCATGAGTGCGAAAAGGTCTCAAGAGAACGTTATTGCTTGGAAATGCACTGAAGTCGTGATAAGACATGTTTAATGGATGACGCTTTTGAGGAAATGGATAAATTATCTCTGAAAATGTAAGAAGGCTTTAGCAAAATGATACGTTGATAATTGACAGAAAATGATACGTTGTCAATTTTTAGTTGGGTAAGGTTGATTTGGGAAAGCGAGAATGCACACTGAACAACAATTTACCCATACCTCTCAGAGGTTTCCATTTTCTTTTCAGTAGGTTCCCAGACAATTAAATGTTTCCGTAAAAAATTAAATTAGCTTTATCGCAAAGGGGGGCTTCTGATGCGATACATACCTGACTTATGGGTTTCAAAATTACATAAATATAGTGTACATAGTGTATATGATCATTGTAGAAATCACGACTTGATGAAATATAAAATTAGTTCACGGTATTGGCCAGTATTATTTTTGTTTATAAACTTATATGTTTGTGGAGTGTTAATTTTTAGTTTTTTGTTCTCATGTATTGTTGATTTCTCTTTGTACTCTAGCTCTGATGAAGAAATTAAATATCTCGAAACGTTGGCATAATTAATTGTTTCCTCATCCACACTGACCAATGCCGCGAACAAATTTTATATTTCATCAAGTCGTGATTTCTTTAATGATCATATACACTATGTGATCAAAAGTATCCGGACACATTACTGAAAATGATTGCAGATCGTGGCGCTCTCCATCGGTAATGCTGGAATTTAATAGGCTGTTGGCCTTTGGCAGCAGCTTACACTCTCGCAGGCATACGTTCTGTCAGGTGCTGGAATGTTTCTTGGGGAATGGCAGCCCGGGGTTCACGGAGTGCTGAACTGAGGAGAGGTATCGATGCAGGTCGGTGAGGCCTCGATGAAGATATTCGATGAGATTCAAGTCAAGACTCTGTGCAGGCCAGTCCATTACAGGGATATTATTGTTGTATAACCACTCCGCCACAGGCCGTGCAGTATGAACCACTCCGCCACAGGCCGTGCTCGATCGTGTTGAAAGATGCAATCGCCATCCCCGAATTGCTATTCAACAGTGGGAAGCAAGGAGGTTTTTAAAACAACAACGGCCTGTGCCGTGATAATGCCACACAAAACAACAAGGGGTGCAAGCCCCCTCCATAAAAACACGACCACACCATAGCACCATTTTAGACGTGTCCGGATACTTTTGATCACATGTGAATTTAGAAGTGTGAAAAGTTTGGAGATTAAAGAGACTAGAAGCCGAAATGGGAATTGAAGCCGTGAGATGGAGACGACGGAGGCAGCTGGGAGAAAGGGTGGGCTGCGCCCGCGGGGGCGTGGCAATGGGTGTGGACGCAGCAACAAGTGACGGGGCGGGGAGAGTTGACGGGAGCGGTTGGTGGCGGACGGAGCAGATGCGAGGTGGGGCGGGGCGGGGCGGAGCGGGGCGGGGCGGGGCGGGGCGGGACGGGACGGGACAAAGGCGGAATTGTCTAGAGCAGAGGGAGAGCACCAAAGAGGCAGTTTACAAGGGGTAACAAATCACGTACGCTAGCAGCGCGTACGAAATGCAAGCAGGGCTGAGGAGGGAGGGGGACACGGATTGTGGGGGGATGTGGAGGGAGACGGGGCGAGAAGAACGCATGGGGTGGAGGCGGCGGGGAGTGACCGGTGGCGGAGGCGACGGGGGGGGGGCGGAGACGGAGGGGTGCTGACGCCGCGTTCCCCGCCGGGTGGGGTGAGGGTGGGGTGAGGAGGGGCTTGGAGGAGGCGACAGGGCGGAGGGCGCCAAAGCGTCAGAGCGGAACCAGGGGGGCACACGCGGCGGCCTGGATGCGTTGCTTGTCGGGGCGGGGCGAGGCGAGGCGAGGCAGTGAGGGGCGGGGTGGTGAGAGGCGGTGCGTGACGTGGCGTTGCGGGGTGTGGCTGGGCGTTACGAAGCGAGGTGTTGCGGGGCGTTGCGATGCGGGGAGGGGTGAGGCGTGACGTGGCAGGGAAGGGCAGGGTGGGGCGTAACAGGGCGTGGCGTGGCGTGGCGTGGCGTGGCGGGGCGGGACGTGGCGTGGCGTGGCGGGGCGGGGCGAGGCGTGGCGTGGCGTGGCGTGGCGGGGCGGGGCGGGGCGAGCATTTGCGATGCGAGGCGTTTCGTGGCGGGGCGTTGCGTTGCGAGGAAGGGCGTGTTGGGTGGGGAGGGGCGTTGCGGAGTGTGGCGGGGAAGGGCAGGGCGGGATGGTGCGAAGCGGAGCGTCGCGTCGCCCGCTGCGGGGGTGGGCGGGCGTTGCCGGGGCGACCGCCGTACACAAGGCGCGTGGCTCGGAGGCGCAGCGGAGGGCGCGAGCGCGGAGGCACGCGACACGCACCGCTGCGTTGGGGCCGCCGCCGGAGCAAGCGAGTCGCCGCGGACGCGAGGCAGGCCTGCCTGTCCCGCCTGTCGCTTCTGCCCCGCCGGGGTCCACTGAGCGCGAGCGCTGCTCAGCACGGCCTGCCCAGCCCTGCCTTTGAAGCGAACGCGTGGCGGACACGAGGTGAGGTTAAGAAAGTGCATGCGTGATCTCGTAAAATACGTAAAATGTGTTGTGATATTGCGAGAGGAAGGTGGCATGAAAATATTAGTTGGGATATATACGTCTAGCCACTAACTACTGTACAGTCATAAACAGTGAATGGTATTGCATCTTATAGGTTATTAGCTTTTACATTTTTATGAGTAAATAATATTATCATAAGAGAAAGATTTTAGCTGTGTGTTGTTTAGAGGTCTAAACTGCATTGGTTTCAAATAAAATACTTTGAAAGTATTAAAAATAAATATTTATCCTTTGAAATGTAGGTTTTGTTTGTTTATCACAACTAAATCTGAAAAATTCACTACCATTAATTGCATTTGTCTTCCAATACAGAACAAATATAAGAAAATAGAATATAAAGCAAATATGAATGAAATCTCTAATGGAGTGATCTAAATCTGAGAGATATGTTTTTATATTTTTAAACTATTTCTTCAATTGCTGCAATAAATTCCAATGCCACCTTCATCTAACGTATTTTAGGAGGTATAGAAATGTATTTTTCTTTCTAACCACACAAATAATGATTATTTAAAATTTCAATTAACTCGTCTTATCCTAGGCCCTAGATATAAAAGGCAAAAAGTTAAATGTATAATATATTCTTGTTAACATCTTACTACCGATTTTATAATGGAAATGTAGGAAGTGAAAATACCAACTGTGAAGTGTCTTGATTTGCATAAACTTTGCAACTTCCTACTATTCAAATATCAGATTGTTAGGGAAATTAGTTGACGTGATGACTTATCCCTGTTGTTGAAGTTTCCCAAGGAAAATATGGTCTAAATCATGGAAAACTTATGCACGTCCGAGACTTAGAGTTCACGAGCCTAAGTGAGTGTAATGAAATTTCAAAGGCTCAGAATGAGAAATTTCAGACATTTTTGACGAAAATTATCTTTTGACTTGTTCGTCCTCTTGTCAGGTCTCCAACCTACTGAAATCAGAATTTTGGGAAACCATTAAATTACGTGATATAGTATTTTGTGTTTCATTATTAGACACCTCCAAACATTCAAAGGAATCTTTTACAATGTTTCATCCAAGTTAAATAGGATCACATCATTGGAACTTAATTTTATGCGTTAGGATCAATGCCGACAAGGTATTAATCAGCCATGTTACTTAATTCTGTTAAAAAAAATTATATTATATACTGTGAATTCTTTCTCAACAACACTGTGAATTCTCTCGCAATATAATAATATTTTATTACTTGTTTTCATTTTTTAATTATGATAATATATTTCGGACAAGTAAATTTACTTGTTCAATACAATTAAGCAAAATACAGTTTTGAAGAAGTCTTCCCGTAATACTCTACTGTTGTAATACAGACTTTACACAACCCAACAGGAACGAAAAGTCACTCTTAACGACCAGTGCCCGTTAAGGATTTCACAGCTAGCGGTCCAATAGCAACAAATGGGGTACAAGTACATTTATTCCAGAAAATATTATTTCTTTAAATGATTTTTTCTGATAATTATTAGGTATTACGAAAAGTATTTAATGACACGCGGCCGATAATTATTCAGCCGGAAATTGAATATTCTTAACTCCAATGATGGCGCAATTATTCCGAAAATTGGGCGATATGTTTCTGAATCTCTCTGGCTTTCCTATGTACTTCGAATAGTATCTCAGAGCATTCATTCACACTCACTCCATTGCTATAGCCATAGAAATGCAATAGTATAATTCAATAACTAAAATTGTTTTCTGATGGGAAAATGAAATTGAATACAAAAATGTCGACTTGGTTCCCCTCGCCCTTATAATTGGATCCAACAAGACAACCAATTGATCATACGACTCGACAATGGTCCAGCCAATTGGTCCCTCAACAGGTTCATAAATTGGTCGCTGGTCCATACTTAGGTGTGCGGAAGATGGTAATAAATTATCGAGCTCCCTGAAAGCGAATTTAAATGTGATTTTACATCTCTAAAATATTTAAAATAAACTTCAAGACCGGGTAAGAAACGTTGATATTACATTAAATCATGGCTCAGTGACTAGGACAACCCTTTCTTCAATAACTCTTCTGTCTGTGATTTCGCTCCTGCATCTAAGTCAGACTGATAGAAACAACACCTACTCGTTTTGACATCTTTCGAGTTGCAAATGAGCGAACAAATAATTGTCCGACTTAAATGTTTTCCAATGTCAGGAACTAGAATGAGAGGAAGCACTGCCATTCAATCGCGAGCTTCATTTCGACTTACATTTTTGGTACTGAAGGTCCCGTTTGGATGACAATGACCCCACCTCCTCATTCCACCCCCCGACTTTGAGGAGACACTAGGTATATTTAAATCAGAAATGTGGTTTATCGTTATCTCACAATTACACAAAAAGCATTAACTCTTCCTTACATCATTCGAGTTGCATCATTCGAGTTGCAAATGGGCGAGGAAATTCATTGGAGGTTTACCGTGTGTGCAGGCGGCCATGATCGGAGGACCCATCAAAGTGCCCCCTAAGCCCAAGCGGCGTCCGGGCAACAGAGAATCGGGAGGCAACTACCCCTACGAGTATGGGCAAGTGAGTATTCGCCACGGCGCTGAAGAATAGATGTAGTAAGAAAATACTATGAAACGCAGCACCTTTGATTACTACCGAAATCGTCATTCATTACGGCAGAGAAAACTACAATGAAGTGGCGATACAATACGTTACTTGTCGGCGGCGATGGTGTAATGGTTAGCGTATCGAACTGTTATACTCAAGTTGGCGGGTTCCAAACGTGGCGAAAAAATCCTTCGAATGCTTCCTTCGGTGGGGAAGTAAAGCCGGCTGTCCCATGATTGTAGATTTACTTGCATGTAAAAGATCCTCAAGCATAAATAAAGCCTTTGAGCTAAATTCAAATCGTGAACTAATTGTAAACGTTGTCATTGCCAACAATAGTATTTAATATAAGAGCAACTTTCGATGGCTTAGCCATCATCATCAGTTGTCTGCTGGATGGAAGCCACAAAACGACTACCGTAGTCGTTTCATGAAAAATGCCAACGTAATGTAATTATTTCATGAAAAATGCCAACGATAACGCATCACAACACCTATAAATTCAAATCGCCTGTTTCGTCACCCAAGAAATACCTTCTTTCTCCGCTTGTAGGTGAAAGGAGCGGAGCGAAATTTGTGTGGTCAGACGGAAGAGCGGGCCTGATGGGTCGACTCTCCCCACGTAAAATAAGTCATTAATTTAATTCAATTCAATTACTTAAAACTACTCCAGTAAACGAATGTAGTATATGTTACAGCTAACGCCAGAAATATGGATAGTTCACGAACAAGATGGTTAATTCGTACATTATTAAACGGTTTGGATAAACTTGTGCGAATTATGATGAGAGGCTAACTTCGTATGTCATCCGGGTATTTCGCGAATTAGGCACATGATCTTAATTGAAGTGATCGAGTGTGAGGCGTTTGCATAGCAAGAATAATTTTGCCAAAAAAAATTGTGGCGTTTGAAATTATGCGCAGCTTAGTCTTAAGATTGTTTCTTGTAAGTCGCCAAGACCGACGACTGAAGCTTCATTGCCCGAAATCGAAAACGCTTAGCAAAACGTCTGCTAAAGGACATAGTGAGGATAGGTTCGTTTGACTATTATCGTGTATGTAGAAATTTAAGACTTACACAGTGAAACTCGGAGCCACCCACTTTGTCTCTCGCTAGCCTTAGAAATGTTTCCACTGTTTTTCTCTTAGAAGTCCGATTCTGTTTTTTAACATAACGCCTGATATGTCTCGTCACCGTAATGTACTTCACCTGATATATCCATCTCGGGATGGCTAATGTGCTATTTCCAAAATAGGCTTCGATGCTGCATTTACTTGGGATTTTATCCATCCGCTTTCGATATTGTTGAACATCAAAAATATAATTCATGAATCAGCCGTTTTTGGACATTAGCAATAGTCTAAATAAAATGCAAACGATAGTTTGGGTATAAGAAGTATTAGTTCAGCGTTATTGTCAATGGATGGCAAAAATTGAAATCACAGGTTGTCAAGTAAGTTTTTAGCGGGCTAACACTAATTATTTAGAGCGGCATGTTGTTCATGATAGCTTCCATATTATTGAAAGAATAGAAGTTTCAGAAAACGTTTGGACTTTTAAAGTTCTTTAAAGTAAAACTTACACAAATACGGGTTCTTTTTACTTTTTATGCTTTGCTTAACAGAAACCAAACCATTGAATTTCGCATTTAAATTGAATACTCACGTAGGAAAATGACCGCATGACTACTCACCGAAGTTGATACAAAGAATAATCTTGACACAGATTACTTTTAAAGAAATAACATTTCATGTGTTAAATGATAAGAATAATACCGTTCCCAAACAGAAATTAAACACTGAGTAATTTCATACGTGTATTATTCGCTGAGCAAATTCTAATGATGTCAGTGGATAGTAGAGACTGCTAAGGCTGATGAACCCTAGCTGCCTCGGCACGAAGTACCACGGGTTCGAATTCCGCCTCGGGTATGAGGGTTTGTGTGTGTTCGTATTGTCCATACGTGTTCTTTCTACAATGAAAATAGTCACAAGTCGATATATGACCAAGTTGTTGAAAAGCGACTTTAAAATAAATCTAATAAAAAAAATCTGCTTGAAATAGCGTTCTAAACTAATTATTTAATTAAGTGTTACTATCAAAATAAAGATTGTAATTTACCTTGCGCCAACGTAACAACTATATTATTATGCTTATATCTCAATGTATACATTTCATAGTGCAATTACGTGTTATCATTTACCTCTGTATAATTGTATTAGACTTTTTGTATAATGATCACTTTAATCTCTATACTGTGATGGAAGTAATGTTAATTGAAACATTCCTTATAGACAAGTTTGTTAACCCGTAATAATGTAAAATATATTTAGGAGAAAAATGTGTTACCGACAATGTGTTCTATTAATTTGCATTTATACGCATTAACATTCTCTCTGTATGAGAATGTTATGTATCTGTCCTCGTAAAATACGCTCAGGATAAATGAAGGCTTTTGGCAATTTATAAGAAATTATCGACCGAAAATACTGTAAGAGAGATACTTCCGGACAGCTAATTGCTCTCCCATCCTGCATCAAATAGATTTAATATCAAAAATAGAAGTTGGTAAATTGTGTCACAAAAGAGACAACGACGCGGATTACAATCGCGCATTACTCGGTAATGATGCGTCCTAGGCCCTTAAAACCAGGTTTTCCTGACCTTAAATGTACACGAGGTTTGTTAAGAATGTCAGTTTTGTGGAGATTCTGAGTTTTGTGGGCACAGTGAGTTGTGTGGGGACAAGCGTTTTGGGACCGGGGGGACATGCGGATGCAGGAGGAGGGCTGGTGAGGAAATTACGTGGGGCAGTTGAAGATAGGTGGGGAGCATGTTAGGAAATGATGGAGGACGGACAGAGAAGCGAGGACTGGTGGTAGGCGAATTACGTTTTTAAGCAGTAATCTACATAATGAGAATTGATTGAGGTATTACATTTTTAGAGATTTGGACCTTTCGCGTGCCCCTATCTCTATAGCGTGGGTGATTAAAAAAGTGCAGAAACTCGAAATTTTGTAAAATTAATTTGAAAGAAAAAGACTTAAATAATCTCTCATGATAAAATTAAAGGGACTATTTGATTTCCTGTGCAATCTAATCTCAACGCTCGGCAATATTGGAATGAGAACTCCAAGCCAGAGCCAGAGTGCCGGGCCTATAACGCTATAACGCACAGTTCAGGGTTTGACCATGGAAGGTTGGGTTCTTCTATTTGTAATTCTCAGATTTAAAACATGTATTTATAAAGTGCGAAGCATTCGCACGGATCTAACAGATGTTGTACATTACACCATCAATAATAAACAAAAATGCCATGAAGGAAGAGGGTGAGAACGAATATATTTTCACATATTACTAGAGGGCAGTACATAATATGATCGTACGCATAGCGCTGAAGAGGATAAAATTTGAACTGAGACATTCACAATGTAAGGACTTCATCAGACAAAATCTGAAGGATTAACCAGGAGAGTGTTGTTTCAAAAGAATTTTTCTCTGTCGCGAAGTTTTTTGGGCATTGTTAAAATGCCAGGTCGACGAAGCGGAGTCTTAGGTAACCCAGTTTCAAGGGTACCGAATGGATGGCGAAGGCTGCTCAGAGAATTGCGAAAATTATTGGATGAGAAATTTACGCCGTGTAGAAACGCTGGTGCCACTGACGAGAAAACGCTGCGCTAGATTTATACCAGATTACCGAAATCAGCATGAAATAGACGCAAGCCAAGATCGTCGCACTGCGCGTCGTATTGCATGGCTCCCCACAACAGGTCAAAAAATCGAGTGACAACTTAGAAGTGTCTTCTACACTGCCTTCTGGTCGACGATCGATGCTCTGAAGCATCTTCTAGAACCATCTGCTTCCTACTTCCGTCACTTCGTAACATTTCTCTTCTGACTCCCCCATCGTGCAGCCCGTAGTCAGTGGTGCTAAGAAAGCAACACCTGGCGGGGAAATTGGTGCAACGTTCTGTGCAACGGCGAGACCCGGTTCTACTTTGAGGCTGACAATAGCCCTGTGCATACATGCCTGCAGTATGCGGGTCGGGGTTAAGCAGTCGGCACATTAGGCACATTAAGCACAGTGCCTACCAACTTGAGGGGCTACGATAGGACTTCGTAATATTTTTTAAAAAGTTCATTTATGTACTACAAATAAATAAATCAAATTTATGCAAAATTATCAATTTTTTAATCATAAAAATAACTTCAATAAAACATATATTTAAAAATATATAACCAAATCCATATAAAATATACCATTAGTTTAGTAAAATCTTGCTTCAAGACTAAATAATTTTACTACAAGACAGAAAGTTATAATTTAGAATAAGGGGAAAAATTGATTATTTTTTGAAAAAAAATATTTGTTTCAAATAACAACTCAAATCAATGATTTTAATCACGATACAAAGTATCGCGATTTTCTTCCTCAGCTTGATAGTCAGATCCGCTGCCATACTACACATCTGTTTGCGGAGGTTCATCATCCAGGTATCTCTCAACAACATGCCCAGTCGGGACAAGTCTAACCCTCCGAGTGGTCTGCCGAAACGTGTGTTAGTGTATTGCATGTGAGTGTGTGAGAGAGAGAGAGAGAGAGAGAGAGAGAGAAGAGAGAGAGAGTATGAGAGGAGGATAGGACACGGCACAGAAAAGGAAGATCGCGCGAGGTTCGTTGCCCGTTTGTTAGGTACCTCTCCGGCATTCGCCTGGTGTTGATCGGAGAAACTACGGAAAACTACCAATCAGAGCAGCCGGCCACTGGAATCCTCCTCCAGACAGCTGAACTCGACCCTAGCTAAGTAACTAGTGTCAAAAATCCTCGTACTGCCGGGACTCGAAACTACGACCTCTGGGTCAGCAGCACTGCAGTGACATCAGTGGATGCCCTGAGCCACCTCAGACGAGCGCCTTCGCAGAGCGACCTATCGCAACGCCGATCTGCGCGCCTCGCGGAGGAGCGTGCGCGAGGTAGTCACGAGTGCGCCATTTAGCGGTGGCGGGGGTGGGGGTGGAGGGATGGGGGCGTGCCCCAACGACCCACCTGCCCTTCGCGTTCCTAGCGCCCCTCCCCGCCCCCGCCCCCGCCCCCGCAGCCATCGCCGAGATTCACTTTATCTCCGCATGCAAATCGGAGACCTCGTGCGGCTGCCGGTCTCAGAACGAAGGCGGAGTGCAGCTTCGACTGTGGAATTCGACGAGAGATCAGCTCTCTTCCGAAGTGTATCCATTTCGAAGAAAGGCTCGTGCCGACCTGCGGGTGCAGGGACTTTGAGCCGGTGAGTCCATATACGTTATCAGAAATGTCGTGGGTTTCAATCTCCTGCAAACTTGTGAATGATTTCAGTCCTGTTGGTCCTCGATTCGAGTACCGGCGGTGACAGGATTTTCGACTCTAGTTAAACAGCTAAGCAGGATTCACCGCTTCCTGGAGGACAATTCTAGCACCCGACTTTCCGTGTTTTCTCATATCAATACTAGGCGAACGCCGGAGCAATATCCTAAGAAACAAGCTATCGACCGCGCGAGATATTTCCTTCACCTTCGCTGTCCCATCGTCATTCCTTACTTACACGCAGTTTCATGGTTTCCACTATCACATAACTCGAGAGACCAGACAGGAGTTTAGAGCTTGTCCCGCAGAGGCAGTGATCTTAGCTGACGAGAGATACCTGGTTGGGGAAACCTCGCAAGCGAGCTGCAGGTCGCGCTGAATCTCACCTTGCAGGGCTAAAAAACTCCGCCATCTCCCGCGATAAAATATACACTACACTTACGGTACCATAGCATTTGACGCGCTCAGAAGCATGAAATAATCACTCAGTCATTTGGGTTCTTGTAATTGGGGCTTTAGTTTTTCGAATCTAGTCTCGAGTGAAAATGGTGTTTTAAAAATATGTTGTGCGGTCTGAAATTGGGCTCCCGGATCCCTGAAGCGCTGAGTTGAGTTCCTGGGCTACCTCGAAGAAGAGTATGAAGAATGGCACCAATGACGACGGCGGTGAGAGGTTTGGAAATTATTTGGGTTCTTCATTTGGTAGATCGAACAAGGGATCACTGGGGAAACGGGAAGGTAGGTCCTCAAGATCATGCAGATGGCGGCTGGGTCGGAGTCGGGCAATCCGATATAAGTTCAGACCATAAATGTATGAAAATACAGATAAAATCTCGCATTTTGGTATGGAGCAGGTGAAATCACACTCTCGTGGTTCCTTAGAGCTCCATCGTCCATTGTCTAGTCCATTGTTCCCATTGATTTTCGTTCATCGACCCCCTTTTAAAAGAACTGTTGGCTCTTTCGATACCCTCACGTTATTCCCTATAACATACCATACATTATCCTTACTTATCTTCTTTGTTCTTATCTATTGTACATCATCCCATAAATGTCTGGATCATAAGAATTCGTACATTTATATTTTGGTAATAGTACACCTTCATTTACAATAACCAAAGACTCTTCCGCTTTCTCATCTTCTTTATTGTGCAACGATTAGAAGATGTTGAGGATTTTTTTCTGTCCATAACGTTTTTCCAGTGCGTATGCAAAGAATATTTTCTTCTGCGATAAAACTTCATTGTCGAAACATAGTCATAATTTATTGTGTTTTATAAACATCCGGTTGCCCAGCCAGATTCTGGCTGGAGCAATGGAGAAAATAACCACAAGTGCAATTTGTTTCATTCTTTACTGACGTCCGTTCGCAGGATTCCTGTTAGTGTCTTTTTCTTCCCAGTAATCAGTGCGTTTGTTCGGTTTATCCAAAATTTCGGATTTGCAGGGTTCGGATTAGCGAGGTTCGGATTAGCGAGGTTCGGATTAGCGAGGTTCGGATTAGCGAGGTTCGGATTAGCGAGGTTCGGATTAACGAGGTTCGGATTAACGAGGTTCGGATTAGCGAGGTTCGGATTAGCGAGGTCGGATTAGCGAGGTTCGGATTAGCGAGGTTCGGATTAGCGAGGTTTGGATTAGCGAGGTTCTACTGTGTATTCCTGCACGGAACAAGGCAAAAGTTGGCTTAGCCTGTTGGAATACATTGTAATCTTTGAAAAGCGGAGTAATCTTTTCCCTCCCCGAGTCGCCTTTCGCCCGACAGACGCGGGCAGGCCGCGCACCTCCCGTTTTGCACGCGACCTCTTCAAGGTCACCGCGGGAATGGAGTGGGCGGTGGAAAATTTTCTCGTGAGCGTTTTCTACAGGCCTGAGCGTGAAAGGAAAGGATCGCACTAAACAAGCTGCTCGTGTAAACAGATAGCTTTCAACTCGAGAGAGGTCGAGGTATCTTTTTTTTTTATTTCCTTTTCTTACGTTACAGGCCAGGACCTGGAAGATTCGAGTTACTTGTATATTATCTTACATAAGAGAATTTTGGATAATTTATGTTAATGTGATTTTCGGGTCACGTATGCCATTGCTATTGCGTTAAAATGATAATTATTTAAACTACATTAACCCAAATTACTTAAACGTATTGAATGACGTTTCAAAAGTGTGACGGAGTGTTCATTTGATAGAATATAAGCATGTCATACACAGCGCAGGGAGGTAAATAATTTCACCCACATTCTCCCATACAAAGGAAGAAAATTATTTCCTTACAACTCGTGAATCTATACGAATTAAACTCTACAGTCAGATTCTAATTTTTATTGTGAGAAATACATCTATCAAATCATCACTTCTTAAAGCCGTCAGTTTACTATAAATTATTTGCGACAATTCTTCGCTGTGAAAATTTGTACGAAATTCGTATTTGTGGTACACGATGAGATATGTTTATTGAAATATCAGGGGTATTTTCGTAAAAGATCAAAAAAGTGACACCTACCCACCGAAAATGCTACTACAAATTATTGCAGATTAACGTGTGTATTTATATTATAATAAACATCTTCTTAAAACAAATATATTTCATGGACAGTGAAAATGGATGTTCATTTAGTTTTCTGTTTGGATTTATAACCATAGTAAGACACTGACTTATTTTCGTTTTAATGTCAAGAAACTTGGGCAACAAGTCGTGGATTAGACATTCGAAAACGAACACTTTATGATGCCATTGACGGAGGGACCCGAACTGAAATAATATTTATTTAAGGATTAATCCTGACAAAAAAATAAATTTCAAACGCTCAACTATTTTGTACAGATTTAAATGTTCACGATCTTGGATATAAATTTTTAGACAATGTTTCAGAGAGCTCGCGACGACAAATAGGTGTGATCAATAAGAGACCGGACTGATTTTACTACGCAAACTGTTCAACTAATACAAAAGAGGGGGGGTTGCGCCATCTAAGGACACATTTTACGAGTAAAACGGGAGCTGTCGCGTTTGTTTACGTCGAGTTGGTATTTGCGTGAACCTGTTTGGCGTTTCGTGCAACGTCAAAATGAAGGAGTAGGAGGAAACAGTGTGTATGCGTGAAATTTTGTTCCAGACTTAGCAAAAGTGTTACGGAAACCTTTGGAATGATTCAACAAGCCTTTGGGGATGAAGCTATGAGTCGAAACCAGTGTTCGGGGTGGTATAGTCGCTTCAAATCGGGCAGAACCTCGACAGATGAATTACGAATGGGGTGGCTTTCCACATCGACAGACCCCAAACACGTCAAATTGGTGAGCGATTTGATGCGGGCCAATGGACGTTTAACTGTTAGGGAGATAGACAATGATATGAATTTTACTTTTGAAACCTGTCAGGCCATTTTGACAGAAATTATGCCCATGCCGCTTCAAAATTCGTTTCCACCACGACAACGCGCCGGCTCTCACGGCGCTGATCGTTTTTTGCCAAAACCGGAACTTCCGTGATCTTGCAGCCACCCTTCTCTCCAAACGTGGCTCCAGCAGATATTTTTTGTTCCTGAGGTTGAAATCAACCTTGAAGGGCACCTATTAGAGTCAATTTCGGACGTCAAAACCAATTGTACGTCCGACCTGCAGAGGATCCCTAAGGCGGCTTAGCAGGCGGGGTTCGAGAGCTGGAAGAAACGTTGGGAAAGATGTGTCTTGAGCCAAGGCAACTACTTTGAGGGCGACAAACTAGAATAAGTCGTATCTATCGAAGTAAACAAGTTATAAAGTCAGCCCGCTCTTTTATTGATCACACCTTGTATAATTCATTTGGAATCAATTTCCCCTCCAGCTTTCAGCAACTCTCAGAAATATCTAGTGAGAATGTCATGACAAAAAGAGGGAACGTGTTTCTAACCAAACTATGGAAAGCATAAATCGGAAAAGTTCCGAAAAAGTTTGTTAAGGAGACGAAACATATACACACAAAATATAGTGCAAAATGATTCGCAGGAGAGAGTAAGCATCGTTGTAAGTATTTTCATGTAAGCATCAAAGCATCGTTGTAAGTATTTTCAGATCCATAGTTATTCGTTTTCACAAAATTGAAGTTATTCAAAATAGATTCTTTAGACGTGTTTTATACACTCCATGGTTTGATAGAAATAATCAAATACAGAGAGAACTTTCTATTGAACCCCTTCAAACATGGATAAATAAATTATCAAATATTTTCTACTCTTCACTAACCTCTTGCCCAGCGACACAAACTTTCTAATTAGGACAACCAGCTTACCTTTTACCCCGAATTTACTATCGTCATTCAAAATATTTACTACATTCTCCGTAATTCCACTGATAACCTATTCAATTGCAATAAATCACGAAAATTAAAATAACTGTTCAGAGGTCCCTTCCTGGAACTACTTCTAAGTTTGTTAATAAGGTTTATAATATATCAAAAAAATAATGTAACCCTTAAAAGATATTTATGTCGAACAAGAAAAACATATAATTAAAAAAAATAACCGTTTGTCTAACATCTGTGCTATAAAAAATTTTATTCCTGAAATAATTTGATTTGTATTTCTCTATTAACATATTACGCAAAATATTAAAGAAATTATTTTAATTTTTGGAAAGAAAGTAACAGCAAATATATAAAATATTTTCGGAAGAGCTGGAATACTTTTTCTGTATGAAAGCATTCACAGAAACACAGTACTAAAAGTTGCTCATTTTTATACACGGACTAGAACTGGGAGGTCCAAGTTAGGAAAAGTCTAAATCGCGGCACATTTGAGACACCAGATTCTACGATAGATGGGTCGCACAAAGCCACTACTTGCATGAGAATTCTAGATATTGACTTGTCTTCTCAAGTTTAATTTTTAAGTTCATCAATTGAGTTACTTTTCACTTTAAGAATTTGCTACCTAAATCTTGTTGAAAGTTATAATGTTGGGCCTTTTATACAATTGGTTCGTATTGTTGTATCTCTGTATGTATAGACTGTTTTTTTTTGCTTTCCTCACAATATATTATAAATTTCCTTTAGTCATCATTAGTTTGAAACATAAATTTAATAGTATTTCGAACATTTTTTTGTTGCAAATAGATTGTATATTAGATTTTTAATATCGTTTACTGACTCAAGTGTTTCACTTTGTATAAATATGGGAGGTATTTTAACATATTCATCTTGTTCTAAATCTTCTTTTATCTCTCTGAGTAAAAATAATTTATTGTGAGTAGAAAGATCATTTTCTCCAGCAGCTAATCTTTTATATTTTTCCTGATATACAGTATCACCCCAACGCTTTGTTTGGCACTTTTACATGCTACAGTTGTGTTAGATGAAACCTATTGGCTGAATTTGAAAGCTTTCATCACTTGATTGTACGGTGCTTTGTTGTGAGGGTTGAGTAGATGCAGGTAGAGACGTCGGCTTTTGGTACTGGACTATGAAAAAATGTTTTTTTTGTTGTTGTTGAAACCACCATGGTTGGAGTTTTTTTCTCTTGTTGAATTTGTTGTTGGAAATGAAAGATTTGTAAAGCGAGTTTTCAATAGGAGTCTATGTCAGTCACAATATATAAGTCGTATAGTATATCAGTCATATTTTCATTAGTCACTTAAGGGGTTAATGACCAGGAGAATTTCTAGATCATTTCTGATAATATGCATCGTGTTTGAGAAGTTATTGGTAACATGCACTCTTAAAATGGCCGTTAGTTTGGGCTGATTACACTAATCTTGCGAATTTTATGTATATATATATATATATATATATATATATATATATATATATATATATATATATATAATATTATACAATATACTTAGCCCTTCAAAGATCTCTCCCCTGGTAACTAAGGTAAACAAAACTCTCCATTAACGTTTCTGATTATTTGGACAGAATTGGGCTGGAACTGAGAGATTTGTTAAGAGAAAGCACAACTTATCAAATTTTCAGCCAAAATCTATTTATCCATTTATATATTTCTCTTCGCAAAATTATACTGATGAGGTAGAATGAGATACATTTGTTCGCAAACACGATAATAGAGTACGAGAGTAAGTAATGGGCATGTCAAAGTTGAGATTGTACGTGCTTCTTTCCAATTTTAAACTCGGGCAACGAGAAAACTAAGTACACGCGAGATGAAGCGTGCTCACGATCAGAATGCAAAATGGTATTTCAGACCTTCACTGTCTTCTATTCTTGATCGAAAATGGGCTGCCTGTTCGCAACCAAGCAACAAGGACAGGGTAGCACACAGATCACTACATCAAATACACTTAGCCCTCACAATATACATTTTTATAAGATTTCAATAGTAATAACTCTCTTCTTTAAATGAGTGGATACACTCTCAAAAAAAAATGAATATATTTTACATCGAAGAAAAAGTCATAATTTTACTGTGACAGAATATAATGAGAATATTATCTATAGACTTCCATCCCCTTTCAAGATGGTCCCCTTTCAAGGAGCTAACAACATTTAGCATCTATTTTACCGTACCCTTTACAATTGTAATGTGATGGGTTATCACAGGGTAATTAAATAGAAATAATAAATTTACGTAATTATAATTATGGATGACAGTAACAATAGGGGTATAGAAAAGAAACTGAGGTGAGCTTTATTTTGGAAACAATACAAGGGAAGGACAACAGAATTGATAGTGGGGAAAATACATAATATGTTAACAAATAATGCAGTGAAAGAACACATGAGCAAATTCCGTGGGGGAGAAAATAAATGAAGTTATTACGAGCAGGAAACCAAAGAATAAACAGATAATATATTGAAATGTGTGTCACCAATCAGGTTAGATTAGTTAGATCCAGTTAGATCTGTGAGAAGAATCGAAGGATCGGCGCGCGAGAAACGAAGAAGAAACATGTTTTAGTATATTTTCGCGCAGATGAGACACCGATGAAGGGTGCTCAAGATGAAAAAGAAACGGGGCAAACGATGTTTGGACTCGGTGCGAGTCAGATACAGGAGGGAAAGCTATGTGGTTGCGGGAAAAAAAATAGACTGAGTAGTTAGTTTGTAAAGGCAATGTTTTAAGATAGTAAATGTACAATTTGCGAGGAAATATAATTACGCGTGTAGAGAACGCGAACACCATCGGAGTGGACCGAATTCTTTTGGAAATGGAGGCTGAATTGCAGCTGGACGATGTTCAAGATTGCGGTGGATCTGCGCAAGGAAAGTAGCGAAACGGGGAGCATTTCTTTTTATTTGTATTTGACATTGTAGGATGCAATAAGGGAGGGATTTCTAGCGAGAATTAGATAATGAGGATAGGAGAATTTATGAGAGGATATAAAATTATTGTTGTTGTTTTCAATAGAATATTTGAATGAATACATACACTTACAGATTAATACAGATAGAAATTTAACTGAAGTAAGTATTGTTACTTCTGAATAACAACAAGAGAGTTCGCAATCCGTAAAAAAGAAATAAAATAACTACTTTACGTAAATATTTCGCTACCTAGTATCTGTATAGAAGGCCAATCAGACTCACACATATAAAAAAATTTGTCATGACGGGGCAATATAGGGATAACCTTAGAATAACGGTCGGCTGACATGTGGATTTTAAAATAGTAAATTTATGAGAATAATTAAATAAGGACGAATTTCATTATGAAACAAAATATCTTGAGTATTGTGATAAGTATAGTTATTTAATCTTTGGCACTAGTGCAGAGAAGATCGTAAAGCATGAAGTGCATCTCAATGTCAGCAGAAAATACTTTATGAAATAGTGTGCAGACCAACAGTACAATCAGGCAGTTATGAATTTTCAATCATCACCAATTAAATATGCATAATAAGCTTATTCGCTGTTTATTTTTTACATAGCTTCCTTAATTAAGTTCAATCAGGAACGTTTCTGGTTAAGATTAAGTAGACCCACGGTACTATGTTGGGCTCTATCTGTACCACCAAGAAAATGCGCCATGAGCCAGAAATTATTTGGACTATTTATAAATCCATTCGTGCTGGCGGGCACGAAAGCTTAGTGCGGATGGAGTCTCAACCCTGCAGCTTTACTCCATCGATAGCGCAGGCGGAACGTCATGGTTGTGACGTGGCGCCTCTATCGAACGCGGTGTGACGTGATCGTAGAGGCGTAAGGGCGGGGAGGGGGGGGTGCGGGGGCGTGAGACGGCACGGCCTGGCGCCGCCGGGGAACACGAAGGCGAAGGTTAGCAGAGGGGAGCGGCTGTGCGTGTGATTGGCGCTGAAAGCGGCACTGGGGCTTGGCGCGGTGGTAAGGCGCGGGGAGGGGTGGGACGCGGGAGCGAGGCGCGGGGGGATGGGGTGTTGGTGAGGGGGAGGGGCGCGGGGGCAGGGCACGGGGGCGGGTCGCGGGGGCGGGTCGCGGGGGCGGGTCGCGGGGGCGGGTCGCGGGGGCGGGGCGCGGGGGCGGGGCGCGGGGGCGGGTCGCGGGGGCGGGGGCGCGGGGAGGGGTGGGACGCGGGAGCCAGGCGCAGGGATTTGGGCGGGGAGGGGCACGGGGCGGGGCGCGGGGGCGGGGCGCGGTGGCGGGGCGCAGGGGCGTGGGCGCGGGGCGTGGGCGGGGCCAGGCCCGAAGGAGTTGCCTAGGGCGGTCTCAGAGACATCGACTTCGCTGCGAGTGTCACAAATCCAGCGTGGTATGGCAACGTAGATTTCGAGGCCAGAAGGAGATCCTCGTGTGTTAGGAGAAACGTGGTAGATCGTATATAGGACGGAAGACACTAGGCTTTGCTATTTTTTGTTGCGTAAATAAATTAAAATTCGTTTAATGATCGCTATCAGTAAATTTTCAACAACACTTCTAGAATAAATGTTAATATTGCAAAATTCTATTTCTTTCTAACCTAGTTATACACTTTTAATGTTGAATATTACCAATATTTCACCCTGCATTAATATTTCTTTGCCAATGAAAATTATTTTTCATTATCAGATCTTCAGATCATTTCATTTACAAAAAGAAAACAGTTGAAGACAGTATAAAATTGTAAGTTTGTGGCACGTAATTCATTAATGGTCAATGTTGGTCAATATAAGTACTACGAGCTTCGTTGGTGGAGCTAAACCTTAGTTGCATTCGTTTATTCTGAAACGGGTGATAAAAATTAGACAAAAGACAACAAAACCTCAATCGAGATGGCTCAGAATTCACGTGGTTGGCTTCGTAAATTTATTTTCCGAAAAGCTCGAATTGATGGTCAGAAGGTTCTTTACTGTACTCTCCCAATAATGTCCAGGACGTCACTGAAAAACAAAAGTAAAAAAAAAAAAACATGTTTTGAAGTATACCCGGTCTTGTTCATTGCCTACCTCCCACTCTGCTCAGACATCTGGCAAAGCTCACAGTGTTAACTGCATAAAAACACACCTTACACAGTGATCTGTCAGTTCGCTTTTTGTATGTTTTGAATGGTATGATATAACGAATTATGCTTGGGATAAAACATTATAGGACCAACGTATTCTGTGGATAAATAAAACTAAAATCTAATAACTACCAAAATATATTCCGAGATCAACACTGATTTAAATATCGGATTAAGGAGAAAACGTTTACATCACGTATGAATTAGTTTTTTTTTACAATTATATTTGGCCAGATGCACGCCTCGTCAGGCGAAGACGAGAGGCGGGAGGGACTAGCTGTCGGTCGTGGGTCGCTCTTCGCTCGGGGCGCTGGTGAATTTCGCGCCTCCGAGTGGGGGCGCGCGGGGGCGTTGCAGGCGGGGGCGGTGCAGACGGGGGCGGTGCAGGCGGGGGCGGTGCATGGCGGGGGCGGTGCAGGCGGGGGCGGTGCAGGCGGGGCGCGCCGGGATCGAGAACGGCGCCGGGGGCTCGGCCTGCGGCTAAACTTAGCGGCTCCGTTAAGCTAAACTTAACGGACGCGGCGGGAGGCGGTTCACGAGCGAATGACGGCAGGTGCGAAACGGTGGAAAATAAGACTCCGGAGGCCTCCCGCCCGCCGCAGATGGGAGAAACTTACCTGCCAACCCCACCCTCACCCCCGCGTGTGCGCCTAACTCGGTTTTAGGCTCGGGACTGACATGCAATGATCGCCCACGCGAAAAGTTACATTTATCTGCGGTAAAGAACCAAGAGAACGTTGGGAAACCAACAGGCCAGCAATTTAAATCCTTTTTATCATCAAATTAACTATTTTGAAGACTAATAAATCGGGAGAGAGGGTTCAGGGCATCAGATGATGTCACTACAGTTCCTATGTTCGAGTCCCGACGGGAGCAGAATTTCCGACACTAGCTTCTCAGCTAGGTCGAATTCAGTCGCTGTCTGGAGGAGAATCCTTGCGGTCGGGTACTCTGATCGGTAGTTTTCCGTGGTTCCTCCGATCAATACCAGGCGAATGCCGGAGCAGTACCCTAACAAATGCACAACGGACCGCGCGCGATCTTTCCTACTTCTTCCTTGTCGTATCCTCACCGATTACACACTAACATGCACTACACTTCTACGCATGCCGGGAGACCGGTTGAGAGCTCAGAGATTGTCGCGGCTTGCCGGTGTCCCGCTGGTGGGAGAGACCTGTTGGGGAAAACCCCGCTAGTCGACTGTAGGTCTCACCAAACAGCGGGCCTTGACCCCCCCCCCCGAGCAAAACATGCACTACACTAACGGGACTAATGACCCTAGTAGTTGACGTGTCTAGAATCACGAACAATGAATAAATCGATGACCAATAATTATATGTTAGAAATGTAGTCCATAGAAAGAGACCTAGATGGTGAAGCTTACCTTTCGAAGAGAAGGCCCTTCCCGTACTCCTGCCCCTGGCGTGATTTCCCAGGCACTCAATGCTCACTGCCTCGCGAATGGTGCTCATTTGCGAGGGCACTCAATCTCCAGGGCTCATCTCCTTTATCGCGTTGCATTGGATGGATGCCTGCAGCATTGACTGTGGAGGAAGGAACGCTGTCAATAAAATGGCTGGTGCGTACGACATGGAGTGTTTTTCTGTGCGGTCGCGAAAAAATTTTAATTGCAAATTCGATGGATGTAGTAGCATTTTTGCTGCCACTGTGCAATAGTTGAAGAGTTCAACGAAAATGGTGTAGAATTCCCTCTAATTAAGAACCTGCATAATTAAGTTCATTAAGTGTTAAATATCCCTATAAAAAGTTTATAAAGAATTAGTGAATTATGAGATCCCTCCAAGAATTAGCTGATGCTTTCAGTCGTCCTTATTTCGTTCCTTGCGGTAGAAATTATAGAAACGGTTTGAGATCACATTTCTTGATAAAAGTGGAGAAAGTACTGAAATTTTGACTAATATGCTGTCTTATTCCATAATACTATATTTAAAGCTTACAGAAACATAATCATTTGATAGGACGGTTGTTTTTCTAATAGACACTTGCCGAAAATAACATGTAATGAGACTAGATTGTTTTCAATATCGACTTTAGAATCACGTATAATTGGGAAGTACAATATATTGGAGTAGTTATAAGAATTAATTTAATAATAATGCGAGCGCCATATAAAGAGAAGATATTTGAAGGATTCAATCAAAGAAACATTTGTCGTATTACACTGTACCTAATTATCTGTATTGCTCTGATTTGTATTACGAACGGTACTTTAAGGAAATATGAACCATACTGATGAGTAAGCCATATCCTTAACAACCATCAACGATTCACAAATAGTCAATGAAAATACATTATACGAGGTACAATAAAGATATTATTGATAGGGTTTTGTTGTTCTTGCGATTTTCTCCATCGACAGTAATTTATCTTTTGTTCTTATATATCTCATTATGAAAAATGTGTACTGTCGATGGATAGATAAAAGTAAGAACTATAATTCGAACAAGACGTTCCCAGATACGTTCATTTGAGAAATTGAGCTAATAATGTGTTTGTGAAACATGATCAGAAATGTTACTTGCAAACTAATTCAACGAAGCCATGAAATTCGCTCCGAGTCAAATGCAATATTTCCTTGATTGTCTCTTTTGTAATAATGTCAGTGATATTCTTTGCGAATAAATGGGATATCGTTTTCATTTCTAGAGTTGATGGAAACCAAAGCGAGTGCCCTGTATATTTACTCAAGGCTCATACGTCTCTTGTAACTAATTCATTCACGTCCATATCATGTACATTTTATATTTTTGTACTGAAATATCTCTTATTATAGTGAAATATATCAGTTAAAACAATGTAGGCTTACACGGCTGGATAAATTATTTAAAATACCTTCGGGGATGGATAGTCGTTGTCTACTGTACATTATGCGCCCAAACATTACATCTGCGACTGCATTGATATTCTTAAACATCCTTTTAATTAAAAAAAGAGGAAGAAATAAATGTTCACTCGGCATGGTTCCCGTCGGGTGAAGCCTAAACCGTTCCTACGTCAACACCTGACACCAGCGCCGACCGACAATCACCAGTGCCTCAGCGCCGTAAACAAAAAAAGAAAGTTTACCAGTCACCAGGTGGCAGTCTGAAAGAACACAGTGTGTACCAGAATCCACTGAAGATGTCAGTAGTTTAAAAAATAAATTACAGGTTTTTAAACTCATGTGTAGGGTACTCCAACAATTATTACATCTTAGCATGTCGGGTCAATGTTTTTATTCACCACTGCCCCCCAACTCCGTCCATAGAACGTAACTTCATGCATTTTCCGGACCTGGGTAGCCGGGATCTCCCAGCTCCATGCGTCACCTTCCAACTTCCGAGGCTTGGGGCTTGTGCCTCAGTGCGCGGAAGGTTTTGGGTCCCGCGTGGTTTGGTGTAGGGAATGGATTTTGCGGGTTGTGGCATGGCGGGCATTCTTGCAAACCAACCCATCCACCCATCAACTTTCTTTGAGTGGCTCCTTCTGGTGGTATTTTAATGTTAAAAAGTTTTACTTTTGCTTTCCAATTCGTAATAAAAACAATTTTTAAACCTATAACAGAGGCACAATACGCCCCAGCTAGAACGTTACATGAAGAATAATCGATTACAATACTTTTTAAAAATGTTTGTTTGATTAGTGAGTGAGGTTTATTATTAATATTTTAATTAATATATTGTCAATCTGATTGTGACATTCAATGTAGTGACATTTCAGCGAAATGCTCAAAAGACAGTAGTTTACAGCGTAGGTTCGTAGGTGCATTGAAAGCATTAAAAATTCACCTTTTTATAGAATTATTCCAAAATATCCTTGATGGAACCAGTTCAGATTTAAATGAATTGATTTGTCTCGTCTAAGGGTTTGAATGAGTCATATGGCTGACGGCGAGTGAACTCTGAATAGCAGAGTTCGGCCATGGTGCGGATAACTGTGTTGCTTGAAAAAATTTTCGCATGTGTAATATACCAAAGCAATTAGAAATAATGCGAGAAAGAATGTGTGGTTGTAGCAACATTTTTTTTTTTTTGCTTTTAGTATTTGAACGTCTCGATTTTGGAAATTCTTATTTTTGTGCCACCCAGCGTAATTAATTAAGAATACAGAATTAAGTGGGCGTGGCGTGCGTCGGCAGATCGTGCGCGAGCCCAACACGGACTACCTGGGCAAGTGGCTGCAGGCGCGGCAGCGCGCGCGCGAGCTGCAGCAGCGAGAGCGGGCGGCGAATCGGCGCGCGGCGGTGGAGGCGGACTCGCACCTGCGCTTCGAGCACTCGGCCGAGCACCGCCTGCACGCGGCCCGCGCGCGCGCCCACGTGGCGCTCGCCCTGCGCGCCGCCGACGCGGACCTCGAGCGGCGACGATTCAGGTACGGCCCTCCACGGTCACTCCCAACAACCCATGTGGAGCTCGTCCTGCTCGCCGCAGATTCAGGTACGGCCCAACATAGTCTCTCCCAACAGCCCACGTGAAGCTCGCCCTGCGCGGACGCAGACCTCGAGTGGAGGCGATTCAGGTAGCGGCCCAGCTACGATCTCTACTTTCGTCAGTGCAATGCCTTGTTGGGGGCGGTGCATCTCCTGGGATGATGTGCGGCGCTGGCCTACATATCGACTTCCGGGATTTCCTCACCGAGGTATCTCCCAGCAGCGTGGTACCGCCCCAACCGAGACGAGCTCAAAGCTTAGTGTTGAACATTTCAATGTGTGTGCGTGTAAGAGAAGAGAACAAGACAATGAAGAAAGAAAGTTCCTGCGCGTTTCGTTTCTCATTTGTTAGGATACTTCTCCGGCATTCGCCTGGAATTGATCAGAGAAAAAATGGAAAACTACCAGTCAGAGTAGTAGAAGCCCTAACTATTCGCCTTAAGACAGCGGCTGAATTTGATCGAGCTATGACGTTATTCACCAAAATACGCCACCGGTCTTGGGAATCCTAATCTACGGTTTTATGGCCAGAGTCACTTCAGAGACAGCGACAATGATGTCTCTCAGCTAATCTGATCAGTACACGCCCTTTCTCATTTGCATTGGCGGTAATAGTTCAGCAGCAACACAGGGTTACTGCAGTGTCTACAGTATGTTTCGGATGTCACAGACTTGAGTTTCAGGCCCGACGGTGACATGTCGCCACTAGTTACATAGCTGGGTCGAATTCAGCCAAGCCTGTCACGTTTCACGCGAGATTTTTTCTTCGTCACATTAGTCTCCTCTACCCTTGCACCCCTGCTAGACTTGCCCATTAGAACCTCGCATGTCGGACACCAGTTGGGAGCTAAGGAGGTGACCTGGCAGGGAGAGATATCTGCAGGGGGAAACCTCCAACGTGACGGGTAAGTAAGCGGTCGACCTGACGTCCTAGCAGGAAAAGAACTTCCCTTCCGAGATACATCATGCGCAGTAGTTACGGGACCAATGATAGAAGTAGTTGGGCTCGGAATCAATAAATAATAATAATAATAATAATAATAATAATAATAATAATAATAATAATAATAATAATAATAATAATAATAATAATAATAATAATAATAACCATATTTGTGTATATAGATGCCTGCTCTTTCAGAATGTACGAATGTAATAAAATTGAATACAATTTCAGCTCCTTCCTCCTGATTGGTTTTGAATTAATAACACGGGAGTCATTTCCCTTCACTGGGAATTCCCATAACGTTTTTTAGTATGAAGTAAATTTCGAAAGGTCAGCTATATATCGTCGTTATTAACTGAAGTCACTGAAAGTCAAAAACCGTGGTTTGAGATAACAAGTTGAAGTTAGTTCTGTTTTAAGCAATGTTTTCTGCTTGGCAGGAGATCAAGCCGGCTCTTTTACTAACACTTTCATATTGAATATTGCTTTTAAGATACGACAAAAAATTAGTCAATGATTAAATTTTCCTGTACCATTTCACTTAAAATTACGCGAAAGGTACTCAAATATTTGAAAAATTCTACATGACCTTATTTCAAAATCTATCGCTAAGAAACCGATTTCATTAAAGGAAAAAATAATATCTTTAATTTTTTAGTTGCAGGAAGACAAAAGTTAGAACTTTTGCAAAACGTTTGGAATCAACGAACATGATATCTGCACCATTCTCTTAAACGATATTCGTACTATCTAACCCCACGATTTAAATAAAAACTTGTAGCCATTTAAAAAGTTTGTAAATGTTTCAAGGGCTTCATGTATAGTACCCCGCAAAATTAAAATATTGATTTCAAATTAAAGTGGCAGTGACATCAGCCAGATTGATGAGGAATATTAATTTTGGAGAAAATAGGCTGAACGGTTTAACTGCTTGCGTTGTTCACAGATGGACGAAAAAACCGACCGACAGACCTTTTGCTGCCATTCCATTTTTAGGGAGGAAAGACTCATAAAATATGGATTCTGACTACACCACGTAATAGATGATATTTTTCTAAATTTAGCAATTTAGGAATTTATCCTCTTTATGGTTATAATGGATCTGTAATAAGAGTGTTTCTGCCGAAAATTCTGTTTTTTTCTTGCGGCATTACATACCTTTTTGTATACTCCACAGCGATAGAATAGAAAGAGAGGAGAGAGTGAGAGATCGCTCCGTGCGCAGGCTGCGCGAGCTGCTGCGCTGCGAGGACGCGGCGCTGACGGCGGAGATGGTGGCGCGCGCGCAGCAGGCGCCGGCGGAGCGACTGCAGCGCGCGCGCGCCCAGGAGGAGCAGCTCAAGGCGCAGCGCGACGCCGCGCAGCAGGAGCGCGTCGAGGAGCTGCGCCTCCTGCAGTACAGGTACAGGCTCTCCTCTCCTCTTTCTCTCTTCCCTCCTCTTCATCTAAAGAGCGACAACTCAAGATTAAGCAAGACGCCGGGCGTCTGGAGCGCTTGTAGGTGCTGTGCGTCCTGCAGTGCAGGTACAGGCTCTCTTCTCTCTCTCTGTTTCCTCCTCTTCATCCCAAGAGCAACAACTCAAGGCGCAGCGCGACGCCGAGGAGCTGCGCGTCCTGCAATACAGGTACAGGTTCTCTCTCTCTGCCTGTCTCGCTCTCTGCCTCTCTCGCTCTCTGCCTGTCTCGCTCTCTGCCTCTCTCGCTCTCTCTCTCTCTGTCTCTCTCCCCCTACCTCACTCTCCCTGCCTCTCTCTCCCTGCCTCTCTCTGTCTCTCCCGGTCTCTCTCTGTCTCTCTTCCTCTTCCTCCCAAGAGCAGCAACACAAGGCGCAGCTCGATGCCGAGCAGCAGACGCGTGTCGAGAAGCTGCGCCTCCTGCAGTACATGTAAAGGCCCTCTCTTCCTTCTCTTTAAATTTGGCGCTGGCGACAGCGTACATAAAGTTTGTTCGGTGGTGGATGTCGACACACAGTGTTGTAACGTGGCCTGCCGTGTTAAATCCGATTTTTTCAGCTTTAAGCAATTTGGTCCCACGAATTCTGCCTAGCAGTTCTATATATTTTGTACCTGGAAGCCACATAATGTATTTTTGTCGAATCTGCATGAGTACCGTCGCATAAGTTGGATATTTGTAGTCAGACAGCATAGATTTCTCTTAGAGATACACTTACACACTTTTTCTTTCTTCCTATGTCATTCCCTTCTAACTCTCTATCTTCTACTTATACTAAATAAGGTCCTTTTTTCTGTTCCTCTCCTTTTAATTTACTCATTGTTCACTATTTAAGTTTCTTCTCTTAAGTCATTTATTCGGAGAATGTTAAGAAATTATGAAGCCCGTAAAAAGCGTGGCTCGAAGAAAAAATAACAACTATCAAGCATGTTATTACATTGTTTCTTTAGCTTTATAATCTCTCTTATTACTTCGAAATGAGTCCAGTACATACTTTAACTTTAACAAAAATTAACTAAATACCTGTAATATTAGATACGTTCATATACATTTTAAAATTATGTCGCTATATTTTAATGTTATAAGTTACTTTTCATGTTCCACTATTTTTTTCTTGAAATATTGTTTCTAAAAGTTTATTTGCTATCTAATTTAGACATATTTTATCCATCTTACCCATGCATTAGTTTCAGTGCAGCAGATTCGAAAAATGAAACCTAAACTGAGTAAAAAATTAATAAATATCATTAATCGTATTCCTGACTATATTTTATTTAGAAGTCAAATTTGGATCCCAATCCATTAAAATCAGACGTTTACACTACTGCAATACAGAAGGGAACTGGTTTGTCTGAAACCCCTGCGTATTCATTTTAACTATTCCGAGTTGAGCCTACCCTTGAACTATGATATTTGTGTCGCACCCAATCGTCGTAGCAAAAGCGGAACGATGTGATCCGGTAGCCAATATCCCGAAGCCATTTTTATTCTGTGGAAATTGTACTGACGGAAACGTCACGGCCACCCGCAAGGCCAGCCCTCATTTGCCTCTGCAATTTGTTCTTAATCACCCGTCACCCGTCACTCCGCTCGCCCACCGCCGCGCGCCAGCCCGATCGCTCTCCTGGAAGGCAGGGGCAGGGATGATGGGCGATGGAGGGGCGGGGCGGTGCCAGGGTACGGGGTCCAGGGCGGGACGGGGACACGAGCGAGAGGCGGGAATAGGGGCGGGGAAGTGGGCGGGCACGTGGGCGAGGGCGTGGGTGGGCACGTGTGTGGGGGCGTTCGAAGAAACGTGAGCGGGGGCGTGGGAAGAAACGTGAGCAGGCACGTGGGCGGGATCGGGGGGGGGGACGTGGGAGGAAACGTGGGCGGGCGCGGGGGAAGAAATGTGAGCGGGAGCGTGGGAAGAAATGTGGGCGGGAACGGGGTGGGGGCGGGGACGTGGCGAGGACGTGGGCGGGGACGTGGGTGGGGAAGGGGGCGGGGACGGGGGCGGGCGTATGGGAAGAAACGTGAGCGAGAGCGTGGGAAGAAACGTGGGCGGGGACGTGGGAGGGCCGTGGGCGGCGCAGTGGGCGGAAACGTGGGCGGAGCGGGGGCGGGAGCGGGACCGTGAAGGGGCAATGGATTACCGGGAGTAGGGCAGAGGTATGGGCGTGGCGAAGGCGTTGGAGGGGTTGGGCAGAGGCGGGGATGGGGAAGAACGGAGCAAGTACGAAAAGTGTAAGATGTTCGAGAGTTCTCGAGGGGGGAGGGAGAATGCTGGAAAATACAGAAAGTACATGAAATCATGAAGTACAAGCGCGAAGTAATGGAAATGCGAAAGTAAACGTCGTACAGAAGATACAGAATGTGCAAGACAATCAGGAAGTGGGGGAAGTGTGGTGAGAGTGAAATGTGCGAGAAGTACGGGAATTGGAGAGAAGAGAAATTCTCGATTTTGGAGATGAGCCGTCAGCTCGGTGGGAGGGCAGGGGAGTGGCCGGGGCTGAGTGGGGGCTTCGAAGGCGGGTGGGCGGCGCAAGGCGGGTCGGAGCTGCACGCTCCCCGAGAGGAGAAGGTGCAGACGGGCTGTTTCGAGTTCTTCGGGCCTCACGCAACTTGCCGCCCCGTCGGTGCGCGCCCAGAATAGAGGCGAACGAGCAGAAGAAGGCGGTCGCGTCGACCCTAGGCTCTTCACGCAAGGCCAGAGGTGCAGTTTGCCATTTATATACTACGAATGTGCGCCAAAAATTCAAATACTTCAGAGGATTTACAATCCATTTGATATTTAGGGTTTGCATCGTAGTTAAACGTACAGAACTGCGACATGCGTTCAATTCAAATTATGTTATGTGATCACACACGTTTTTCGACGATAATCCATGTTATTTGCTTCTTCATTTGTATGTGTCCTTGATAATGCAGTGTTATAGCAGAATTATATTAACGAATAAGCCTTCTAAGTTTTCACCAACGTGTATTTCGAATCTCATCTGTAGGAATAATGATTTTAATAAAACCTGCTATTAATTTACGTAGTGCCTGAAGTGACTTAGAAATATCAATATAATGTCTTCAATAGCAGATGTTTGTAAATAGATAAGAACGGAAAACAACCGTGAAAACATAGGGGAAGGCATGGGAAGGCTAATGTGTAGAAGTGACCAGTAGATAGCGTTACAAAAAATGATTCAGATTCTGTGTTTAATTTCATTAAGTATGGTAGATGTTGTTTTTCGAAAAAACATGTCTTTGAAAAAGTCACTTCCTGGCGCAAAATGCAAATCGGCTGCCGGGCCTCCGAAATCACTCTCTTCTCCTACCTCGAAACGCGTGTTATCGGTGAAACTGTCGAGAAACGAATTGTGAGAATTCGGATGTGGTATTGTTGACGTAATTACATGAAGAAATAATGGTAGTCATCTCCGTTAACTTCATATGTCTATTTACAGAACAGTATTTCGACGGATTAATATAAATAATACAAACATTTAAAATTATAATAAATACAGACCAAAAGCAAATTTAAAAAAATATGAAAAACAAAAAAGAAAATACATAATGAAATTGTAATAGATACATTAAAAATGTAATAATAAAGCAATAGCAAATGAATGAAAAAGTGAAAAAGAATAAGTTGAGGCGCATCGCTTTCCTCGCTGTGTGTGACAAAAGTCGGGAGACTGCACAGAGAGATTATAAAACTGAAGGTCTGTTTTCTGTCTTCTTGGAGATGTCTCAGGATGGGGAGTCATTTTGTGGAGGAGGGGTGTGTTAAATTATTAGCTGAGGATACTGTGAAATTAATTTGCTCGTTGGGAAGAGCTTCAGATTTCTCTTTAGATTGAAAAATTTGAAATATTTCTAAAACACTTGTTCCCGAATTTATGTCAATTTCCAAGAATTTTGTTGTAAGTTGGGGTGGAAAGTGTGGCCTGTGTTCCTTGTGTTTCCATGCATGCAAATGTTCTTTAACTCTAGCATTGAAACTTCTGCCAGCCTGGCCTACGTATTTAGCTTCACAACTGTGGCAGTTGAGTTCATAAACGCCTTACTTCGCCATGAGTGGGGTGATGTTGCGAGAAGAGAGTAGGTGTTTGAGGGATTTGTGTGCGGTAAAGGAAACATGAACATTGTATTTGTGAAGAATATGAGCTATCATTTGTGAGTATTTTCAACGAACGGAATACAAATACATTTTGACGGTTTCTGAACGAGTGGGGTGACGCTTGTGTACGTGTGCCTCACAACTAACATTAATGACTTAATTTGGGTACACAACGTAAACATTAGTGACTTAATTTGTGGAAAGACAGTTAAAGTGTTTCTCATGAAGTAGCAATCTCGCGTAATCAGCACTTACAGGTTGCAAGTAGTGTAGAGAAAATGAACTGCGGCTTGCTACGACAAAGTTCATCGACAAGTTAGCTCGAAACAGTTGTGCGAAATCTGCGGTAAAGTTAATTCACTTTCGGGGAAGGCGAGGTTATCGCGTTTGATTTAGGTCGACCGAAGATTGGAGATAGCGGCTATGGGCATGGGCACGCGATGCCCGACATACTCCTCCGTGAGAGATAAATCAGCAACTTTTGCGCATTCAAAGAGAAAAAACATAACCACAACATTCTTGTTAATAGTATCGGGAAAGGTTTCACAAACTGTTACTGTTACTATATTACGCCACGATATAGAGGACCCGTATGTTTACCATAGAGCAACACGTGCCATACAGTTTCCAACATTAATTCGTTTGTGAGTCCTGGGGAACAATTTAGATAGTTTAAGAAGATGGGAAAAGGAATCACAAGCAAATGGTATTGTCACGAAAGAATACTTTGCTTTTTATTAAAACGCTTGAATGTATGTCCTTACAATCACATTCTACATATATATATATATATATATATATATATATATATATATATATATATATATATATATATGAGTTGAATCACGGGGAATCTCAGTTTGTAGGTGACATTAACAAGAAATTCGTTTGATAATCTGCACATACATCAATATTAAAATTCTTATTTACTAATCGAGTTCCTGTTGGGTATCAAGATTTGTGGGAAGGTCATTATTAATCTCAAGCTAATGCTTTGTTTTGTTTTAGGAGCCGATACATTGACCTAAGAGATATAGAAAGGAAGAGGCTAAATGCGATTACAAGAGACAGCCAAATCTATCAGATGCACGAGAAGGCGTGGCTGAGGCAGAAAACTAAAGAAGAAGATTCCTTCTGGGAAGAAGTGATTAAGAAAAACCAAGCTGCTATGGTGAGTGAGCACGACTGTGCAAACCATTTTCTTATTTCAAATATTGCATTACACGTCTTATACATACTATTACGAGCACCTATTCTTCCATCTTATCAATAGTTGAATGTATACAAATGCACAAATTTCTGATAAAGAGAAAAAAAACTATATCGAATTTATAAAGAGTTTGTTAGACTTAATTACAACGCTTTCTGTGATTGGTAAGAGGAAAAAAAATAAAGTCACCCATTTATTACGTCAGCATGTAACTTATATGATGAATATACCATTTAAAACCCAAGCTGAAAGTAGATATATAAAGTTTGATTCATCATAAGCCTTTCAGGGAGAGAAATGGCACCAAATTGAGAGCGTAGGAGATATGTAGTTCAATTATAAAGTGGACACAAAGTCAACGATTTTGAAGAACGAAAATATGAAGAAACTTGTTACACATTCAAACCTCATAAAAATATCTATATTAACAATGAATCCCTGATATGCTTCGACAGAATGTTAGTTTTTATGCGTTGATACAAAATGCGAAAATTGTGCCCACCTGCAGGATGCATAGCTATTGTTAGCGTTGTAGATGGTTTTTGTGAATTTTCGGAGGCTTTTAGATCTAAAGCTCAAGTGAAATCGCTGAAAAGTCATACACTGATTTTGAAGCAATGCTATTGTTTTCTGTTGAAAAAAGTAAGTTCATTTAAAATTATTGTTTATCTGCGAAACAATGTGCGTGCTTCAGAAAATATAATTATTTCAACATCGATATCTACGATCAGCCTTCCCTAAAATTAAGGACGTATCTCTATGAGTCTCTCGCAGGTGCAAGATACTGAACTTTAACTGGTCTTTAAATAGTGGCGCTTTTTCTCGCATTTCCCAGTGTCTGCATTCAGTTTCATTTGAAGCCTTTTATGAGTGGGGTTAACGATGTGAAGAGGCGAAGAACTGGTACTTAAATGCTGTGGCTCTTCATTGGTACTCAAAAGTACTGAAACTACGATAGTTAGAAAGATAAAGCATTAAATACAGTATTGATGTAGATCGTTCAAGAATACAACTTTCAGTGCTGTTTTTACTACAGAATATCTTAATGATACTACAAGGACCATAGATTGATGATTCAGCAAGAAATACTATTTTACATTTACAATAGATTTTTTCTTTACAAAAACAAAGCATTTATGCGTGAACGTTTATGTATAACCCTACCTTTGTACTTTTGTATACTAGAGACATTTTTCACACATGAATAACAATTTGTTTCACAAATACTGCTGTGAAATTAGGACAGAACGTTGATAAAGGCTCGGCCTGCGGCTAAACGACCATTTGAGTATCAACTTCACTTGAGTATCAAGCCTCCATTTTGACGGCATATAAACAATAATCTATTTCAGCACCCAAGCATGGAAATTAGCTCTTATCTTCACAGTTTGTTGCTTGAAAAAGTAGAATTGTTCGTATCCGTGCGGTAAAGAAGTCATGGCTACATAAACGAAATGAGTTCGGCACATCAAGCAAAGCAAAAAGGCAACATGGAACACCAAGGCTGCCACCTCGCATATTCAAAATTACCACAAAATTATTTATTTCATGTTTCCATGAATTCGTGCTAATAAACTTTTGTGCGCAACTCGTACAAAAGTGTGTTTGGTGCTCTCATTTCGAAATGTCGATCTCGGATCCATCTTCACCTCATCAGTCAACATTTTATTCGTAAGCCGAATACTCACTTTTTGCACTAGTTATGTAACTACAGTAACTATTCACACATAGAATTTTGTATTTCTGAATAATAGTTTAGATTTAATTAGTTAAGATGGCACTCTTCTCCAAGAGTTATGTTTTTACATTTGAGGCATACAATTGAAAAAACAACAACAACAACAACATATGAGTAATAAAAAAGAGTTAATAGCAGAAGTCCTATAGAATAGGAGTTCACACTTGTGTATTTACTTGTTGACTTACCCTCGTACATTCATATTCCTGAGCATAATACTCGTATGTGTGTAAGACCGAATGAATGAGTGTGCTAGCGAGTGGAGGCTGCCCTTTGGATGCGCAAGAGACTCTGTACAGCCAATCTAAAGATGATTAGAAGGAATGAGCAGGTACGTATTGACTTAGCACATGTACATTATCTGAACGTCTGTGCGTCTCTGTGGTGTGTGTGTGTAGTGTGTGTGCGTGTGCGTGTGCGTGTGTGCGTGAGTGGGGGCGTGTAGTGTGTGCGTGTGTGTGGGCGTGTGGTGTGTGTGTGTGTGGGCGTGTGGTGTGTGCGTGTGGGCGTGTGGTGTGTGCGTGTGGGCGTGTGGTGTGGGCGTGTGGGCGTGTGGTGTGGGCGTGTGGTGTGTGCGTGTGGGCGTGTGGTGTGTGTGGTGCGTGTGTGGTGTGGTGCGTGTGTGGTGTGGTGCGTGTGTGGTGTGGTGCGTGTGATGTGAGGTGTGTGAAGTGTGTGGGGTATGTGTGAGGTGGTGTGTTTGTATGGTGAGTGTGGTGGTGTGCGAGTGGTGTGTGTGTGTGTGTGTGTGTGTGTGTGAGAGGAGCTGCCGCGAGGGCGCGCGTGCGCAGGCGGAGCGCGAGGAGCAGGAGGAGCGCGCGGTCAAGTCGCGCGCCCTGGAGACTGCGCGCGCGCACCGCGAGGCCATGGAGGCTGCGCGCCGCGGGGCGGCGGACGAGCGCCTGCGCGCGCAGAAGGAGGCGGCCGCGCTGCACGCGCTCATCGCGGAGATGGACAAGCAGGAGGACGAGAGCGGTGAGCGCGCGCCGTCGCACGGCCGATGCACGCACATGCACACGGACACGGACACGGACGGGTAGGGCGTGGAATCGTATGACACGGCGAAGGTCTCAGTGCTACTGTGACGACAGGTTGAGAGAAAATGATGAAAATAGGAGAGCGGGGATCGAGACCAAGCTCTCACGTCTGAAGGGAGCAAAAATTTGAGTGGGATCAAGTCAAGTCAGAAACGGGGGCAGCGGTTGAGTGTGTCTCACGGCTAGCATCGCCGTTTTCTCTACTTTCCACACGGTCCTAGGAATTTTCGACAATAACTAGAGAGGTACATCGAGTTCAGTGACTGGAGGAGAATTCAAGCGGCCGGGTGCTCTTAGGGTAGTTTTTCTTATCAACACCAGGGTTGAATGCAGGAACAGTTCCTTAGCAAACGAACCGAGGACCTTATGCGATCATTACTTCCTTCCTTCCTTTTCCTTGTTTTATTCTCTTCTCACTTACATACGCTACATTACCCCACATGTCGGGAGACCCGCAAGAGCTAAGAGCTTGTCCCGGCTGGGACGGTTCCCCGCTGGGGAGATACCTGAATACGAGTGTAATATTGCGACATCAGAATGACCAAACTGAGAAGATTCTGCCCGAAATGGAGAATATTCTACAGGAACCGTTTTGAGAGTTTGAAGTGTCTAATAATTATGACTCTTTGTTGAAGGGTTTCTTCATGTCTGATTTGAAAATTATTTTAACATATCATAGGTCTGACGGAAGAGTTTGAACTTTTCGAATACGACAAAAAATAATTTTCACCAAAACCACCAGGCAGAACCTTGTCATTCTGTGTTCACAATAGGGGTTCTTATGGCAAATAAAATATTTGCATCCTTCCTCGAAGAGTAAATATTTTGGAAAAAAAAGGAGGGTCGGTGCAACACCACCGCAGCTTTGTGCTTTAAATGATCTCTTATAAAGTTTTCACGCAAACCCAAAACTTTTTGGTGTAAAGGAGCTCAAATTTCCGAAGCATTTTCAGAAACACTCAAAGTCCACTTTCTCGCAAACAGCTCCAATTTTTTTTTCAAAATTTCTCGAACGGATGGTGCTAATTTCACTGTTTAATATGTTTAATATGTTTAATATGTTTAATCACTGTCAATTAATTTCGCTAATTTCTTTTGTTTTTTCAAAAACTGCATGTAATTTGCAAATGTAATTTTTTAAAAGGTCTCTCACGGTGTTAATATGGACATTTCCAGCAATTTGTATTCAATATTAAATTTGAGAGAGAATTTCTTGAAATAAAGTTTTTCTAAAATACAAAAGATTCCTGTGAAAAGGAGCTCCAAATTTACCATTTACACAAGAGATTAAATGATATTTCCTTAAAAACGGCTCCAAATTTTTCAACGAAAATTTCTATATTGGATGAACCTTTACTTTTCTTTAATATTCTAAAAGTAGTATTTCGAATCTACTATTGCAAAACCAAAAAATTGAGAAAATTTTAAAATAATCTATTTAGGGCGGCGATATATTGCAGCCAATTAGAGATAGGGGGTAAGACCGTAAATCTAGCCCCCATCAAAAAAATTAGAAATCTTTACCACTAGAAAGTCTCTGCAATTATCGAGCAGAACTGCTTCTAATTTTCTGTTCTAACGAAAGTCATTCAACGTACCAACGGTTTATATGAAAAACAAACTATAAATCACAAAATTAAAATGCAGTAATTTTGAGCACGAGGGGAACATTCAGCCTTGCCCCCCCCCCGAATTACTTACGTTTCTATACTCTTAAAAGGCTTCTCCGTCATGCTGCCATACTCCCACATTGTGTTCAAACATTGGAAGGTGATTGTGGACACTTTCCCTTCCCGGAAAACGACGTTTGGCGGAAGCGCGTCGCTTTGGAAGCGAGCTGTCCAATCGGTCGCGTCCCCGCGTCGCGCGCGTCCAAAGCGTTTTCCGCATCTCGTCGCACCGCCGCCCCCGCCCGCGGCTCCACCGGCCCCGCCACCGCCCCCACCGTCGCCGCCCCCGCCCGCGCCTCCGCCCGCCTCCACCGCCCCCGCCGCCGCCGCCGCGTGACGGAGCACGAGGCCGCAAATGCCGTTGTCGGAGCAGCGGAGATCCTGGATGTGTCGTTGGTCGCGGTCGCGGCCCGTGTTCTGCCTGTGGCGACGTGACAATGCGCGGAGGAGGCCGCGCCGGCCCGGCCCGGCTGGAGGAAGGCGCTCGTTTTTCCTGCCGGCGCGGCGCGGCGCGGCGCGAAGCGGCCGGGCGCTGACCCACTTGGTTTTTGCTCGCATAGCCAGCCTCCCCCGGACCGAGTCCGACGTGTTTGTATACGTGTGCTCACATCGGAAGTCGTATTCTGCATGAATGCGCACATTTTGAGTATATTCTTATTCTTAATTATTCGATCACGAGTTATCTTTTTAGCTTTTCGAATACTATTACTACATGGTATAATGTTAGGTAAATCTGCAGCGAAAACGCGGGAAAATTTTCCACAGGAAATACACGTATAAAAATACACTACTGAATGGAAAAAAGGAATATTACTGCTCCTGTACTTAGTATTTCCTCTAAAAAGTTGAGAAGTCAGAATCCACGTATCGTAGGTTATTGGTACCAATTTTTAGCTTTTTTGAAGGCTGCATGATTATCAATCAGTCTGTGTGTGAACAACCCAAACCTTTTGCAGATTGTTCGGAAAATTTAATTTTCCTCAATATTGAAACATTTAATCCCTCACTCTCCATCCATATTACGGCAATCTCAGATTTTTTCGATTTCTAACAAATATAAATAAAATTAATAATAATAATAATAATAATAATAATAATAATAATAATAATAATAATAAATATCTCAGGGATTTATCATTACTGTTAACATTATAAGAGTGAGCCTGGGAACTCCATCGTTCATTACCAGTTCTCGACTGATAGAAATTTTATATTTCGTGTTTTTCAGCTTGGTGGAAAACGCAAAAATATTACTTAAAATAAACAACCAGAAAGCGTAATACATTTCTAAAGCGTAACAGTGTGTTACGCCATTTATTTATTTATTTTGTCTTCCTGAAATATTTCCTTCAAGTTACATGTGAAATAAATTTTACATAAAGCAATTCCTTTACACACAATTTTACATTACCAATTCCCCTAATAAAAATTAAATAAAATAATATACACACTAATTAACATTGAAAGATATTCATTCCTTTCATTCGCAATTTTATTTATTTGAATTTGTACTTATTTTATTTACTAATGAATGGCTAGTATTCAAAAGTAAATTAGAATCAGATAAATAATAGTCTTCGGTCTTGTACATAGTTAAATTGCCTTTTTTGTAGTTTTCAGTTCCTTTTTGATGATTTTATTGTTCTCTTGGACGGCACATTGGCACATTCCCCTTTTCTCGACCAGAAACCATGTATTCCTCCTTTGCGTAGTAGGCCATCACGACACTGAAATGTCCCAAATCTACAAATTTGTAATTTCCTTTCTACTTAAAATTTCTCCAAATGCATTCTCTATTCAATACAAATACTTCCGAACTCTCAGTTGCTTCGCATAATTTGGTTAAATTAACAAATTTAACTTTAAAAAACAAATTATATATCGCAAGATCATCAAAAGTGAGCCACCTACCAGTCTACTGTTCGCCTTTTCGGCGCACCTCAAGCTCTAATTTGTTTCTCTTTAATCACGTGTAAGCACCTTGAGCTTTTGTCTCGCCTGTCCAGCCTTCCCATTTGCAACTGCCATTCGTTTTCTTTAGTTGCATTATTTATAATAAAACATATTTAATTAATATTTCTATTATAAATTATTAAAAATGTAATTCGTTTCTGCCATTTGTTTTCTTTAGTCACATTATTTATAATGAGAAACATATTTAATTAATATTTATATTATAAATCATTTATTATAAATTATTATTTAAAATGTAATTAATTTCATTTATTTAAAAACAATCACATAGCTCATCTTACTAAAAATAACAGGATATTTCGATTTTGGGAGAAATTTTATAAGAAGTCTCCAATGACATTCTCAGTTTTTTCAGAGTATGATGATAAAAACGGCGTAGGTCGGAATTTTACTGATAGCATGATTATAGACATGGAATGTATCGTTCAAGATCTTATTAAAATCTACTTTTCAAAATTCTGTCTGAAAATAATGTTGCTTACATGTTTTTGAAAATATGAATTGTTTTCCTGTATATTTGAAAGAATTGAAAAAATTTAAAATGTTCGTTAAAAAAATTCTCAAGCCCACAAAATATTTCTTAGTTTTTTTAATCGAACCGGTCCGATGTTCATTAAAACCTTCGAATGTTCGAAAATTACATATGTTAAACTTTCTCTTTAACCGAAGAACAGCTTGTTGTGCCGACTCATGTGGTTATTTGTTTGCTAAACCTAAGTATTCGAGTTCGAATGCCAGCTTGGGGATACATATTTGCGGATTGAAGTAGTATAAAATTACGTAACTAACACAAATACCGCGAGAAAGTACATGCTGTTGTACCATCACTAGTTTCCATTTGTCGTAGATGATATATAACAGCACCTCGTATGGACATCAATGCTACATACAGTAGCAAAAACATTTCATTAAATTAGCACAATATGAATGGTATATGAAATACATCTATTGAAAATATATTTAAATCAATATACGAACAAAATGTGGGGAAAATTTTCACGTACAACCAAGTTTATGTGTGTCCATGTAATTTTACTGCTTGTATTCCCCGAATAGAGGTCAGAGTGACTCCCGGATATTTTCGATCACACTCCCCAAAATATTTTTGCTCTGCATTTTCACACGAAAAGAGGAATAAATATAAAATTACATTTTAAAACATATGACATATCAGGTAACAATTCTTAAATATGTTGTGTGTCTCAAATCAAGTTCTAAACATACAGAATCTGAAAACGTTGAGACTATTCCTATAAATATGTTGTTAGCTGCAGAGGTGGATTTACGCATAGGCACAGTAGGCACGTGCCTACGGCGGCAAATTTTCAAGGGCGGCAAATTTTCAAAGGCGCAAAATTTTCTTGTTATTTTCTAAAACAAATTTAGGTTCTCTAAAAACTATAACAGCTTAAATCATATTTTTATTTTAAAAATATCATATTAATATTTAATACAAGCTATTTATTTGTCTACTTCATTAGAGTATACCTTATGATTTCAGAAGTATATGAATCTGAAACTAAGGCCCGTTGACGAACGAAAACATGTTGCAATTCTAGTTGTCATGTTTTAGTTTCCTTTTAATGTTAACGTTTCAGTGTTGAAACGTTAATAATGTTGAACGTTACTTGCTATGAAGATACAGTTTATATCCAAAATTAGCTAATCCAAAAAAAAATAATTTAAGAAAACAATGTGCAAAATAAATGTTACTTTTAAAGTTAAAACGTTTAAATTAATGAAGAATTGTTACTGAAACGTTACAACTTGAAATGTAACATTAATGTTAAACAGAGGGCGGCAAATTTGATGTGCCTACAGGCGGCAAAAATATTAATCCGCCCCTGGTTAGCTGTGGTTTTTTCTATAAACATGTGTAGTAAATGAAAAAGTATAAGAAGTGTATTTTTATGAGAACAGTTATGAAAAGATTCACTTATATGTGTTCATGAAGTGAGCATCGTATTCTTCAAGAGTGGCAATCACAAAATTTTTGCTTTCTTGACTCTCTTTTTGTGTTCATTGCTCATGTCCCATCTACTCTTTAATACCCCACCGATAAACGAAACCTTTAATAGCTTGTGTGGGAACAGCAACAGGGGGAAACAGACGACGGAGGCCATCAAAAACCGCTTACGGGACTTTTATTTGTCGTAATGTGTAAAAGGAAAGGAGACGTACGACTTCATTCTCAATCACCCTCAGAAGAGCAATCGCACCAAATGTATAGAACGGAATAATCGATGTAAGAAACACACGAGCGGAGATGGCGTGAGTAGCACGACGCGATACATATGAATGAGCAACACAAGCGAGAACTTGCGTGAACCAAGGCAGTGCGGCCTAGCAGCTAACACAGTAGGGCTCGCACAAATTCTAGAGGAGCACGATACCATGGCCTTTAGTCATTGGTTTTCTTTTACTTAGGTTCCTACGGCGGACTTTCTACTCTAGATAGATAGCTGTGTCGAATTCATACGTTGTCAGGCGGAGAATTCTCGAGACCGACTGGCCTGCTCGGTAGTCTTCCGTGATTTCTCTGTTGAATTCCAGGTGAATGCCGGAGAAGTACCCTAACAAATGGGCCGCTGACCACGCGTGATCTTTCCTACCTATTCTTTGTCTTATCATCTCTGTCTCTCTCTAACTATCTCTCTCTCTCTAACTATCTCTCTCTCTAACTATCTCTCTATCTCTCTCTCTCCCTCTCTCTATCTCTCTCTCCCTCTCTCTATCTCTCTCTCTCCCTCTCTCTATCTCTCTCTCTCCCTCTCTCTCTCCCCCTCTCTCTCTCCACACACACACACACACACACACACACACGAACGCGCGCGTTATGCTGGAGCTGGCCCTGCTGGGGGGTGATAACTAGATTGGGAAACTTCCTCTCAAGCCGACGTGTAGGGCGGTGCCGGATCTCACCATCCAGCGCGAGAGGTGCATTCACTACACTAACGAGACTGTCGCCAATAGCAGCGGGCGTGTCAGGAATCATCAATTAATCAAATCTTTATCTTAGAATGGAATAATTAAGAATTAGTTTCTTTAGACTTCTCATTCCAGGTAGTAAAGTGTCTTTTGTGAAATCAGACAGAGAACTGTATTTGGGATCTGATATGATATCTTTGTTGAGGCAAAACAATGGAAATGGTCTATTTCAGTGCTACGTTGAAAATTCTCGAAGGTGGCTACTTCGATAGTTATTTTCGTTGTTTCCTACGATATATTTTATGCTAATGCTAGAACAGTTTCTTAATGGGATAGGGACAACACGATATCCTTATCTTTGCGTGCTGTCCCCTCTCTTATCTGTGCAGGCTAAGTCTCATCGCTCTGTCTCTCTGTCTGTCTGTCTGTCTGCCTCTCTCTCTCTCCCTCTCCCTCTCTCTCTCTCTCTCTCTCACACACACACACACACACACTCACAGATATACTAACCCCTACGATAAAACAAGGGAAGATTTAAATAATAGCAAAGTTATTTTCATAGCACTCACCGAATTTTCGAAATTTGCGTGTTGGAAATAATGCGAGGGACAATTATATTTTTAAGTGTTGGCCCAAGTGAGTATATAAGAACGATTGTGTGGTATAGCGATTAACTCAATGGATCTGCGTTAGTCTCGGCACAGAAAAACGTCTTTTCTGGATGAAAACACTTTTGCAGTTTCATGTCGGTGGGTAATATTGCGTAGCCATTACAAATAATGCGACAAAGTTCTGTTGTGGCACCACTAGTTTCGATTATGAATTATCAACCAAAACTCACTTAAGAAACCTGACAAATGCCGAACAATAAAAGAAAAAACGTTTTTAACTTAACTTTTTTTCGATTTTTTGCTCCACTGCCGCAACTGTGTAATTAAATTTTAGAAACAACCGGAACAGTTAGAACCTCTGATAGAGCCGTTGCTTTTAAAACAACCAAAACGATACATACTTTTACTATTCTCTGGATGCGGTAATAGCTCAAGATAAATCGACTTGAAAATGACCACATAAACGTGACCTTATTGCGGACATTGGGACCGAGAATATTATGAGAGTTCTAAGTAAAAAAGGCAAGGTTCAGAGAAGCTGCGTGCATGAATATTGTAAGTCGAGGGTTTAGTACCTACTTACTTTTATACAGTTATGATTACTATTGGTAAACGTTTATGATGTATAATGCTACTGGGATCAAAGCATTTAACTCTTTTAAATCTCTATGATATTATCTTTGTGTGTTCATCACATCTCCTACCTGCTGCTATTCCTGGATTAAGGCAGTTGTAAGATACCGCGAAGAAATACGCAGTTCGATTACCGATGCAAATCATTCTTCTATAACTAGGGAGAGGAATTGTCTAGTTTTTTTAAAAAAGATGCTATCCTTCCTTTTTTGAAATTTTTATTCAGCTATTTTTATTCACCTATTTATAGTTACGATGTTGGGAAGAGATTCTGGACCTCCAGAAAACGTGCGCATCTCTCTCATATATAAGAAACAGTCAAATGCTCAAAAATGGCAAATAGCAGAAAGGTTTTGTGTAGTTTTGATATTTGGGTCCTATATGTTTTCGGGAACGCTGAAAACAAATATGAGGTTTTCCAACAAACGTTTTGTCCAGAAACATGACTTTTTAAGGAAAATACTGTTAAAAAATTCAACATTTGTCAGTTTTTATCTTCTTTTATTTCATAAACAACCATTATTTACGAAAAGTGGAAGGTTTTCGAGTTATTTTTTAAAAAACTGCAAAATGTCGGATTTTTAATAGTTTTTCTGCGAAAAAAAAATTGTTTCCTCGCCATGTTGGCAAACCTGTTATTCGTGTTCAGCAACCCCCAAAATTCCTGTTCAGGACCCAAAAATATCAAAACTACACCAAAACATTCCCCTCTTTTCTACCATTTCACTGGACTAATATTGTTGTTACTATTCTTTGACTAAATGACTCAAATAAAGAACCTTAAGGGATGAGCACGTACTGTCCAGAGACGTCCAGACCATTGCAGTCCCTGTGACTGGAAGGTTCTAGGTTCGAGTCGCGACGGTGGAAGGATTTTCGACACCAGCTGGTTAGATTCATTTGCAGTCTGGAGGAGAATTCTAGCGGCCGGCTGCTCTTACCGGTAGTTCTCCGTGGTTTCTCCGGTCAACTCCAGGCGAATGCCAGAGCAGTACCCTATCAAACGGACCACGGACCTCGCGCTATCTTTCCTTCCAATTCCTTGTCGTTTCCTACTCATTACTTACATACACACTTATACCTACATCCACTACACTACCACACATGCCGGAAGACCTGTCGGAAGCTTAGAGCTTGTCCCGGCTGGGGCGGTTGCGCCGCTGGTGGGAGATACTTGGTGGAGGAAAACCCCGCTAATCGACGGTAGGTCGGCGCCGGATCTCGCCATCCAGCGGGGGGGAAAGATCACCGCCATCTCCCGAGCAAAAACCATGCACTACACTTACGGGACCAATTACCCTGGTAGTTGACGAATCAGTAAACAATCAATTCCGGAGACGGATACTCTCCAAGCGCAAGTCTGCCCTACTACGAATAGCGCGGCGAGAGGCTATCTGCTCCTAGCAACGGGGCGCGTTTTGTCTTAAGAGAAGAGTTCCACCGTTGCCCGCGTGGCGCGGCGTGGGCGGGGGTGTGTGACGCTGGTGGCCAGCGCCCACGCACGCAACCCTCCGTGCCTCGGCGTCGCCCTCAGCTGCAATGCAAATTAGCCCTCCGGGCACAGTGGTGCAGTTTGTATAAGTATCTGGGCAAGTTAGTTTCAGTCAGACACTGGGACGATTTGCCTGTGACCATCTTTGATCTGTAAATTGTGTCTGTCTGTAAATTGTGTGAAGTTCAGTTCTTTAATGATAAGTTAGCGTATTCTGCCACCTAGTTTTCAAACTTAATTGCAGAATTAGAAATAATAAATGTAAACATTGAGGGCTCAATATGTGCATTTATTCAACATGGAGACAAAGTTTTAAAATTCTCGCTTCACTGAAGGAGATTTCACTCCACAGCATTCTGTTCAATTGATGCTGAAATATAGAATTTAAGTTAATGTTTTTCTCAGCTTCACAGGTCTCGAGGTCCAAAATTGGCTATTAGTGGCGATATGTTGAACTTTACCTACCGTTGTACTACAGACCTACGTTCTTGAAGACAGACTTTTCCTCGCGTCCACTCCGGGAATTTGCATTGACATTTAAAGTGTTCATAGCAGTGATGAAGGCTACCTATATGCACCAAATACTCTTTTCAAAGTGGAGGTCCCGCCTAAACTTCCAAAATTTCGAAAGTTCTGAATGCATCTTCTACGTTTCGCAATTACAAAATTACCTACACATTGATGTACTTTACTAAAACGTGGAATTGAAAATAACAATACATCAGAAGTAACATGCTCGGGGCACTACGTATATTAAGTTTCCATCTGAGAAACAGACTCTTATCTCATGTTTTTCTTCAATATCTCTCTGACATTAGATAAGGATATAATATTTCTTACATTTACCTCTCACCTACCGTATTCTTTTCTAAACTCATGTCATCGCCCTCCAACGATTCTTTACAGAACGATCCTCACAATAATTATGATTTGATAATTATGAAGGTTTCAGTTAACAAAATTACTATCAGGGAGGTGACAAGTTACCCATTTCACTCTTTCCTGGTACAAAACCATTCGGCCAATCAAATGAAGAGCTTTGTACCGTCTGTCATTGTAAAACAAAATTCAATAAAAAACGGATAATAAGAACCGGCGTTAAATCACTCACATTAAAAAATTAACTGAATTTTCCACCTCTTGTCCTAATATTGCTTTCCAGATCTCCAGACGCTCTCCACTTCTAAATGCCTTCATCTAAACGTACGCTTTGAAAACTATAAGGGAATGCTATTTTACTGCAGTTTAATTAATTTGATAGTTTTCGTAGATTCAGTTGTATTTAATAGAATCTCACAGCATTTAGTCAGCCACTTATCTCACCCGCAAGCCCCTTTCTTGCACATAAAGTTGCGTATATGTAGTGCATGTTATATCGCGGGAGGCAGCGATATTCCCCCTCTCGCTTTTGACACGTGAGATCTGGCGGAAACCTACTCGACGCAGACACTGCCCCACCTGAGACAAGCTAAGCTCTCGATGAGACCCCCCCCCCGACACATTTGGTAGTGTATGCAAGTGTAAGCATTTCCTCTTACACTTGCATACATGGGGGGACAATGAAGAAAAACGAAAGATCTTACGAGATCCATAGGCTCGTTTCTTATTAGGGTGCTGCTCCAGCATTCGTTTGGTATTGATCGGAGAAACCACGGATAAATACCGACTACAGCTGGAATTCACCGACTGACAGTGATTGAATTCTACCCAGCCAGGGACTCGAACCAACAACCATCAGGTTGTACAATTCGTTCGTAGATTCGACCGTCGTACGCAGGTACGATGCTGTACAGTGAACAGGCAACGTTTTGGCAACTACGCTATCGCAGACGGTCTAAAATGATTGATTGATTGTTAGTGATTCTGCACGCGTCAACGGCTAAGGTCATTTGGCCCGTAAGTGTAATGCATGTTTTTTCTTCGGGGGTGGAGGTGGTCTTTCCCGCTGGATGGCGAGATTCGGCGCCAACCAACTGTCGGTTGACGCGGTTTTTCACAACCAGGCATCTCCCACCATTGGTGGAATAAGCTTTAAGCTCCCGACCGATCTCCCGTCATATGTGGTAGTGTAGTGCATGTTAGTGTGAGGGGTGAACATAGAACAAGGAAGGAGAAAAAAAAGCTAGCACGCGGTTCATGGCCCGTTTGTTAGGGAACTACTCCGGCATTCGTCTGGTTTTGATCGGAGAAACCACGTAAAACTACCGATCAGAGCAGGCGGCCGCCAGAATTCTTCCCCAGCGACTGAGCTCGACGTAGCTGTGTAGCCAATTTCGCAAATCCTGTCATTGTCGAAACCCGAGCCCCAGAATCTCCCGGTCAGAGGCACTCAATTGATGACCTGAGCCATCTCTCCCGGTTCTAAATTCCGGAAAATTGCGCTGTTTCTTTTTACGGAAGGTTCCGTAATATGCTACGTTGCATCCGCCGCCTTCCTTGTGGGACGAGGTTCGTGAAGCAAGGGTGCCGAACACTGCGCCTCCGATGGCGAGTGCAAGAGCTTGGAGACGCCCGGCTCGCTCGCGCCGTAGCGGTCGAGACGTTTCATTTCCGCCGCAGCGACGTCGCGTCGCGTCTGACGTTCGCTAACGAGAATTCGACCGACTCGGAGCGGCCCTCGCCAACCTGCCGTTTGGACAGCCCGTATCCTTCTCAAGGTTCAATTCCCTCGCGAACACTCCTTTATGAGTATAAGATAAAGATAATTTTTTTAAAATTGCAATTGGGTATAACACGGTGGGAGCTAATTACATATATATGATAATATAACTGACAAGCTAATAATAATAATAATAATAATAATAATAATAATAATAATAATAATAATAATAATAATAATATACAAACTGACTGATTCATAAAGCATTAAACTACCTTAAGGCTAAATGTCCCGACACTAGTATAATTTGTAGCCACCACGTGGCAGCACCAAAATAAGTAAAATTTGCTTTACCGATAATGTCTGAACCAATGGTCCGATTTTCGATCTGTAAACGGCATTTGACGCCTTCTTAAAATATAATTTACGCTACGATGACCTTTTTCCAAAAATATAACAAAAACGCAAATTTGAAATTAGTTCTCAAACTTCCGAGAACAAATTTATAAATGTGGCTTTATAGCGCGATGGCGACTTGCTTTCTGAATCCAGCGCCGTGACAATCATGCAAATCCGACGAATAGGAGCGTCGTAAAGTGAAATTTACGAAAACACCTCCCCCCCCACTTCCTCTTCTGCGCCGTTGCGTCACCCACCCGCCCGTTGTGGGCCCTCTGTCAGCGCGGTGGCACGGCCAGGCCCGGCGGTTAAAGCGGTGCTTCGTCTAAGATTAATTTTTAGCTCTGCAAATAATTCAGCAATTAAAAAATAACAGTATCCTTTTTCAGCTTTATAGGTACTGGCCTGCGATGACGCAGTTATGCTCGTATTAACAAATAACAGAGTTGACACCCTTATGATCATCTTCTTCTCCTCTACTTCAAGGATGTGTTCATGACCTGTTCTGGCTTCTACCAATTTCATTTCTATAACGATCTGCCTCTGTGTCTTCTACCTCGCGTTCTACACATAAACGCTTGCTTTAGAATGCGTGTCTGTCCCATGTATCGAAGTCATTCCTCCCTTCACTCCTTGAAGTCAGAAAGATAGTAGTTTGCCATTGATTGCTTGAACAATTAATTTTCATCTTATTTCGCGTCGCGCTTCTGGCCTGTAGTCCTATGGCGAGAGAGACAACTCGCATAGTCGATGCTTGCGAGCACAACCGCATGGGTGGACAAATGAGCATCAGCACGAAGATTTCATTCGATATCGAATCCCGCCAAGCGATTTTCGCCGCTAACTTATATACCGCTAGTTCACGTGACAGTACCTCCCGCGCTGGAGAATGGCCGGTCGGCAAACACATTAGTTGGTTTGTTTTGGCCGTGTACAACGAATTCCGCTGGCTAGGTGCATTCCGAGAGCTGCGCCCAGACTAACGCCCGCTCTCGGGCACTTGAACCGCAACACCTACACTCGGCCCGAACTTCCCAACCGTTTGTTCTGTGTACAGACCGTGTCGTTATATAACTATTCAATTATAATTGAACTAAAAATATAGGAATATTTTGTTTCTCTACAAAAATCTCAATGTGTGTTTGTGTGAGAGTGTGTGTGTGTGTGTGTGTGTGTGTTATTTGCCTGTAATAGATCGAAAATGAAAACTGTAATAATTATTTACGAAATATGTAACGTAATTTCATCCATTTCTTTACGAGATCAAATAGTACAAAGAGAAATATCAAGATTGTAGGAAGATAAACCATGGAACTCTACAATATACCGATGACGCAGCAATCCTGGTGCCAGCGTGATTATCCCTTCTCCCTTACGCTCGAGCAAGCAGTATATTTTCTGGAACTTTTGTATTTTTTTCATCTAGATCTACCTCTGTTAAACAGGTTATATTATTTTAAAAATATTTCAAATGACCAACTGGCCACATGTCATACTTTTCAAGAAGTGCGTATAATGTTTTTCCGTAAATGCCATCACTTTGGTCTTTGTATTTGAAATGTTTAAATAATATCCTTTGTGATTTTGATAAAATTAATAAACAGACTTATCTTATCTTATCTTATCTTATTTTATCTTTTAGGATCAAAATTATATTTGTATGAAAGTTCATTAATATCACGCAATCACGTTTCGGTCGTTTAGGAATGTGCCGCACATTTTCCCAGCATGTTATCTTCAGATGCAAAAAGACGAACAACAGTGAGAACTGTTGGGTTGCTATAAATAATCTAGTGACTACATAATATAGTTACCATAGGGTAAAGCGAATGAGAAACGAAATAAAAGAAAGTATAATTCTAGCTAAAGATGAAAAACAATTCGTGCACACACACAGGGAGTGACTGACTGACTAACAGACGGACGGGATCACTGATGGACGGACGGACTGACGGATGGACGGACTGACGGATGGATGGACGGACTGACGGATGGACGGACTGACGGATGGACGGACTGACGGATGGACGGACTGACGGATGGACGGACTGACGGATGGACGGACTGACGGATGGACGGACTGACGGATGGACGGACTGACGGATGGACGGACTGACGGATGAACGGACAGACGGACTGACGGATGGACGGACTGACGGATGGACGGACTGGCGGATGAACTGAGTGACGGATGGACGGACTGACGGATGGACGGACTGACGGATGGACGGACTGACGGATGGACGGACTGACGGATGGACGGACTGACGGATGGACGGACTGACGGATGGACGGACTGACGGATGAACGGACAGACGGACTGACGGATGGACGGACTGACGGATGGACGGACTGGCGGATGAACTGAGTGACGGATGGACGGACTGACGGATAAACTGAGTGACGGATGGACGGACTGACGGATGGACGGACTGACGGATGGACGGACTGACGGATGGACGGACTGACGGATGAACTGACTGACGGATGAACTGACTGACGGATGAACTGACTGACGGATGAACTGACTGACGGATGAACTGACTGACGGATGAACTGACTGACGGATGAACTGACTGACGGATGAACTGACTGACGGATGAACTGACTGACAGACTATTGGACTGACAGACTATTGGACTGGCAGACTATTGGACTGGCAGACTAACGGACGGACAGATTGTCTGTCAGACGGACTAACAGACTGACGGACGGACCGCGTGACGGACAGAAGGACTGACGGAAGGACTGACGGAAGGACTGACGGAAAGACTGACGGAAGGACTGACGGAAGGACTGACGGAAGGACTGACGGAAGGACTGACGGAAGGACTGGCGGAAGGACTGACTGACAAAATAGTCATAATACTCAGGATAGTCAGATCGACTTGTTGGACGGATCCATCAGTTGATCAACTCGCTGGGTCTATCACTTGATCGACTTGCTGGGTCGATCCCCCACTTGATCGACTTGCTAGGTCAATCCCCCACTTGATCGACTGGCTGGACCGATCCCACACGTGATCGACTTGCTGGGTCGATCTCACACTTGATCGTCTTGCTGGGTCGATCCCACACTTGATCGACTTGCTGGGTCGATCCCACACTTGATCGACTTGCTGGGTCGATCCCACACTCGATCGACTTGCTGGGTCGATCCCACACTCGATCGACTTGCTTGGTCGATCTCACACTCGATCGACTTGCTTGGTCGATCTCACACTCGATCGACTTGCTTGGTCGATCTCACACTCGATCGACTTGCTTGGTCGATCTCACACTCGATCGACTTGCTAGGTCGATCCCCCACTTGATCGACTAGCTAGGTCGATCCCCCGCTAGATCGACTGGCTGGACCGATCCCACACTTCATCGACTTGCTGGGCCGATCCCACACTTGATCGACTTGCTGGGCCGATCCCCCACTTGATCGACTTGCTGGGCCGATCCCCCACTTGATCGACTTGCTGGGCCGATCCCCCACTTGATCGACTTGCTGGGCCGATCCCCCACTTGATCGACTTGCTGGGCCGATCGCCCACTTGATCGACTTGCTGGGTCGGTCTCTCACTTGATCGACTTTCTTGGTTGATCCCCCCACATGATAGACTTGCTGGGTCGATCCCACACTTGATCGACTTGCTGGGTCGATCCTACACATGATCAACGTGCTGGGTCGATTCCCCACATGAACGACTTGCTGGGCCGATCCCCCACATGATCGACTTGCTAGGTCGATCCTAGACATGATCAACGTGCTGGGTCGATCTCCCACATGAACGACTTGCTGGGTCGATCCTAGACATGATCAACGTGCTGGGTCGATCTCCCACATGAACGACTTGCTGGGCCGATTCCCCACATGATCGACTTGCTGGGCCGATCCCCCACTTGATCAACTTGCTGGGTCGATCCCCTACTTGATCGACTTGCTGGGTCGATCCCCCACTTGATAGACTTGCTGAGTCGATCCCCTACTTGATCGACTTGCTCAGTCGATTCCCCACTTGATCGACTTGCAGAGTCGATCCCCCACTTGATCGACTTGCTCTGTCGATTCCCCACTTGATCGACTTGCAGAGTCGATCCCCCACTTGATCGACTTGCTGAGTCGATCCCTCACTTGATCGATATGCTGGGTCGATCTCTCACTTGACCTATTGCTGGGTTGATCTTCCACTTATGGATTATGGTTGGCTTAACAAGTATCATAGTTGGCTTACAAGGATCACGGTAGGCTTAACAAGGACCATTGTTGGTTCAACAAGGATATTGGTTGGCTCAACCAGAATTTGGTTGGCTCAACAAGGATAATGATTGGCTTAACAAGAATCCTGTTTGGCTCAACAAGGGTCATGTTTGGCTCAACAAGGATCATGTTTGGCTCAACAAGGATCATGTTTGGCTCAACAAGGATCATGTTTGGCTCAACAAGAAAATTTTTTGCTCTACAAGAATATTGGTTGGCTCAACAAGGTTATTGGTTGACTAATCAACGATTTTGATTGGCTCAACAAGGATTTTCGTTGGCTCAACAATAATTTTGGTTGGCTCAACAAGGGTCATGGTTGGCTCAACAATATACATCTCGTTCAATGATTCAATGATGTACATCTCGTTCTGAGAACTTTGAAATCCTGCATTACCACAGAACCGTTTTCAAGATCAAAGCCAATAATATAATGCATAACACTGCCAATAAAATAAAGCAGTTTGCAACTCAGATATATGACTAAAGTCTCAATCATTAACTCTTTAATATTTTTAATATCGTCCCCGTTCGAATGTACTTTTACTTTTGGAAAACACTAACGACCACCTCTGATTCATGTTATCGTTCATGTATCAACACAACTATCACCATCCAATGTGAGCTCCCTGTGTTTTTCCAGTCATTACGATCAAACTTTCACCGCTGAGGTTCCGGGTTCGATTCTCGTAGTAACACCGTAGAACCTCATGTGAAATTTGTTGTGATAAAACGAGTTAGCATGCTTCACAGGGCTAGTCCAACTCCTGTAAAGCGTCCTAAACCTTACCCCTATCCTTATTCCTTCTCAATTCTTGTCGATAGGTTGATGTCGCAGGGCGCGTGTGAGACCTGACCGCGAAGACGCTATCTATCGGCGAATCCTTGACTTGATTGCGACTGAAGTGACATGAATACCCAGAGGCCCTTAGAGGGTGCTGGGGGCATAATAAAAGGAGGATTACTCGTAGAGGAATTAACGGAGGATTACTCCACGGTGCACTCAACGCTCCTATGAGCTAGGTGACGCATTCGGTTTAATAGACGGAACAAAATAAAAAAATGATATTCATTCATATGATGTGGGGAGATTTTCTCTGACATACTGACCTATTCACCCAGAGGAAGCGTAAATATATATAAAAAAAGCTCTAAAACATGTCACATGTTACGTAATGGTACAAAATTTATATAAATATATATAATATATTTTGACTTCATTTCGACTAGGCTATATTTCAAAGAAAGTCTGAACCAATTAACACCATGGGATTTCAATGTGTAATATTGGTTGTTATGCCAATCTCATTCTTTGTTTGATGTATATACGTATACTAGAGTAAATAACGAAAAGCACAATACACAAGGAAGTTACATAGCCTATGAAGACACACGTTTGCTCATATGTTTTAAGATCTTTTAGAGAAAACTACGGTGCTAAAAGGTACTACTGGCTATGTTAAATATATCTGAAATATATAAGCCAACGAGACTATAAGTGTGCACCTCGTCACACTAAATTTGCTAGCCTGGACGGCAGAAACGAAGTACAATAAGCAGGTAGAAAGAAATAAAAACAGGATCGTGTATTAAAATTACATTTCTGAAAATATTCCTGAACGTTGTGAACTAAATGTTTTTGTAATGATATTTATAGAAAATTGCACATGTGAAACAAACACCAAATATCTAAATTACCAAGACTTTTAGATGTACCACTGAATTCCTATCGACGGAGCAAAGTGCCATGAAGCATAATCGTTTGACATCCAGGGATTTAAGCCATTCCGCTTTACAGATACACCTTAAGGTTTTCAAAATAAAAAGAAAATTGAGGTGCGTAAACGTATCCTTTGCTATAGCAGCTTTGTTCTTAAAGCAGAAGTACCAAGGACGTTTCAAGGCTGGCGTTGGCAGCCCTGGCCGCACTGATTCGCTGCTCCGTGCAGGTCGCGCCACCGCCGCGCCGGGTCGAATTGTTTGTAATTCCACCGTATGCTAATGCGGCGCGGGCAGATTAGCAGCACGAAAGAGGAAGGTGCAGCGCCTCCCTGCAGGGGGAAGGTGAGAAGAAGTTTAGAAGGAAGGAGGGGAGGGGAAAAGGAAAAGGAGAGTTAAAGCGTTGAAGAATGGAGTGGTGAATGTAAAGGATGGAGAGATTGTAAGGGAAGAGTGAGAAGGAGGCGAAATGGGAGGGGGAAGCAATGAGGTGGGAACAAAGAAAACGAGAGGGCTGAGATTGCATTGCGGATAAATTAGTATATAGACAAAGAAAGGAACGGGGAGGGGGGAAGGCAATTCAGGATAAGAATACTGGGAATATGGTCAATGCAGAGAAGGAAGCAGAAAACGAATACCCAGGAGAAAGAGAATCAATGAATGAAAACAATATGAGAGATTATTAAAACAAGATATTATAAGGAGTACTTCGATGAGATGAAGTGGGATGTGGGATAAGGCGAAAATGGGGAGGGACATGTAAAAAGGAAAAAAATATAATGATAATACAAAATAAAGTAGAATGATGAAGAGAGAGGCGAAGTGGGGCAAGGATGATGAAGGGCAGAGGGACATGACCAGAAGGATTACTAGGGAGAGAGAGAGAGAGAGAGAGAGAGAGAGAGAGAGAGAGAGAGAGAGAGAAGGAAAGAAAGAAAGAGAGAGAAAGAGAGAGAAAGAGAAAGAGAGAAAGAGAGAGACAGAGATATTCAGGTTGACAAAGACTGAAGAGGACGAGCAGGGAAAGGGCAGGGGGCAGCAGCAGCAGGCGTGTCACCGCAGGCGCCTGGCAGAGAGGCCAATCGTGGCGTGGCGTGGCGTGGCGCAAGCCTTCTGCGGCGCAAACGAGGCGACTGCGAAAGCGCCCCGCCCCGCCCATCCCACCCAGTCCCATCCAGCCCCGCTCTGCCCCACCCGGCTCTGCTCATCCCCGCCCGGCCCTGCCCATCCCAGTCCCACCCCACTCAGTCCCACCCAGCCCTGCCCATTCGCGCTCAGCCCCACCCCCCGCGCCGCGCCGTGCCGTGCCGGGGTGAAGAGGGCGCGAGGGCGTGAGGGCGCGAGGCACGTGAGCCGCGGTCGTTAGTCGCGGGCGCCGCCAGGTGGCTGTGTCCGCGGGGCGGCGGCTTGCAGGGCTCGTGTGCGTGACCGCCGACGGCAGCGGGAGGCACCGCGCCGGATTTGCGGATGCGAAACCTTCGGGGTCGGAAAAGCTTTTTACGTACGGCGAAAACAATACAAAATGCGTGCCGTTTCGCATAGTTTGAGAACGCTCTTTTACGAGGATACAATAAATATATTTTTGTTCGCCGAGATGTAGAGATCGCGCAAGGAAACTTTGTGCTCCATGAGGGGTGAGGCGGTCTTCTTAGCGTTTTGACAGGCAGCCTCGGCCGAAAAAATTGCATTCACATTACGTGTAACCAAATACAACAAACAATAAAACAAATTGCCGATCCAGGCAAATCAAATTTCGGACGATTACAATCTCTAACGTGTATTGAACTACCCGATGTTTTCAGAATAGCTACAGTCTACGTAGATGGCTCTGCACATACCCAATGCCTTCCTTCTCGTGTGCCTCGCTCTCGCTTTAAGTCGTGTGCACACATATCTCGTGCGAAAGGTACTGCAGGTCTCTGTATCTCTTATGACCAAAGATCACATCTTTATTTTTACTCCATAGCACTTCTGAAGAAAAGAAAGTTAGGTATTTGTGTGCTGGAAAAACAGCGAATCTTTGGCAGAAAAACTTTAACTGCAGGGCCCTGGTAACTAAAAAGTGAATAAATACTGCTTCTATTTATAAAGCAAACTAGTAGACTCGGTAATGCTTCGCCGTAGCAGTGTATAATACACCACACACTGCTGCACACGTGATTGTTTATCATGTTTTACGCCACGCTACGCTGTGCAACATTTGTAATAGAACCGACTTTCTCGCAAGTATGGGTTTGTTCTAAGCCCTGGTTGTCAAATATCCTATTGTTAAAAAGTTCTGCCTCAAATGTGGGCATGCATTCGGTATGACACTATCGCGGAGAAATTTGATTTACTTGTCCGAGATTCGAGTGATAATTCCGGCCGATATTTCACAATCGCAAGGGCAGAATACTTGTATGCAGTGAAGACTCGCTCAATCATAACTGTACGCAGGGTTCCGAAAAGTTCAGGGGCGCTTGAGTCGTCAAGAAAGAACAAACTATCAACAACGCCCCTATATGTCTGATTTAGTTCAAACTAGTCTTTCAACACTCCCATTACTAGTACTAATAATAAAGGGAGTAAATTTTAGCGTAATCGGTTGAGTAATTTTTGCGTCTATTTGCGACACACATGCGCACATTCCTTTTATTTATATATAAATTACTTTCTCAACCACGTGCTGCAGCCAGAATCCATGTCTTGTGATTCTGGAAAAAAACGAATGGCGCCAAAATATGTGTCAGTCTGTCTGTGGTCAACTTTTCAGCTGATTTACTTCAAAATTGGTATTCCTCGATCGATCTGAACTAACTCAAGGCTTTGGGAGTTTTAACAAAATATTTTGATATTTAAGGGCACTTTACATTTACATGTGAACACTGTTACAATTAAATGATTACAAAACCTGACCATTAATTCAGACCTTACGGTAAAAAAACGAAAATATTTATCACTCTATGATGTACCTGAAACTCTTCACAGTTTCGCCGCACAATCGTGCAAAATATGAAATAAAATAAGTCATTTTTAGATAACTAACCAAGCAATCAATTTTTAAAACAAGTGTCAACTCAGCAAGTAGGGATATTAGTGCTTGTCCCGTTGGGGATGTGGTGTCCCGCTGATGGGAGATTCCTGGATGGGGAAAACCCTGCAAATGACTAGTGGAGCGCCGCCCTACGGGGAAATATCACCCTGTCCTGCAATAAAACATGCACTACACTTGCGGGAATAATAATCTTAGCCATTGTCGCGTGCGGAAACACCAGCTTGTATACTCTTAAGATGATTTAAGTAGTAATGTAAACTAGCATAATCATGTAGAGTTCTTATATATTTAATTGGCTGTCCGGGTGACGCCGCGTCCATGGCAAAGGTGCCGACGTTTCGGTCGCCATTCTGCGACCTTCCTCAGGGCGAAATGCCCTGCGTTTGCCATGGACGTGGCGTCACCCGGACAGCCAGTTAAATACCGACTCCGTCCGCGGAAGCCTACGCTCTCCCATGTATAGTTGTGCGTGATAAGTGACGCATGTAAGCCCGATCGAAGAAGGCGACGAGGATGGCGGCGTGCGGCAGGTGCGGGCAAGCAGAAGAAGCAGGCGGCGGTGCGCGAGGCGCTGGACCGGCAGCGCGCGCAGAAGCACGCCCTGCACTGCGCGCTGGAGGCCGCGGAGCGCCGCTTCGACCTGGCGCAGGCGCTGTACGCGCGCGCGGAGACGGAGCGCGAGGACCTCTCCAAGGCCATCGCCACCGTAAGCAACACTACGTAGGGCCGCCGTAAGCAACACTACGTAGGGCCACACGGGTGAAAAAAAAAACGTTTTGTTTTTCAATTGATGCCTTGTGATTTTACGTGTCGAGACTCAGGCCTTGAAGCTAGTTCTTCCGTCTGACTACGCAAAATTCGCCACGCTCCTTTCACTCGCCACCACAACAGCAGCAAAAATATTCTCACATCGTATACTCACCGCAACCCGCTAACAATAAACGACGTCCCTATAGAATGGTTCCTTCCCAACAAAACAGTTAAAACACTTAGAATTATACCTCGATACTAAATTAAACTGGCGCGACTACATCGAATCAAACAAACCAAGGCAAAACTCCATCAGTTAAAACTGTTAATAAACAGACACAGTTGAATTCAATACAATACTGGCATAGCACTTATATAAAACAGTAATAAGACCCACATTTACTTACACCTGTCCCATATGGATAAATGCTGCCAATACAATATCCGCAAACTCCAAATTATTCAAAACCAGTTTCTGAGAACCATTACTAAAGCCCCATGGTTCATTTTCAATGATCAGCATCACGAGGAATTCAAAATAGAACCTTTAAATCATTACAGTATACACCGTGCCACAAATTTTTCTCATAATATTCATCAACTACCAGCACTCTCCGAATGTGTATGTATAGTATGTAATTTATGTATATTATGTAAACTTAGAATAAGCTAGTAACAAAAATACATATGTAACGTTTAAATAACTACCTATATATTTACCTTCAGAAAAAACGCTCCTTTCAGCTTTCCTCCGACTAGCACAACATGGGACAGCGGGCTTTACTTCCCCTCCAAAGAAAGGCGTACGAAGGCATTTTTCGCCCTTAAAAATCCACGGCTTTGAACGGGTGTGAATCCGTGAACTTGGGTCCGATATGCTAACCTTCACACCATCGCCGTCGCTGCTTTTCACTGCTACGTTATTGCTTGTTGTCCCCTATGATGCGAAGCTGCATAACGTACCTGGATCGAGAGGGGCGTGATGACGAGGAAATATGAAAACAGTTGAATCACAGTAAATGATCTCTTATGGAATGAATTAAGGCTCCCACAGACCGGCGCGAAAGATCCGCAGCCCACGCGGAATGTCCGCAGCGAACGTTTCGCGTCACGTGTTGCCTTACGAGCACGTTGAGAACTGCGCGGCGGGCGATCGCTGCGGCAGCAGATTGGCAGCGTTTAATCCGCGATGGATTTTGTTTCGCGGTCAGACGCGCTTTTTCTGCTGCCTCCCGAGTTTCCCTGTGAAAACCAAGGCGTCAGATGTCGAATATTTTCCGCTCGCCAGTGAATCTGTCTCCAAACGGCAAATTAAAATTGACGCTCCAGTGTGAACGGGTCCACGGATTTCGTTGCCGCGTCCAGCGGGGAACTTTCCGGTCTATGGGAGCCTTTGTGAGAGGAAATTATGAAAGGGAATTACGGAAGGGAAATATAAAAAGACAGCATAATCAGGTTTTTACAAATCGATTGTAGTTAACATTAGTAAATCCGAATCATTAAAATTAGGTACGCAATAAAATCTTGTATGAACCATGGGCGTTAACTGGTTCTAATAATCTCTGGCGACAAAAAGCCAACTAGTATTTATTTCTCAAGGGCGTTCTAAGGCTTCTAATGATCGAGCAGTTACAAAACGTCCGAATGCCTTTGGCGCTACGTATTCCTCGTAACCCTAACCCTCTCGGTCTAGGTTCATTCAATTTGTGAAGAATGCCGTAAGGGCCGGCCAGAGTAATGTAGTTAAAATATTTTGGAGAGCAAGACGTGAAGCACTGAACTTCCTGCACGTTATTTATTCGAATTCACTGAAGGTGGGAGAAAAGTCTCTAAATACGGGAAACTTATCGTTATTAAGTCATTCCGATTATACATAGCAAATAAGTAACCAAATTCGTTTTGTATGATACACCATTGTTACGGTTTTCTTAATACACCATTGTTACGGCAAGGAAAGCATACAAATATCAAAAATCTTCTTTTTTAATAGAAGTAATCATTCATCTTCATGTACAAGTCATTTGTTTTGATTGTTGATATGGATGGAGAAGTGAAGTCAAATGAGTTTTTGCTCCTCTTGTTGCGTTGTAATAGAGTATTACGAAACTTTAAAAAATTTTGATCCTCGTGTGTTGTGCGCGCAGGAGAAAAAGCGGCAGGAGGTGCACCTGTACCTGGACTACAAGCGCGCGGAGAAGCGGCAGATGCTGCAGAGGGAGCTGGAGGACGAGCGCCAGCTGCAGGACGTGGCGTGGAAGGCCAACGCGGACCGCGAGAAGCGCCGCCAGGAGCTCGAGGACGAGCAGTACCGTCGGGAGCAGGTGCGCCCTCTGTTCTACTCCCTCACTCCATTCCCCTCCTGTACTCCCTCACTCCATTCCCCTCCTGCACTCCCTCACTCCATTCCCCTCCTGCACTCCCTCACTCCATTCCCCTCCTGCACTCCCTCACTCCATTCCCCTCCTGCACTCCCTCACTCCATTCCCCTCCTGCACTCCCTCACTCCATTCCCCTCCTGCACTCCCTCACTCCATTCCCCTCCTGCACTCCCTCACTCCATTCCCCTCCTTCACTCCCTCACTCCATTCCCCTCCTTCACTCCCTCACTCCATTCCCCTCCTTCACTCCCTCACTCCATTCCCCTCCTTCACCCCCTCACTCCATTCCCCTCCTTCACTCCCTCACTCCATTCCCCTCCTTCACTCCCTCACTCCATTCCCCTCCTTCACTCCCTCACTCCATTCCCCTCCTTCACTCCACCTCTCTATATCCCTTCATTTGTCTTGTTTTAAAATGTGTTAACTTGCCTTACATTTGGCGCTGGGATCTCTCTCAATTAGTCTTTCTCCGTTTCTTTCCCATTCCTTCCCCTCTTTAATGTCTTTCTCTTCGTAATCTGCGCCTTTCTTTCTCCTTCCTTCTTTCTTTGATATTGAAACATGTATTCCATAAACTTACTTTAGTTGTCTTAATCTTCCCGGTAATGTTTCAAGTCGAGTACTCCTTTATGCGCTTCGTTTATTATCATTCATAAAGAATTTACGGAGACCTACAACGTTATCATACTTTTAAAATACACGATGTTTTCGAACTGCACCAACCACTTCTTTTTCAACTTTGCTGAACTATATACACTGAATGTTTTTATTTTGCATAACTTCCTCCTTTGATATTCTATCCACTTTTAGTTTTTTTCGCTCCTTATTCCTTCACATGGACGCCAGTTGTCATTTAACTATAAGAGACGTTTTCTGACCGCTATAAATACGTCTGCTCTGTCTTCAAGTAATATTTATTATGGTACGTGGTTCTCCTATTGATAATATTTTTTCTTGTCTAAATTTATAAACAAATTTTTAACTAACTGTTTTTAGAGTGGAAATCATCTTAAATATCATCACTTATGAGTCCGTTGGCAAAATTCACGTGAGATTTAAGAAGCTAGAGAGATGTACCCCACGGATGAATGAAAGAAGAGAATTTTTAAACTAGGAAGCAAATACAAACTGTTTGTGCTATAACAGCAGAAACTTTCTCATAACATTGGTAACAGATACTTAACTTATTATCCTACTAACACATCGACGATCACTTGAGAAACTAGAATAAAACGAAGTACCAGAAGCTAATAACATACTTTAATATAACAATATTTAATTTATTGACAACAGAAATGTGTAAATTAAAATTGCTCCCTGCCTTTGAATCCAGTATATTAAACTTGAATTGCGGTTCTTCTTACAAAAAAAATCAAAAAAATATTTATCCACGCTAGAATTCGCTTCTGATTTCGGATTGTGAAACGCACATGCTACCACTCCCACCATGAAAAGCGTTAAATTTCTTGAACTCCATATGTAACGGTTAATGTTCGAGTAATACTTTTCGTTTAATTCGGGTAAGACGTTCGGGTAATATGGGCATTTCAAGAATTTTAACATTAAACTTAAAGCATTACAAAGAAATTGTTCGAAACTTGGAGCCACTTTGAAGAAAAGTGCTGGAGTTTTGTTGCCTTTCCCCTCCCCATTAAAATATTCATTGAAATTCAAAGAGCCACAAAATCAGCCATATAGATCTGAGTATTTCAATTTTTGCGGTAATTCTGTTTAGATATTAGTGAGGTTCACGGATGGACACATATTCTAATAATTTGTTATTTTCATATTAGGTGCGAAACGTGGGTGTTTAGTTTGTGGTCGAGATTGTATTGGCATGGCAAATAAGTCAATCGAGACCTAGGAAAAATTTTCTCTACAACTGTATACAAATTATAATATTTTAAAAAATGTAATTTTTTATTTGCATAAAGTGTTTCATATTTAGGGAAATAGCAATATGTTGTATAGGGTCTTGAATGCGAAAACCTTAAGTGTATCTACTTCGTTATATTTCCATACGTGTAGTACTTTTTAATCTTTTCAAGGCAGTTGTCTTGACAACAATGTTTTAAAATCTACTTGCATTATTGTCTTAAATGATTTACTTGACCTGTGTGTAACAATGTGCAGAATCCGCCTATTTTATATAGTTGTAGAAAAAACACTTTTTTAGGTAGACATTAGTTCGAACGGTTCTTACAGGTTATGCACAATTGCTAAAAGTGAGTCGATGGTCAAGTGTTGTGATAAATCGGTAAATGCAAAAAGAAAACAAAATACTTTCGTCTGATCGCATCAGCTACTGCTGTTCTTAATGTATCATTGAGTGATTTGTATACTAGAATTAAAATAAAAGGAAACAATACGGCTGTCTAAAAAATAGTGTTTGACACACGTGGTAAAATAAATTTTATTTTGTTCGTAGGGTTGCGTCACTCGTCCCTTAGGCCTCGGGTCAGAACCTTTCCTACTCGCAAAAAAAGGCATTTTTACCACTCGTATCATAAATAACTATTTCGGTATTCTGGCGGAAAAATTGGGTGAGGCAACGCGGGGCCCAGCAGAAGGGAGGGAATCGGTGGACGGATCTATAAAAAAACTACTTCCATTTTATATCATAAATAGAATTCAATCCTTTTCTTCTCTAAAGGATGTGATAAACAAATACGTGGGAAATATTGTTTTTTCAGCTAGTTTTGCATACAATTAAAGTAGGGTCATTTGATTGTAAAAAGTGTGGTTTGGTAAATGACGATTTTGCATTGTATGTAAGGAACCCTAGGCAAAAACCTCTCAGTCAAGGGATTTGATTGTTTTTTCGCCCACGGCTCCCCTGACCTAAACGAAACTCCCGCGGCTCCCATGGCAACAATAAGTTCCGCACGTAAGGGTTGATACAGGCTTACTAATGATTCAACACAAATGGGTAAGTGATACAATATTGGTAAAGGACATGCCAGGGTAATTAATCCACAATAAATTAATAAAATAAATCATAAACATTACCAATAACATATAGTACGATAGTATAAAATTATTTTGTAGACACAAGCATTAAAGTAAATAAAATCTAAATATAATTTTTAATAATAACCGAGACGCCCGTACCATATGGCCGCGACGCCCCTGGGAGCCGCGACGCACAGTTTGAAAACCCTTGCACTAAGTGATAAATTGTGAATTACCCTCAGGCTTGCATTAAATATATTTATAAAGAAAAAATTAGAAGTTCGTAGATAGTGATTCAAGGGTAAACACAGGAGCGTAGGCAAACTGCACCACACCTTGTGTAACGGAAACGATTTCTCTTAGGATAATAAAAACAGTTTTTGGGGGGCATTTGAAGGAATAAGAGTTACTTTTTCTGCCATAATCTACAAAGTGATTATTTTTTCGACGTTGTATTACTCTTTTGGAGGCCACTGTCATTCCTTAGCACGAAATGACAAGGATCTTTCGAAGTTGACTTCCGGACGCCACTGTTTTCACCAATGATAACAAGGTTCGGAAAGTTAGAATGGAGAACTGCCTGATTCCCATTCCTCACATCGATGCAGCCTCCCGGGCCACCATTTTCCGTATACACATGTGATTAGCGAGCCGCGCGGGACCTCTAGTTAACGCTTGAGATTTAAACCGCACCCTGGGGGCTGTACAGCTTTAGGTCATAAGTCTACATCGAGCGTTCCCGATTGCAAACATTCTCACTAATAGGAAAGGATTGGGAACGGTGTTGCCTGAGTACAATGTCTAGCGCAGGCCCCAACACCACAAGAAGGAGCTAGGAACTACAGGATACTTTGGTGTAATGCATGGATGGGACCGCCCACCATGCCACAGCACACAGGTAAACAACCATGCCTATGCCGAGCTCAAATTCTCAACCGGACGAATGGAGGTCGCTGTTATACTCACGCTTTACGGGGCTCTACACGGAGCCTCTCCTAACAGCTACTGCCCAGGGCCACTGAGCATGAGAAAGGAAGGGGGCATTAGTCACCGCTGAGTGTGACGCTGTCACGTTAAGCACGGTACCGTTTCCGAGAGGGCTAGTGTGAAGGCTGCCATTTAGAGGGCTATGCTCTGCTGCCGGTGGCTCGAACGCGCGGCTGCGCTGCGCGCTGACGGCTGGAGAGCGCAACTAACCGTCACAGCATCACCACTGCGCCGCTCGTGTGAATCCCTCCCGTTCACAGAAAGCTCTGCCGACAGAAGCGCTACTCGGAAGCGCTGCGTAGTTGCTCCGTGTGAATGGGCTCTCAACCGACCTCGGATGTCCTTGCAGCTAATCTACATGGCGTTTTGTGTGTATACGTGTTTTTATTGCAAAACGGTCATGTTAGGGCCAGTAAGCTGTTCAATCGATTTTCTTCAAATTTGAAATCTGTTCCTTAAATACGGAATTTGAAATAAGGCCAGGCAAAATTTTTCGAAAATTCGAGTATTCTTCGAGTAATTTTGCGTGAAAGCACCGGCCAGAAAGTAACTGTTTTCGCACCACTACAGTCCCGGCAGCGTATAAACGACTCTGACAGTTCGATGCAATGTTACTTCACATTACTACGCACATGGCACCACATCCATCATATATTAATTAACTGTCAAAACATTAACACTTACTGACAAGTGACGATGCGTCTTGATAACATGTTCATAACTTTCGCCAAAGTCGATCCTTATCCCCTCCGCGACTGTGTGTGAGCCATATGAGAGACAACGCCGAAACTTGGCTGTGAGAAAGTAAATAAATCCTCGCAAGCTGATTGCTCCAGAGCGAGTCACATGACGTACGGCAACACGTGGCGAGAGAACTGTCGGAGTCGTTTACACGCTGCCGGTAGTGTAGTTTTTAGTCTTTGCATTGAAGATGACGTTCAATAGAGTAAGAGTCACGCCGTGCCCGCAGGAGGCGCACCAGGGGCTGCTGGCGCAGCTGGAGGAGCGGCGCGTGCGCGCGCGCGCGGCGGTGGCGGAGGAGGCGGCCGAGGAGGAGGCGCGCGCGGCGGCGCGCAGCGAGAACCAGCGCCTGCACCGCGAGAGCATCGCGCGCGGCCACGAGAACGCGCTGCGCTACCAGCGCGACCTCTGCGAGCAGCGCCACTACGCCGTCACGCTCAAGGTGCGGCTCGCGACTAGCGAGGCGACGTCGATAACAAAACATCCATGTTGGTCAACATCGATGACAAAACAGCGATGCTGGACAACATCGATGACAAAACAGCGATGTTGGACAACATCGATGACAAAACAGCGATGTTGGACAACATCGATGACAAAACATCGATGTTGCACAACAATAACAAAACATCGATGTTCGACATCATTGATGTTCAAAATTAAAACATCAATGTTCAAAATACATCGACTAAAAACCATCAAGGTTTTCAACATATCACATGGTTTTCCCAACATTGACGTTTTCCCAACATGAATGTTTTTCAACATTGATGTTTTTCAACATTGATGTTTTTCAACATTGATGTTTTTCAACATTGATGTTTTTCAACATTGATGTTTTTCAGCATCGATGTTTCTAACCCGAATTAGTAACCTCGAACATTAAATTCATGCGCATTAAAATTTAATTTGACAGTATTCGTGTTTATCAATTCGCCGAATAAGAGTACGAGAAGAAGGGACAGACTCTACGACCACAGTACACTTGTTTGCTACTTCTCAATGTCCAAAATGAATATGAAGAACGAGGAAATACGTGGAGGGTATCTCGGGCGAGAGTGTTCGGTCGATAAAGATAATGCAAACACTGTCCCTTTGGTTCCAATACGTGAATAAATGTTACTATCAGTTATTATTTCATATTTAAACTTCTTCACTATCGTGATTATGTAAATTTTCATTCAGAAACAAAACATTGGAAAAGAAAAAAATCGATCCCAAAACATCGATGTTAAAAAACGTCGGTGTTAATACGTTGATGATTAAAATATCGATGTTCCTACAAAAACATCGATGTTTTGATAACATTGACATCGATGACGCATTCCTACGCACGACACTCTCTCTTGTTGCTTGCCTACACTTAGCGTTTTGGTAACGATTTGGTAACGATGATATAGCTCGGAGCTAGCAGGAGGGTGCGATCCAGGCATTATATGGGGAGGTTGCTGAGAGTGCAAACTGGGTTTCGGCCGGATCTGGATTTTAGCCGGCTGCCGTACTTGTGCGGCGGCAGAGGGTGCGATAGAGGCAAGTGCCTAGGTGCCCATCCCGGGGACTTGTGTCCCCTAATAGATCCAGGAAGGATCCACAAACAGGGGTCCGGCATGCTATTAAATGACAGGCTTAGGTGGCTCAGGACATCAATTGACGTCACTTCAGTGCCCCTGAGCGGGAGGTTCGAAGTTTCGAGTCCGGACGATGTCAGGAATTTCGACACTAGGTAGAAAATTAGGTCGAGTCCAGTCGCTGACTGGAGGAGAATTCTAGCGGTCGGCTGCTCCGATCGGTAGTTTGTATCCAACTTGACGCCTAACGTTAAGCGTTTGGTTTAACAAACCTTTCAAGATGCAAGACTGACGCAAGCACGATATACATAGACCCATCTCTAGGGTGATAGGGGTACCTTATTGGTAGCTAAAGCTGACCGACGCTACGTTAGATCGGGTTGGCGGGAGCTACTTCCTAATTCGCTCCCATTTTCGAGACAGATTAGATGGCAATATATGTTGAGGATAGTCGAAAGTTGTTGTCTATGACATTTTATTTTGTACTTTAGGTCGTCCTTTATGGTACATTCTATATAAAATAGGATGGAAGTACGCAGATGTAAAGGGACGGCTATTGTCCTCCTCTAGCAACGTAAAAGTACGAAATAGCATGCAATAATACATGGTAGTACGTATGCCTGCATGCATGTAAAAGTGTGTATGAATTCCTAGCCTGCAAATAATGTAATGCACGATTAGTCTCAATGTCTAGGATGCAATTTCTATTACGAACTACAACTGTTGAGTTGGGTATCATTCTTACCCTTCGGCGCACATCAGTGTCAATGGAGACAAAGAACAGCGCAGCTTTAACATAAGGGCAGATGCGCGCTTGTCATGGATCCCTCTTTAATGAGCACCCTGTGCTACTCGCTTTCGACAATTCTTTCTTGCTCTTTAGATAATATTTTATTTTTGTCAACTAGGAAAAATATGTTGACAATTTTATCAATTAATTAAGACTATTCTTTATTTTGAAAATATAAAAACATATCTGAAAAAAGAAGTAAACACGATGTTTGTTGATTATGTCGACGAACTTGTCTACAATATGATTGATTGATTAGTGATTCCGGGCGCTTCAACCACCAAGATCATTTGTCCGTAAGTGTAGTGCACGTTTTTTTATCGCGGAACGTGGCTGTGATATTCCTCCGCAGAACGGAGAGATTTGCCCCAACAAGGTATCTCCCACCAGAGGGGCACCGCCCCAGCTGGCACAAGCCCTAAGCACCTGACTGGTTTCGCAACAAGTATAGTAGTGTAATACATGAGAGTGTTAGTGAGTGAGTGAGTGAGTGAGTGAATGTGTGTGTGTGTGTGTGTGTGTGTGTGAGTACGTAAGGGGTGAGGAGAGGGCAAGGAAGAGAAAAGTAAGATCGCGCACGATCCATGGCCCGATTGTTCGGATAGTACTCCGGCATTCGCCTAGAGTTGATCGGAGAAACCTCGGAAAACAATCAACCAGAACAGCCGGGAGCTAGGATTCTCCTCCACACAGCGGTTCAATTCGATCTAACTGTTTAGCTATCGAAAATCCTTCCATCATTGGGACTCGAATCCTAGGACCTGCCAGTGAGAGAGACAGCAGTGACTTCAGTTGATGCCCTGAGCCACCCTTGTTGGTGGGATAACTTATTTTACTCGATATGATTACATAAAATGTATTAACATACTTTGCTCTTATTTATTACTAGTTATCTAGTTTGTATTTACAAATTAAAATATTTTCTAAATTCGAACCACAGAAAAAGTGTCATTCGGATATCATTAAATTAATGGGTTACATATTTCGCTAAGAGCACAATGCAGTTGACGGTACATTTTGTCTGTACCACGCGAGCTACCCTGCGGGCACTAAATACGGCGCGGCAAAGAGATGGAAAATTGTTGTTCGTTTTGTGTAGTTGGGAAAACAGGCGTCTGCCATCTTGGGTAAGATAATTCCAATTTAAACGCTTCCACGACGCTTAAGGCGAACGATTCCAGAGCTTTAACAAATCCAGTACCAATAGCGAGTCAAAAACGTTCGCTAAAACTGCGGATTCGTTCGTGCGCCGGAGTCAGCCGCGTGACTGGACGTGGGCGTGCGCAGGAACGCGAGCGGCGCCTGGAGCAGGAGCGGCTGGAGCAGGGGCAGCTGGAGGAGGCCGAGATGAAGCGGCGGGTGCTGCAGCTCTTCAACAAGCACTACCCCAACACCATCAACAGCCTGCAGGCGGCGGCGCTGGCGCACCCGCCGCCCGACCAGGCGCTGCCCGTGCCGCCCCCGCCGCCGCCGCGCCGCCCCTGCGACGCGGAGCGCGCCGAGATCCTGGGCGCGGGGGCGGGGGCCGGGGCGGAGGTGGCGACGCGGGGCGTGGCCGGCGCCATGGCCGCCGCGGGCGCCGCCGCCGCCCGCCAGCGCTCGCCGCCGCCGCGACGCCCCGCGCCGCTCGACGCCGCGGGCGTCGGCCCCTGCGACCAGTGCGGCGGCTTCCGCGTCTTCGCGCCCTGGTGGGTGGCGCCCCCGCGCACCGCCGCGCCGCCCAAGTTGGCCAGCCTGCGCGCGCCCGCGCCCCAGCCCGCAGAGGTCGAGGCCAAGGGTTGAACGAACAGCGCGCCCCCACTCCTGCGTGAACTAACAGGCAAACGAACGTTGTTGAGAACGCCAACGAGAGGGATCAACTGACCGCTCTATGAAGCCCGGGTCTTTTTCTGAACATTTCATTGCTACACCGGAAAAAGGAACCGTTGGAGTATACCAGATCCATGAAACTGTACAAAGAAACTTGTTACAGTATCATGGATCTGGTATACCCCAACGGTTCTTTTTTTTTCGGTGTATAAATAAGTCATTCCAGCGTATTTCGAACTCCGCCCAAATCCGCGAAACTTTTTTAAACTAAAGTTGGCAATTATTACGCAAAACTGCACCCGGCCACATTACCAGCCCCGTCGCTCCACCATCTAGTTCTGTAAGTGCTAATGGAAAGTTGATGTCTCCGCACGCTGCCTAAGTTGACCAGATTGCGGATGTTAGCAGACGCAGAGGCGTGGGTCAAGGAATGAATCAGGGACTTTCTTCTTCCATACGAACTAGTGCCTCGTTCTACCTTTACACCATCTTGCGCGAATTAAATGCGCACTGCTAGTAATGTTATTGAGATGATCCGTGTGTCAAATCCTCGTGATTAATGCATATAAATAATTAGTTCCGATGTATATCGAATTTCACCTAAATCCACCAAGTTTTTATTCAGAAACGTTGGCAATTACCACCCCAAAATTTGGCAATCAAAGGCACCCGGCGATATTAACGTCCCTATTTTTTTCCTCTTCTCGTTCTGTCCTTGAGTTTCAAAGGATAGCTCATAAGACCTTAGGACGCCACTACCTGTCTCAGCAGACATAGTTATCTCACTCGGCTTGCATGTCTTTTGTCGTCGACATCACAATTCTACATTTGTTTTGTCTCTTACTTGCGTTATCACCTGTCATTGTTTGAAAGTTCGGGTGATAGCGACTGAAACGTTACATCAAAGTGTCGCACAAGCCCGCTGCCAAAGCCACGTGAGGTGAAACAGGTTCCTAAATCAGCATGACCCATATTCGTTTCTCCAATAAGAAAACGAAAGCAACAGTTACAAAGAGAGACAGAAACAAAGAGGCAGGCGACACGAGTTGGGCAGCAGGTGCCGGTACACCTGACCGCGACCCTCGAAGCAACAACCTCCATTCGACTCATGAATACTCATGGCTCTGTCCATCGCGAACTGATTGGTTGATGCTTTCGAACCCAACGGCAAACAAAAAAGCAAGAATAAAACTTTATTTCTCACATCACGACTCATGGATCAATCAATCAACATTATATTTAAATTCCAATCAACAACATATTCCAAGAAACCAAATCTCATTTCTCAATTTAAATTTCCTAACTGTTGTACGGTTCAAGAGATCTTGGGGGGCATGCCCCCAACAAATCTTCAAGCTCGAACAACCAGCCAAATCATTCGATCACTTCAATTCCCTCCCTTACAACACAACTTTATTTCTCACATCACGACTCATGGATCAATCAATCAACATTATATTTAAATTCCAATCAACAACATATTCCAAGAAACCAAATGTCATTTCTCAATTTAAACACCAACGGTCCTTTGTCCCGTAATTGTAGTGAATAAAGAAGGAATTAGTGGCAGCTCATAAAGACAGACCTAGAGAGATGTTGAGTCTGAGACAAGAAATATTAAGATCCAGACCCTTATTATAAAAATGTGAATACTTTACTTAAAACCCCTGAGAGGGGAGTCCATCCTCTCGGGGCCTCCGAACAGCACCCATCGTCATTCCCTCCCCCCTTAGTGGGAAACGTTTTATCGCGGGATATGGCTTTGTTCTCCGCCAGCTGGATCGTGAGATACGGTGCCGACCTACAGGTCAGCTGCCAGGGGATTGATTTCCCCCTTCAGGTGTCACCCACCAGCGGGGCGCTGGCACATCCGACATACGCTCTAGCTCCCGTCTGGTCTCCCGACATGTGTGGGTTGTATGGTACATGTAAGTGTGATTCTGTGTAAGAAACGGATGACGATAAGAGAAGGCAGAGGAAGGAAAGCTCGCGTGCGGATGGTGGATCGTTTGTTAGGATTCTCCAGACATTAATCGGAGGAACCACGGAAAACTACCGATAGAAACAGCCGGTCGCTTGAAGTCTCTTCCAGACAGCTGCTGAATTCAACCAAGCTCTTTGAATAGTGACGAACATGCTCCTCCGTCGGGGCACTCCGTTCGATCCCTAGGACGTCCCGATCAGAGTTGCTATACACAGTTGAGCTATACACAGGCCCTGCAACGATTTTTGAACGATGGATTGAATGAATGCGGAGAGGGTGGAGGTATTAGTTACGAAATGGTCTACTAGATTTTATAAATCAATATCAATCTTTCTCAATATTTTGAGTTCTGATGAATATTCACCTGGTTCGGTTATTTAAATTTTTTTGGGAGAAAATTACGAACAGAAGTTCTCGTCTTCAACAGAAAAAAGTTTCTATTTCGTGCCATTGAAGAAGTGATTGGAATGTTGCAATCTGTGATCGCGGCGAGCGCCTCCCTTTAACTGTTTATTCTGCCAAAGATGGGGAAGCGAGGTCATCGTTCAAGAACAGTCGCAACACAAGCGTTGCAACTTGAACTGAGCGAGTCTCCAGTGTTTGCGATTTGCCAATCGGTTCTGAGCCGAACTGACGATTGACGGTAAAACGAAATGGGCGCCGAGAGCGCAGAGCAAACTCGTTCTGAACACACTCCGCTCCGAATCTCCAACGGTGGTGGTTCCATTCGAGATTGTCTCTCCAACGGGTAATGCTGCGCAGAATGGGTGGCTTCGAAATCGTTCAGGGCCTCGCTCAGGTGTGCACTCAGCCCCATCTGCCTTCCTCGCCTCGTCGGACTTTTTTGTTATCGACGCATCTCTTTGTTTTGTCTACTTTCCCCCCTCTTTTTTATGTTAACGAAAACAGGTCTCTGATTTAGGAAGCTGATGAGGTCACCCTTTCGACGTCAGCAGGCTCTTGAGATGCAAATGATGTTTCAATTGCTCCTGTCGCACGAGGTTCAACAAAGGCGATGGTGTAATGGGTAGCGTATCGAATTGTTATACCCAAGTTGGCGGGTTCAAACCCGATTGAAGCTAAGGCCTAAGCTAAAATCCTTCGTATGCCTTTTTTCGGAGGGGAAGTGAAGCCGGTTGTCCCTTGTTAGTAGATTTACTTGCATGTAAAAGATCCTCAAGCCTAAATGACGCCCCTGAGCTAAATTAAAATGGCCTGTTTCTCGCCCAAGAAATACCTCATTTCTCTGGTGGTTGGTGAAAGGAGCGTAGCGAAATTTGCGTGGTCGGACGGAAGAGTGGGCCTCTTGGCCCACTCTTCCGAGTCACGCCACGTAAAATAAGGCATGAATTCAATTCAATTCAACAAATGGGGGCGTTCGGAGCCTCCGAGAGAATGGTTCCCCCCTCAGGGGTTTTAAGTAAAGTAGGTGCTTTTTACATTAAGGGCCTGGATCTTCCTAATTCCTGTCTCCTGTCTTTGCGACCTGTCACTAATGCCTACTTTTGATGCACGCACATAAATATTGTCTCTTCTCGTGGATCAGAGTTTTCTCATGTGACGGTTACTTTCAATCGTGTCTTTTCCTATTATTTTCTATTGATTTAAATACTATTTGTGGAGACAGAATATTTATATTCCATATGTTCTTTCTATATTAATTTTCTCATCAATATACCTCTCCATCTTTGAATTCTACCTCTCCAGTTCATCCACTAACTTTTTCTTCATCTCGTATTTGAAACTCTTCCTCCCACTGTGTTTTCGCCAGGTTAACTCCGCTGGTACCCTTTTACGCCCTCGCCATCTGTGAGCTGCGGATTGATAGGCACAGAAACTATAGAAATATGCATTTGAAAACGTAAAATACGCTTTTAAAATGTAAAATAGGCATTATAAAAAAAAGGTATTTAAATTGTCACCATTCATTTTTTATATCCTTATTTATGTACTTGTTTAGCAAGTTTCTGAAGTTAACAATATAATTACGTTCATGGAATGTTTGCTTTCACCACTATTCTGACAAATCCTCATAGAAATCCTTTCTATCATTGTCAGGGAAATTCGGACAAAAAGGGCTGAATCACAGTAGCTACATTTTAGGTTTTCATTAAACGCAAGCTGATACTTAAATGCTGCACATATGATCTTTTTTTCCCCGTTTTCAAATTAAACATAATTGAAAACATTGTATGATTTTCATCAATATGCAATATTTAGGCATTTAGATACAAAATGGGCAGTTATTAGTAATATAGGCATCTATAGGCACTATAAAATTCGTATATAATGGTCATAATGCCTCAAAATGAGTAAGTAACACAGACGATTTTGTTTCACATTGAAGGAAGAAAAATAGGCAAATAGACAAAAATCCGCAGCTTAGTCATTAGTCGCATCTGACCGAGTATTACTAATTTTCCTCTCTCTGTCTCTAAGTTCTTTGTTACTAAGCCTCGTTTCGCTCAGTTCTCTCCGAAGCTTATCAAACTGCTCTACTCACTAAATCCCCTTTCTCATAATTTTGTTGCAAATTGTTCCTCTTGCACTTCGTTTTAAGAAATATATAACTATCCTCAGCCAAATTGTCAGGCTCTCTCTTTATAATCTTCACATACATCTTGCGTTTTTCCGTTTTAGGTTTGTTAAGTTTGACAACACAATATCGCCAATCGAACTTCGAAGACTGATCACTTTGCGGATTTTGCGTAAGATGAACGAAGAAAATAAATTAATATATTTTAATGTAGGCGTTGTAAGATTCTTCCTACTCTTGTACCTTTCGAACTAATCAATTTACTTCAATATTCGAAGAACCAAACAATATGTTCAGTGACGTGGTGATGCATCTAGTTTGTTTAAATGAATATGAATGACCTACCAACAAAGGGACCAGCCTCATTTACTTTTCCTAATGATATTCCCATAATAAGTATTTAAATTAAGTGTGAGCGATATCACTCTTTTTTGTACACAAATATGCAAACACTATAGGGTGATACATTTTTATCTTGGCAAAATGATGTTGTTAGAAGTCATTTAGGTATAGCTCTTATTGGCTGCGATAATGAAGAAGCTTGATAGTTGAAACAACACTTTAGTTTTTTCTCAGAGACTGCAAATAATATATTGAAGCACATGCAAGCATAAAAAACATATTGAAACGCATTAAATAATCTGTAGGTGTGCGCTACATAAATTTGTGAAAACTGTCGTAGATTGTAATTTTAAACAACGGTGATGTGTTTGTTCCTCAGTCGAGCGTCGGAGCGTGTTCTTCATTCGATAACCTTGTTCAAAAGTCACATGAAACTGACTGCCCGAACACGTATCTGTGGATAAACGGAAAGACGTCTATCGGCGATATGTCGCATGCGACTCGAAATTCATGCAAATGCTAGGACGCGTCTGTGCTCCGATAACATTGTCTAAAAGTGACAAGCAACCGGTTGCCCTTGGCGTATGGATCACGTATCTGTGAATAATTCCATCATCGAAATGATGCGACGGACGAGTCGCGGCAAGGCCGCTACGTATCGACTACAATGTCCCAAAGTCGCATGCGACTGTTTCGCGCACCGCAGATCCGTGAACCATCCAAAACATTTTAACCGAAGAAAAGTTGCTTGCGACTGACACACTCTCAAACAAATTGGCGTGCCCGCCTTTCGGTAACAAAGCATTTTTGGACTGTTATCGCAGTTTCATTTGGCTTGTGACTGGCGGCCAAGAGCGGGCAGAGCACGTAACTGTGAATAGACGTCGCTTGCGATTGGCCCTGAACACATACACGTGAATGCCGAAAATTCTTATTATAAAAGCCGCATGCGACTAACAATCAACGGAAGCCAGTGGTGCGGTCCACACTCCGCTACCCGTTAACGTACCGGTCTGTTGTGACGAAGTTTACGGGTTCACATCCGATCGAAACTGTGTTCTTTCAGTGGTGAACAAGTCATCCGTACGCTTTTCTTCAGGGGAGGTAAAGTCGGCTGTCCCATGTTGTAGCTTTACTGCTGTAAAAGATGAAACCTAAAACAGTTGAGCGGGTCTGTTTCGTCGCTCGAGTGAAACCGTTTTTCGTTGCTCGTTGGCGAAAGAAGCCTAACGGAATTTGCGTGATCAGGCGCCTGATGGCCTGAGCCATGGCGTAGTTACATCGCCAGGCCTTTGGCCCTCAGCGCGCCGTGCGCGGGGGCGGCGGCGGGGGCGGTGGCGGAGACGGGGGCGGGGGCGGGGGCAGGGGCAGGGGCAGGGGCAGGGGCAGGGGCAGGGGCGGGGGCGGGGGCAGGGGCGGCGCGCGAGGCGCCTGATGGCCTGAGCCAAGGTTTGGTTGCATCGCGAGGCGTGTACCCTCAATGCACCATGCGCCGAGTCGTGTGTGGAGGCGGTACGCGAGGCGCTTGTTGGCTTGAGCTAAGGCTTGGTTGCATCGCAAGGCATGTACCCTCAGCGCGTCGTGCGCGAGGCGCCTGATGGCCAAAGCTTAAGCTTGGTTGCATTGCGGAGGCGTGTGATGGCCTGAACCAAGGCTTGGTTGCATCGCGTGGCGCCTGATGGCCTGAGCCAAGGCTTGGTTGCATCGCAAGGCATGTACCCTCAGCGCGTCGTGCGCGCGAGGTGCCTAATGGCCTGAGTCAAGGCTTGGTTGCATCGCAAGGCAGGTACTCTCAGCGCGTGCGCGCGAGGTGCCTGATGGCCTGAGCGAAGGCTTGGTTGCATCGCGAGGCGCGTGCCCCCAGCGCGCCGTGCGCCGAGCCGTGCGCGGAGGCAGCGTTCGGGGCGGCGCGCGAGGCGCACTGGCGGCGCCACGACAAGGCGGGCGCGGCGTCGCTGTCGGGCCCGTGGGGCGCGTGGCTGGAGGAGCAGCAGCGCCGCGGCGCGAGCGGCCTGGGCGCCGTGCTGCCTCCGCGCTGGCCGCCGCCGCCCACGGGCCGCGCCGCCGCCAACTGCCACGCGCCGCCGCACGCGCAGCCGCTCTTCCCCAACCCCTTCGCCTGCGCCGAGACCGCCATGCGCGAGGCGGCCGCCGCCTCCGCCGCCCCCGCCGCCGCCGGGCCGCCGCAGCCGCGCTGCTACATGTGCCGCTGCCCCTGACGGTTCAAGCGCGGATTAGACAGTCAGAGTGTTCGCTCGATTGTTCGGTGTTGCTGGCAATAATATTGTGTTCTTGTGTCATTCTGGGTGCTCACAATTGGTCCAATGCTTCATTTCATCCAACGCCAAAATTAACGAACCGATGTCTTGTTCATCCAATTCTATGATCACTGAAATAAACTGTTTCTGTAACTTGTGTTTATATATCATTATGAGGGCGATCACATGCAACCAACAGTTGATCCGTTTCAGTGTCAATCGTGAACCAATCGTTGGAGAACTTTCATATTGTTTTGAACTATTCACAGAAATCCGAATTCACTGCAATAAACTACATCGAACAATTGCTTACTGAGACATTCTTAATTGCGAGGGAGATCGGAATGGGAGTAGTGTTCGATTCGTCCGATGGTCAAAATTAACGAACATGATCGGCCATGACGAGTTTCGACTGCTGACACTCGCATCCAGTCTTTGCCAATCCCTGCACGTGCGAAGTCGGATGCCGCCACGCGGGAGATCGCAGCCACGTGCGGAGACGCGGGCGACGCTAGGGGCCGCTGTCACTAACGGGGAACGAGATCGGCAATTCGGTTTAAATGACTTGTCATTCATATTGATATTTTGTACAATGCGCTGTTTCTGGGAAATGTGTTCTCGTGTCAATTATAAGGGTGATCACCGTGGAACCATAATTGAGTCCAAAACTAAAATTAACAAACTGTTCACCTAAACTACAAGTTCACTGAAATAAACTGCTTCTGAACACAGCGTTCTCAATTAATTTTATTTGCGAGAGTGACCAGGATAGGTATTGTTTTCGCTTTGTTCAATTGTTCATACGTTCATTACCAAATTGTTGAAATGGTTCATAAGAATGTTTAGAACTATTCCAATCCGTATTCTTCGAAATAAACATTTTCTGGCAATTTTGTTCAGGTGTAATTTGTTAGGATGATCTCAGTGAAACCCACGCCTGATTCCTTCCAGTAACAACATTAATGTATAATTTCATATGCTTCTTCACTGTTCACCCAAATCGGATTTCCATTAAATAAACTGCCTCTAACAATTACGTCCTCAGACATTTTTCATTGCAAGAGTAACCGGTTTTGAAATCGTGCTTGATTAGTGCCATGGTCTAAATAAACGAATAGTCGAATGTGTTTATGGGACTGCTTTAGACTGTCATTTCAAACGATATTCAGTTAAATAAAGTGCGTCTAAAATTATATTCTGAGGCAACTCATTGTGAGGGCGGTGATAGGATGTTAATACCGCGGCGTTCATATCAATGCACGAGATAGCACGCTAGTTTCACATGTCGGTTTGCGCAAATCAAATCAACACGCTTCTAATTATAACATTCATACCCATTTATTATCAGGGAATGTAAGTGTGTTTATTGGGTAGTTTTGCATGAGCAAATAATTTACGAGTTTGCAATACGAGTATATCTCTGTAGTCGCGAAGATATCAAAGACTATGATAACGAGGTGAAAATACTCACATTCGTTAAGTTGTTTTCAAATGAAGGATTATGTAATTTTTTCGCAATACTTCGTTTTCGGTGACCTTAAACGCGTAAGATCTGCCAACTGAATGGTGCCCTGATCTCCATGCGATGCAGTTAGTGTTCAATTGTCTCTTGTTTCAACTTAATCGTTATTAACTGTTAATAACACTTGCATATTAGCATAACCGTTTAAAATGATACGTCCTCAATTATTATGTTTCATAAGGAGAATACATTCCATGAAAAGTTAATAGTGAAATTGAATGTATGATGTACATGCTGGGTTGCAAAAAACGTGGTAATATGAACCGAAATAAATTAATAATAAAAAATATTAGGTAATTTACACGTTTGAAAGCAATGTTTCATTTATAGATCTATTCACTATAATTTCATGTAATTGTAACAACAGCATTCGTTTTAATACAACATTTGCAGCAGCGGTTTTCGATTCAACAGATTTCAATGTGTATGCCCACCAGTGAGCCTCAATAAGGTAAACGTTTAATGAAGACCACGATGAAAGATGGATTTTTTTTCTCGAAGTCATTTATTTTTTTGCGGAAGAGGTTGCGACTTCGCAGATCGGAAAGAGCACCTTTTTGAAATACCCAATGTAGCTGAGGCCAAAAATGCCATTGGTGGGACAAGAGTTTTTGATTAGAGAACGATTGTTCTTATGTATCCTTTTCGTGATTTGCTTCTGTTCCACGCACAGAGAGGAGAGTAATACTTTCAGCAAAAGACCGAGCCACATTCTGCCTAACCCATCAAGCTAGTTTTATCACTGTTAAGCTTCCAATTCTCTAATACTCGAACACGACACGTTCACATCCCTGGTTTATGTCGGTTATAATTTTATCACTGCTGCATTGTCCCCAGTTGTAAATAAGAGCAGGTACCCCGAAGCAATGATTGATAGTTTATCACTGAAGTTTTCAAATGTATTCTTAATTTTAATCTACTAGACATGTTTTAAACTATTGAAATTAAAATATTCACATTCTTTGTGATTCATCAACAATGTGAAATATTCACATTTTTTGTTAGGGGTAAAGTTTTATTATTTCAATGATATTTGAGTTCCTTGTTCTAAGTGAAACATTTATAGGTTATTTTATAGAGCATTGTTCATCGTTTGCAAACAATGAGAAGTAGGTAGCAGCAGTGACCGCCGCCAAAAGCGGTACGCTCGTCAAGCAAGTCTGGCCAGTGGGCGTTCAGCTACACAGCAAGACGATAGGTTTGACACCTACACCTGCCCTCCAATATAGATGGGTGGGCTACTAGACTCAAGTCCGTTCAGCAAGTTTTGAATATGCATATTTTTGACAGCATCGTTGCCATCGGGCGTTATTCAACTTTATCCTTTCGTTCAGCTGCTGATGCTCCCTCCCCTCAGTTAATGCCACTTCGTCTTAAAACCCTAGACTCCGTTGACTCTAGCCTCCACTCCCTGCAGCACTTAGTCCTACCGCTTGTGACTGTAAGCGCGTGGCGGCGCTTGAACTGTGTGGCATGCGGAGGTTTGGTGACAGCCAAGTGGCGCTCACTTTGCAGACTGTAAGCCCGTTAGCATAGATGTTTCGCAGTGCGGTGAAGTGAAGTGTAGTGTAGTGTAGTGAATTGTGGTGAAGTGAAGTGATATGAAAGATTACACCGTGAAATGTTCACGTTAATTTGTAAAGTTTGTAGATTTTGTAAAGTTGTTAATTTGTGTGTTGTTAAGTTAGTGTATCTGCCACTAAATTCTCAAACTTAATTGCAGAATTATTATTCAATATAATCTTTCTCCTCCTGGCGCGCAGACAGTCAAGACAAGATTCATGCCGGACAAGGCTTGGAAAGGAGTGAGGTATTGCAGATGGCTGAGTTAACCATGTCACAACACTAAAGCACTTCCATAGCAAAGACGGGATTCGAAGCGGGCATACCCCGCAGATCGTGGCTACCGCCGTAATCATTGTGCTACAAGACCCGACTGTGCAGTTTGTGTAGAGGTAACGTGATTGGCATGTTATCTCTAATGACCGTATTTCAGTCGCTCCTTCGAGAAGGAACGCAAATATAATGGCACTCGGGAAGTAATGGAGATCAATAAGTCCATTGGCTTCCCTAATTGTGAAAATCGTGAAAGTAAATGCAGATAACAAAACTCTCAGGAACTTTTCCCACAACTTTCATTGTAGTGATGTCACTTAGGACGCGAAATTCATAACAGACCAGGATGACTCTAACTAGAAAGTAATGAGATGTATACTTTTATTCAAGGCCTGATATTAGCAGCTTTTCCACACCTGTTAAGTACCTTCGTGTGACGACCCCATTGTCTGGATGATTTTTTTCAGCACAAACAACTTTATTCAGAGCTTAATTTCACATCGTTCAACCGTTCGTTAGATGTCTATTGAACACAAAATACTAAACACAACACTGTCAGGCAAATAACATAGTTTAACGTCGATGGGGAAACTCAATCGGGCACATCCAAATGATTTTGTGATCTTTTGGATTGGATGTGTGAGAAAGAAGTGTTTAGAAAACCAATTTTTCGGGGTTGGAGAGTCTGTGAGATATACTTGAAAATGTAAATACTGGAAAACTTTTGAATTTAAAAAAATAAATCTTGAGATACGATGTAGTTTTGGAAGGTGGGAATATTTAAGTAGAGAGCGATCTTTCTTACAAACTAAGGGCTTTCGTGGCTATTCTTATTATTTTTGAATATTTGGCGTTTGTGAATGTAGATAGGAGCGGCATTGTTACAGAGTGGACAAGCATATAATAGCAGAGGTCGTGCAACAACGGAGATCGTTTGGTGTTTTTTGAAGTAGAAAGGGTAGGAAGAGAAGAATGACGGTTTATTGTAGAGCATAGGTTACTGTTTCTGCAAAGAGAGCGTTGCGTCAGGCTCTTGAAGTGTAGACAGCTGATTAAATCAATTGCTAGTTCTTGCATATGTATCGGGCTGATTGTTGGATCTTTTACATGAGGCACCGAACTCTTCCTCACCGGAGCGCTTTGTCTCGCGGTTGCCGTGGTTGGAGTACAGTTGAGGGTTTTTTTGAGGTTAAGCGACCTCAATGATGTCGTCGAGGCTGTGGCACATCCATATGGTCTCGATGTCTGCCGTTGAACGGTCCATGTTTTCCAATATTGCGAAGGAAGAATCAATTATTATTCATCACTTAATTTGAATTGATGAAACAGTAAACATTTAATAATTGTTTTACTCAGACATATACACTAGACGAACAGTTCACTGGTACTTGCCGGGACTAAAGTATCTTGTACTGGGCGAAAAGAGATCGCCTGGATGAGAGTTCAATTGAACGATTGCACTTGACAGTCATTTACACAGTTTCCTCCAAACTTCCCTCCCGAATTTGTAATTAATTGTCAAAACAAGAAAAAATTATCTTCGTTCTCTTCCATATTCTCGATAGAATTTCATCGAACAATTCAACTCTCATTCATAATTTACTATATCGATTTCTTTATTAGGGTGGTCACTTAAGTGATTACTTGCCAATAGTAATTCTTACTATGCCTGCGATACTGAAAGACGTGACGACAATGGCAACGTTTTGGTCTGTTTCTTTTAATTATTAATAATCAGTTTATAACATTCATATCTTATAGTCCAAATAAGGGAATGAGTTAAAACGTGTCAAATGCGTAGATTAGTTGAATTAGAAAATAGTAATTTCACAACTGTTGTAGTTTTCTCCTAAACCTGTTCTGCGATGAGAGAAAGAGTTTTAGTAGACTGCTATTATGGATTCTTGACTTCGAGGTTTGTTTTTAGACCTTTTGACATCGCGCATGCCAAATATTTTTCTTTATCAGGAAATGTAACGGAGATCACAAAATACTATTTGAGTAGTACAATGCAAAAGAGATTATTAATGAACTTCACGTTACCTGTTCGTAAAGTGAAACTCAAAGTACACGTTTTTGTGAGATATGCATGAATGGTGTCAAAGGAAGAAAAATATAATGACTTTTCCATGCAATGTAAGCAATTGTGTAATAGACATTATCTTGTTCTGAACTTTTCATTGTATTTCACAAGTCATGAATTTATGTTGTTTTTGTCGCATTCTTTCGTCCATACCGCTTCCTGCTAAGATTGCAAAGTTGTGTTTTTATCGCTGTTCTCTATAAATACCTCAGCGCATCAACTGGGCTGGTGAGTGTGCTGAAATACCTGCAGTTATCTACAACTTTCTGACACACGAAGAGGGATGTTGCTTACAGAATGTTCCGTTCTGATTTGTAAGTTCAACCGTTCTATTGCCACAGAGTCATAAGGAAACTAGTTTTACTGTCCTGAATGACAGAACTATCATGTATGGAAGGGTTTTCCTGATTCATTGCTTTTCCTATTAAGGTGAAGTTGCGTTGATGTCACGGGATTGCGATGATTTGAATCAACCGACTGCACCTTTCATTTTAATCGAACCCATAGTTAATCATGTAAAAACGATTGTAACAATTGCCTCGATGTATTTTTTCTTATCATTAAAATGTCAACATTATTCTGAATTATTGCATTTAAAAAGGGCTACGTTTTCAAAAATATGAAATATAATATACCCAAAGATCTCATTTTTAGCTTACAATATCAGAAACGTAAGTTGTTCGAGAACCCGTCAGCCCCTTCAAACGGGTTATGTCGCATAACGTGCGCACGCTCTTTCTGCGTTAAGTGATATATTATTAAAGAGTAATGAAATATTAAATTAATGAATTTTGACCTATTGCTTCCAATAAATGCAGATTTCCATTTAAAATGGAAGAATTCTTGCAAATTGGGGCCAAGAAACTATTCAGAGACGACAATCTGATCCGAGGAATTTCAAAAGTTTCTTCAGATGGAGGAAAAAACACTGAATGGATACACAAAGAATTTTTGAAGGGGAATTAAATGGGTGAAAATCAAAATGGTGTAAGTAACATTTTATAAATTCTGAGAAATTTGTTTATTTAAGTCAAAATCACTATAAATCGTGTTGCTTTGTTTTATCATTAAAACTACAGCATTTCAATTGTTCATTAATACCACGAAAATACATTGCCACAGAAATACAAACTAAAATATACACTTTTTTCTCAGAATTTGTAAAATGTCACTTATACCGGTCTGGTTTTCACCCATTCAATTATGAGAGCGCGCTTTGAGCTATGTACAAAAAATTATTATTTTTTAGATACTTTGGAGATTCTGGGTTTGAATGAGGGGGAAGAAGTCATTGCGTCTCTCAAAGTGCTGTTTCTCTTATTTTCAATACTGTGCTAGAATCCTCTCTTTCAATCCTTAAGAATTATAGGTCTGTTCACCGTTTTGCTAAGGTTAGTTTTTGACGTCTCTCACGATTTTATGTTATTTTTTTACTAAAAAATGCTGCCCTGTGAAATCAAGGTCCTGTTAGACCCACACTTGCCGAATATTTCGGAATGATTGCGCCTTGCAGGGTCTGCACTCCGGAACTTGGCGTTTACTTACAAAGTCTACATCGCTTTGTGACTACACACGGAGCCTACAGGGACTACAGTGCAGAGAGAGTACACAGCGTCTGTGTCGGAAAGTCTCGGAACTTCAATACATCCAAAGAGCATTCATTAAATAATCCGTATATAAAATCTCTATGGAGGACGTGCTTTCTCAGTTCTGCTCATCTGACGAGAGAGTACCACTTTATTCATAAGAATCTGAGTAGTAACTACTCACACTGAGCGACATGTCGAAAGTTGTCTCTCACGTGTTTACTCGTACTTGTAGTAAGTGCTGGTTTTTATTAACAATTTATGTATATGTATATGTATATATATATATATATATGTATATATATATATATATATATATATATATATATATATATATATATATATATATATATATATATCATTGTAATAATTGTGTCATGAACATTAGCTACTTATAAGTCATGTCCAAAAACAAAAATACAACAGCAAGGACACGAGCAGAGGGGAAGCAGATCTTTACAGGCGATTCCGCCAGCGATTACGAGTACAACGAATTGAAACACATTATACATTTGATATCAAGTTGTACTGATTTCTCGTATACTTCGTCATGCAAATATATGTAAATTTCAGTTTGTATGTCAATTTTTCATACCTTTCATTCATAAAACCGCACATGCAAATCGATGCATTTCATTTAAAGGAATCTTACAACTCTCACAGCATTTTAAATTGAAACCACTTCTTATCAACATTGGTTTGTGAATGATGTCAAATGATATTTAAACATAGTTTTCTACAAATGGCAAAATTTTGAACTTTTTTGTTCTATACAAATTGTACATGTCATTAATTGAAACACTTTCTATTGAAAACATTCGATTTTGTAAAATTTTTAGTGAAAAAAAGGCAACATTTAAAAAAAATATTAAAAACAATATTTTTAGAAAAAGGCTCACAATTTTATCTTTGAACTGTTCGTACAATAAATGCAGTGATTAACTTGACTTAAACAGTATTTTAATTTATTTTTTTCATTTTTCAAAAGTTATCGAAATATAATGTTTTTTTAATAAAGCCTCACGTCGTTACTATTTACAGTACGGACTGTTTTTAACAAATTATTGCATGTATGAGTATAAGGGCTTCAAATTATTTCAAATGAACTTTCTTGAAAACATTTTTTTTTTTGGTAAAAATTATCTCAAAATCACAAATTTCCAAAAAGGCTCAAACGAAATTTTCTCAAAAAACTGGCTCCAAATTTTATCAACGAAAATGTGCATGTAGGACTAAGTTTTACTTTTCCAAAATAACCGGAAGTCATCTTGAATGTTGCCATTACTGGATAGAAATATTAAGAAAATGTGAAAATGTATTTTAGGCGCTAATCGATACCAGGGCTACGAAGTGTTGGGCTAAAGTGAAAATCTAGCCCAGACGGAAAAAAATAGGAAGCTAGTACAAGAACGTCTGTGCCATTCTGAGGCACTACTAGCTCATAAATTTGATTCTGTGAACGCGTTTGTTATTGCCTTCTCATCATTACCATGGTACATGTCTGGATGAATAAACAAATTATAAAACAACATTTTCTGTGGTGCGTTAGTTACGACGAATACTTCAATTTAAATACTCCGCCATTTTGCCACGTGACGTATTCACGGTCGATAATTCAATGCGGAGAAAGCGATTGACCCGCCATCTAGGAACAGTTTGTCAAATCTTAAAGCTTGTTCTGGTTTCCACACACGGCTGGAGGCAGCACAGACCAAAGGATCTACGGAATGAATATTCGAAAATGATTTAAGGTAATTCTTGTTAGCGTATACGTTGCCTGGAGGTTAGGAATGTGAACATGAGCGTAAAATCTCATTAATCATAAAAAACAAAACACACAACGCGCATTTCGAACATTCGAACGCATAATGTCCATTTCTTGATTATTGTGACCACATCTCAGCGACATGTCAATAATGTATAATATCTTATATATTATTAATATAATATTTTAATCATTATATTTCGATAATATGTTATCCGATTGCCATTGTGGGCTTTTTACTTACGTGTCCGAGTCCGTGAAACGGCTCTTTATTACAGCCTTGTAATAAAACAGCTATCAAGTGTCGTAATAAACAGAAAAACTACGAACAGAACTATATGAAACACACAAAAACATTATTTTAGTGAGAAATGATGGGATATACGTAGAAACACATTTGTACTTAATAAAGTATTAATGAAAATAACACACTCATAATACTCATCAAATAAAGTATAAAACACACTTGCGTATACTTTCCTACAAACCTGCAGTCAGTATCGTTACTTATTTTAACTGCAAAATAAAGTAATATTACTTTCTCGCATACTTTATTTATATTTCTTTCCCTCTCCTTGAAAATGTAATATTATTTACAATACATATTTAGATTTACTGGGTGGTAAATTTTCCACAGCTTTTGCAACTTCATTTTTAAAACTTTAAGAAATACCTTCCATTTTCTGGGGACAACGATTGTTGACTCAAATTTATCCCCCCCCCCAGGCAATCGATGAACCGCCGAAAATGTTTATTATTCTTACTTATAGAAGAGAGTAAGCTCAAAATGTTGCAAAGGATCGGATAAGATAAAATACTGTTTATTATACGTAGCTGAAAGACCATTATGAGCTCGTTAGCAATTAAATTATACACTCGCGCGAACATCCTCGTGAATTATTATATAACATGCACATAATGATGTTTATAAACAACGTATGAAATAAAATACTGTTTCACTCATTATGCTATAAGTAATTATATTATTGTTTTTTAAGTTTTCTTTTTATAGATTAAGTGCAGTGTCACTTAAAATATTTCGATATGTTGCATATTCTACCTGTGAACGAAGCTTGATGCTGACAAATATGGCGGTAATAATTTAACTTAATATTACAAGTCGTGGAATATTACTAATTTAATTAGATTATTAGTATTAGAGTTAGTTATTAAGCAATTCAGTATGATGTTCTATGACTAGTCCATAAATAAGTTGAAATCTGGATATACGGATAAGTGGAAATACGGATGGAAAAAAGCATTTTTGCCAAGAATTCATAACATTTTCGTCAATAGCTGCACATAGAATTCATAACATAGCAATAACTGCACATAGTTTTGACAACGGTGCTTTACCATTAATGCGTTGCTGAGTTCTGTATAACGTGCTATCAATAGTGTAACAAAAATTGCAGTATTTCAATTTTACGTAACCGTTTCCAATAATACGCGAAAGTATGTGCCATTGTAGCACCAATAGGTTTTTATTTACGAATACGATAGCTTTATAGCTTGCGGTGGTTCGGACGGAGTGCACACGCTGAGAATATCATAAATATCTGTTATCTGATATTCTGCATAAATACGAGTGATGTACGAGTTATTTATTTGCTTAACACACTGTTTTAGCCGGCAGTCTTTTACAGCTATAGAGTTTCAAAGGTTTTGATCATTACCCTGGATTTTAGAGTTAAAAATCAGTACGTTATTTTGTGAAAAAGTCTGATATAATCATGAATGTCAAATACCCTTTCAGAAGAGATTTCCTTTGAAAAATGCATATATTATTCCATGTTGGTCATGTCAATTTATCAAACGGATTGGTTGTAAGTAGTTTAAATTAACACGTGACAGATTTCGAAAATATTACAGGTAATAGTCGGTAAAAAATGAGTATTTCAAGATTACGATTCCGTTTTGATCGGGTGTTATTCTTGAAATTTTCTGATCGTACGCATAAAAAAGATTTATACTGTAGAAGAAAAACATCTTTCTTTCTTTCATTATTTTTTCTTTACCACAATTTAATTTAATATACTAGTAGTAACACAAACAATTATTCTGTTTAGAAATATATTACAATTCTTAGAGTTACGTAAGAAAATTCTATTTTCAATTATTCCAGAGAAGAAATTAATTGAACCATGGTATTATTTACGGAATACAAGGTTTTTAATCTTTTGATTAGTTAATCGACTGGCTGACACATTGTCAATAATTTTTTTCAGCCTTTAAATTGAAAGCTCATTTACTATTCTTTTCTAATTGTTACTTAGATGTGATATAGAATAATTGATATATTCAAAGCGTCGGAAAATGACTAGTGTTACTGTTTTACGTCTTGCTGTCTTTCTAGCGACGACTTCATGTACTGAAAATGAAAGTTTTAGGTCTCCTTCTTTTCTCTGAGCCACCCTGTCTCCGATGTTAATTTCCGTTTTTGAAAAACGTTGCTTATTCGTAAATTGTTGTATGTAAATAACTAACAATTAACTATTTTAACACATATTTCTTTCTCATGCTGTGAGAAGCCAGAAACCCCGGATTTATTTAAACAGAAAAAACGACATCAATACATTAAAAATACAACGTAAATTTTTGCATATAGAACGCTTGTATTCAAAGAGTACACATCGTCATGGCGACCGGTAAACAAGAAATGATATTCCATACTCGTGAACATAACGCCATTCATTTGGAAGAAAGGAAACAGAGCTCCGGAATATAAAGGGGCGCGGGTATATTAAGAGCGTATGAAGGAGGCAGTGAAATCTGTGGTTTTAATGAAATGTAAAAATAAGCATTCCTTCTTGCGGTACCTGCTCGAGGAGGTGCATTTGATCAAAGGGTACGAGTATCTTTAGTTAACATTGGATTTAGTGTTTCAATTGTAGGGAAGTGGGTGATATGCAATAGTTTTGACATACTAAGTGTTACATAGATCAATATGTTAAATATGTCATGCCAATTTGTGTTGCAAATTCAAAATTACATCTAAATGGACTTCATGTTCGAAAGGAACTTACGATAGGATCGATTCGTAGACGGGGATGATATTTTAAAAATTTGTGTTAAATATAGAGAGTCACGAGTAGGTCTCTACCTTAGACACAGTACAGGGAAAGTCGCGATAGTGGTGTAATTTATTTGCAGTTTTTTTGAGACTACCAAATAAGTTATAATAATCCGGGGACATTTGCAAACCGATTTTGACATTAGAGAAGATTACGGTAAGAGGGATGTCAACACGGACATCTAATGGACAGTATCAAGACAGAAGATTTGTAGTTCATCTGACAAATCGGCGTTGCTCACGAAGATGACATTAAGCTCGTGAACTTTAATTCGTGACCGTACTGAATTTTAATTATTGTAAACAGGAATTAAGATCAGATCGTTGATGAGCTCATTATAAAGTGTAACGATCTTGAAATAAATGTTAAGTTACATTTTTGAAACCAAACAATGAATTTGTAGCTAATTGCCATTAATTTAAACCAGCTTCAATCACTAGAACTTCCAGGAGTCATAATTATGAATAGAATTGCATGTCCACATACGACAGGTAAGAAGGTAGAATATTGTATGCCCACACAACAGCAAAAATGAAAAAAAATAAAATAAAAGAAGAACCAAGATAATAACGTTCCAATACTGGGCAAATTTACGAGCATAGTAGGGAAAATAAATAATATCATCAATAAAAGTAGAGAGATACAATATTTCGTGATAGTTTACAGAATTAGTAATAAAGATTTATAAAGATTTATTAGTGGTATTTATTATAAATCAAAATTATTTGAGTAGTTGATCCCGAGGACTGAAAAGCATATATTGACACCTTCTCAAACGAATCATGGAAAATTAGAAATTACCATTTCGATTTTTTTCCAATCAATTCTAGTGCCACAAGCTTTTTTTATCAAAGACAAATTATTATATCATTCATAATCCGGGAACAAATCCGTGTGTCAGCGCTGTGATATCTGAAAAAAAGTCACGCAAATATTACTGCTATGAAGAAAGACATTCCCGATTTTAGCGAATGAATTTCGTATCACATTTATGAAGTATATTTTTAGGTTTGAGGAGACATATGTCTATTAATTTAAAATCCAAAATAAATATACCTCATTAAGAACAAAAAAGAAATAATATATGAATAATAATTTTAATATAACGGAAATTTGATCAATTATCACAAAATGTATTAAATACACGGTAATATACTATTTAAAATTGTCGAATTTCTGTTCGTTTTCCTGTGTCTTATGGACATTTGGTAATTAGCATACATAAAGCCCATAATTAAAAATATGAATGAATGAATAAATATATGAAAAAAATATTTTTCATAAGCGTCGGAGCCTCAATGGGAAGCATTAAAATAATTTGAAACAGTTTTGTTGCTATTGTGCGAACTGCCGCGTATCAAACGAAGACCTTTAAAAATATTGGTATACGACGTCATATACTGGTATTTTAAGAAGTTTTTTACCATTATCAGACTCTATACCGGCAAAATGCTTCTATTTAAAGGTGTTATACCAGTGTTTCATAATACAATACCGGTATTTCAGTGGAATCATACCATTATTTTAGAGGAAATTCTCGTGATTTTTACCGCAGAGATTGTCCCAGAAGAAACAACTATTGACACTGGAGAGTTTCTGAGCAGGCCTGGGGTTCGACTCTCGACGGTGGCGGATTTTCCACTCGAGCCATAATCTAGCTAGGGTGAATTCTGCCGTTTGCTGGAAAGAATTTTAGTGGTCAAATTTTCTAAACGGTAGTTTTCCATGGTTTCTCGGATCAGTACTAGACAAATGCCAGAATAGTACTTTAATTAACGGGCCACTGTACGCACGCTATCTTATCTTCTTCGTCCTCTCGTCTTAAATACTACACACATTCACGCATCACACTTCCAGACATCTCTGGAGACCAGTGGGAGAGTAGAGCTTGCTCCAGATGATCGTGATATATTTGGAGAGGGAAAACGCCTCTGAAGCTCACGTATAATTGAACGCCGCATTTAACACATTGTACTGTTGAAGGAACCACCGCTGGTTTTGTTTGACGTGGTATCGTAGTGAGAACGGGTCTCTGGGTACCACGATTCCACTGCATATCGATCCATGAGGAATTTGTGGAGGGAAAATTAGATTTGTTATAGGCCTTTTCAGTGTCCTCTCGCATCTCCTGCTTCTCATTTTATTACTTCACCATCATTCACATCATACTATCATAATCAATTCAACAAAATAATTATTTTATTTCTACTAGACAGACGCACTGTGATCATAGTAAAGATTTCTCAAATTGAACTGAGTTAACTTTTTCGAAGGTATTTACAATTGCATTCCAGATTTTACCTGACACTTCATTGATTTCTGTCAATTTGCTGACGTTTTCTTTGTTTGCTCTCGAATTGATAAGCTCATTCCATTCTACAAACATTGGGTTTAACCAAATAAAAAAAAATTCGGATAGAGAACATTATTTCGTTTTGATTGATTAGTGATTCCGGCGCGCCAAGTCGTTAAACCCAAAAGTGTACTAAATATTTATCTCTCCGTAGGTGGCTGTGATCTTCCCCGCAGGATAGTGAGATCCGGCATCGACCTATCTGTCGCCTTGATTTCGCCAGGTCCAAGGAAGGGGAAAGAAAGACTACCGGTGGTTAGTGGCCTGTTTGCTAGGGCACTACTCCGACATTCGCCTAATACTGATCGGAGAAACCGCGGAAAACTACCATTAGAGAAGTTAGCTCCTAGATTTTCCCTCCAAACAGCGACTGAACTGGACCTAGCTACCTAGCTAGTGTCAGTATTTCGGAAAGCACTTCGATAAAAATATTCCAATATATAATTGCTCTGAAACATCAAGCTTGATGTGTCCGAAAGTAACAAATTTTTCAGCAGTGCGCGCTCCGGAATGAAAAATCGAAAGCCATCGAATCTCTATTCGGCCGGGCGAAGCGCCGGAAAAGAGCCGATGTTTGGGAAGGTGGATTAATTTTCGCTCGCGGTGCGGCGACGCACGGGGGGGGGGGAGGTCCCGGACGCAGCGCCGACCCCCGGGGGGCCCCGTGGGGGGCGTGGCGGGGCGGGGGGAGGCGGAAGCGGCGGCCGCTGAGCTCAGAGCACGCCGCATTAACCGCCAGCGAACGAACCGCGAATTCAATTATCGCAAATTTTACGACTTCCCCAACGACTGTCTCCACCCCCTCCCCCGCAGCGTCACGGAGCGCAAAAAAGCCCACGACCCTTTGGCCCTTCGAAACCGACCTGGTTCATCCGCGGAAAAAAATCTTCATTGATGCTCGTTGCATAATAATAATAATAATAATAATAATAATAATAATAATAATAATAATAAAACCGGCCCCGCGGCTCATACTGTTGCGTCGTCGTCTGTCGCCGAGAGGAGGCTGCAGGTTCGAGTCCTGCGAAGGAATAGATTTGTGATTGTCCCTTCACCCCTCATTAACATCGTATCACCTCATTATTCATAATTCAAGGCGTAACAACCTTGTCTTATCAAGGGATATAGCCGTAAAAAGCTAAACACAGCGAATTCCTGCGATCCCGCGTGCCCGAGGTTTCATTCGTTACACGATTTTGGGATGCAGAATCCCTTCCATTGTCATGGCACATTTATATTGGCTAAGACATAGATAAGAAGGGGGAGAAGGAAATGCAGAAGCAGGAGAAAAACAAGAAAAAATGAGGAAAACCAGTATTAAAAAAAATTTCGCCTAATACTATGTGGTCTGTATTTACCTAACGAGTTTTGTATTTACCGCCGCGGTAAAAAGAGAGATAGGGAAAAGAGAGAGAAAGAGAGAAAAGAGAGCGGTACAGGGAAAACAGAGATGGAGAAAAGATAGAGAGATAAAGATATAGAGATAAGTACAAGGAGAAAGTGGAAGGGAGGGAAAAGGGGAAAGAGGAAGGGGGAGGGAGGTGGCAAGGGGAAAGAGGGAGGGGGGAAGGGGAAAGAGGGAGGGGGCAAGGGGAAAGAGGGAGGGGGCAAGGGGAAAGAGGGAGGGGGCAAGGGGAAAGAGGGAGGGGGCAAGGGGAAAGAGGGAGGGGGCAAGGGGAAAGAGGGAGGGGGCAAGGGGAAAGAGGGAGGGGAAAGGGGAAAGAGGGAGGGGGAAAGGGGAAAGAGGGAGGGGGAAAGGGGAAGAGGGAGGTGGAAAGGGGGAGGGAGGAAGGGAAAAATGAAAAGAGGGAGGGAGCGAAAAAGAGAAGGGAGAGAGAAAAAGAAGGGGAAGGAAGAGAGGGACAGAAGGACAACATCTACTGGGTTCTGCTAGTTATTTATAGAGTTTATGAATAAATTCTTTAGTTTCCGAGTAAATTCCGAGTAAGATGTTGAGTGCAATGTTTGTGAAAATTCGCGAGCGGGTGAAGTCAGAGTAGTCCCCTATCACGACGACCTATCCAAAATTCCAACGATGAAGTGACAAGTTCAAATATTATTTATTCTCCATTTTCTTTCAGAATGTGAAACTGGGAGATATGTAGCCTGTATGAACTTCATTTCGGCGAACACAGATTCCCAGAGGAATGGCGGAAAAGCCGTACTCTACGTGGAATCGACACACAACACACACTTCTACACGCGTGGCTCTCACCGGCCCTCCCACTGGCACGCGATTTTTCTCTCTCGAAACGACCGGAAGAAGCGATGATTCGATTGGAATTGGTCGCACGATGGACCTATTTATTTAGCTGGCCAGCCAATGGGAGCGCTCGTTCTGGCGGGACGGCGATGTTGCGAGCGGGTAATGCGCGGGATAAACCCGAGAATAAAGCGCTAATGTGATTGAAAACGCGTTGTTTCCGGCCGGGGCCAGAGCTGAAAACCAGCGCTTTCGACCGACCCTCCGGATCCCAGCCCCACTCGGTGCAGTGGAGGTGCACACGGTGTTGCATTCCAATGATGAGCAGAGAGTCACAATAATGGCGCTTACTTAATCTACAAAAAAGTGCGAATGATTACGAGCAATGCCACCTCTACAACATGCCAGAGGCGTTCTCAAAATATTTGTTATTGTTACGTAAAATTAGTGTAATATAGCAATTTTTTATACCATGGATAGACCAGCAAATTCTCTTCAGTAAATAGTATACAGCATAGCAAACAAGTATGTTAATTTCTTGACATCTTTTAAGAGAATTTTACAAGAAAATTTGAGATAATTTGCTGCACACAGGACAAATATTGCACACAAATGTGAATTTATACATGAATAATGATAAACATAATTTGTTACCAGAATGAGTTTTCAAACCATCTCGCCTAAAGTAATGGCGAGTGAATGACGAGAGATTTTCATCACCGAGAGCATTCTCACGGTATTGATAACAAAGAATGGCATGTAGATTGCGTCAGAGTATTTCAAAATGTTTGCGCTGCAAACCGTATTAAGAATATTTTAAACTCCTCCTACTTTTCACCGTAAGGTGATCAGAGATGTACGCCAGGTTCCTGTACGCCAGGTTCCTGTACGCCAGGTTCCTGTACGCCAGGTTCCTGTACGCCAGGTTCCTGTACGCCAGGTTCCTTGTACACCAGGTTTCTTGTACACCAGGTTTCTTGTACACCAGGTTTCTTGTACACCAGGTTTCTTGTACACCAGGTTTCTTGTACACCAGGTTCCTGTACGCCAGGTTCCTGTACACCAGGTTTCTTGTACACCAGGTTTCTTGTACACCAGGTTCCTTGTACACCAGGTTTCTTGTACACCAGGTTCCTGTACGCCAGGTTCCTGTACACCAGGTTTCTTGTACACCAGGTTTCTTGTACACCAGGTTTCTTGTACACCAGGTTTCTTGTACACCAGGTTTCTTGTACACCAGGTTCCTGTACGCCAGGTTCCTGTACGCCAGGTTCCTTGTACACCAGATGCTTGTAAACCAGGTTCCTGTAAACCGGTTTCGACTCTACAGGAACAATGGAATGATGAAAAGGTCAATGATGATCAAGGGGTTGCTTGAGGGTCGATAGCTGAATATAAACCGGCGATTAATAGGCATTTTTAAGATTTCATTGATTACAAAAAAATATTAAATAAACTTTATAATTACCGTAATTTCTCTATACACAGCTATAAAACATCGCGTCTTTCAACACAATCGAGCACCTGTTCACATTGCACAGCCTGTAGTGGAGTGGTTACACGACAATAACATCCCTGTAATGGACTGGACTGCTCAGAGTCCTGACTTGAATCTTATGGAACACCTTTCGGATGTTTTAGAACGCCGACTTCGTGACAGGCCTCACCAACCTACATCGATACCTTTCCTCATTGCAGAAAATATGACTGCGAGAGTGGAAGCTGTCATCAAGTCCAAGGGTGAGCCAACACCCTATTAAATTCTACCATTACTAATGGAGTGTGTTACGAACTGGTAAGTCATTTTCAGCCACGTGTCTGGATACTTTTGATCACGTAGTGTATATTATACTCAATTTTTCGAACACTTATTTAGATGGTATTGATCGCACTTATCACTTAATGATACATTAAGGTTATCAATAGCTAATGCGATCAAACAAAACTATTTCGTTTTCTTTGTTGTATTCAGTTTCATATGAACATTTGGGCATCGTATCGTTAATCGATAATTAGGATCATAGTTTTTTTATGAGAATGTTTCTCAAAGCTCACTACGCAGGTTCTTTTGGAATCACCTTTCCGTCACTATTTTATTTCGAAAATACATCTATCAGAGACGTTTTTCTCTGTGTCTTTCAAACTGATGTCATTGCAGTGCCGCTGACCGACAGGACTTAGGGTTCAAGTCCCGACTTTGGCAGGATTTTTGATACTGGCTGGATGGAGAGATCGAATTCGGTCGCTGTCTGAAAAGAGATTTTTAGAGAATGACCTGCTCTGATAGGTAGGTTTGCGTAGTTTCTCGCCAGGCAAATGTCGGAGCAACACCTTTACACACGGGCCACGGACCGCACGCGATCTTTCCTTTTTTCTTCCTTATCGTATTCTGACCTCTACCCCCCGCCCCTTACACACACACACACTTACATTTACATGATGTACACTATCACACATGTCGGAAACTTTGAGCTTGTCGCGGGTGGGGCGGTGCGCCGCTGGTAGGAGATACTTGGTTGAGGAAAATCCATCTAGCCGACGCGTAGAGCATTGTCAGATCTCGCTATCCAGCGGGGTAAAATCACCGCCACCTCCCGCGATAAAACATACACTACACTTACGCGACTAATGACCTTATCAGTCGAGGCGCCCAGAATCACTAATCAATCAATTCGTGGCTTTTAAATTTTTAATTTTGTTCTCCAATTGGCACAAAAAATTTCAAACAAATGTAAGTAAAAGCAGAAGATTACAATATTCTAAACTGAAGCAATAAGGAAACGCTAAAAAACATGACACAAGAGCAAGACGAGAACAATAGAGCGACGACACGTTCGTAAGAAGCGGGATCTAAGCTCTGCTTTTCGCCCAGGCGCTATCATACCGCCTCCTAGAGTGCACAAAGGGAACTACAATAATAATAATTATAATACGAAGAAGAAACAATTCTTCTAAGACGGGAAATGGGGCTGGGGTGCCGGAGGGAATTATCTCGGAGGCCCTACGCGGTGCTCGACAATTGTAATGCAAATATAATTGCACAACCCCTGCGCAGGCGCGCCCCGTCGCCCAGACGAACCCAGCAGCCTTGTAGCCCCCTCGCCACGTCGGCGCGTCTAGTCACTTCATTTCTCTTCCTGAATTATTACCGCATTTCACAGACATGGGATCATGTCTACTTTTCTTTATTTAAATAGTGTTTCAGCAAAAGAAAGAGTCTACAAAATAAATAATTTTAGATTATAAGTTGTCAAAATTATGTTGTTTTTTGAATTTCTTAAAATAATGATACTATAAATACCTTGAAAATAAAGTATTCTTTAAAACATAAGGGATTCAAATCACCCTCATCAATTTGTACTCCCGTACATAAGTACTCATGAACTGTAGTGAAATATAATTGTTTTGTATTTAGAAGTATAAAGTGTGACATGTATGGGCAATTATTATTGACAGATACGACAGGGCAATATTTCAAAGACCAAATACATAAATATAAATGAAAAGCCACAAAATTGGTACATGACCATTCTATTAAATGGTGGATGATAAACTATAAATGTTACAACCTAACAGAATATGTCGTTACACAGCAGATTTTTGTAGTTAATTTTCATGATAAAAATCGAGAACCAACATGACGTCTCTATAAATTGTGAAGAATTTTGGAAAACTAATTTCCGGTTAAAGTGTAAATGTACGTTTTCTATATTAAATTTAATATCTCAATTATAAATCTCCAGAAGTGCGTTGGAGAAACACTGCATTAGTACCCAGGACCCGCAGTGTGGAATTGGAATGCAAGCCACATATTGCTAAACTGCGTTAACTGATGACATACGCTACGCGTTGAAGTTGGAATTTCTGGCAATCGTTTTACAAGATCGTAACGAAGAGAGATCTCGTTCCATTTAAAAGCCCCTGAGACTGATTCATCAGCCTTTTAGTTGAAAAAACGAATTGAGCAAAATGTGAAACACTATGAAGTTTCACTAGTAGCAAAATGTTGAAATTCGTATGGACAAATGGAATCTGCTCTCATCGCAATAAAGATTTACTCCGACGATTAGCAGATTAAAATTCTCATTATTTGTAATTATTTTACTTGAATTACGTGCCAAACATGAAAGCAACTGTAATATGTAATGGTATCAATATAAACTTCACTGCGCGCTCGACCATCGTGCAGATCAGACTTCGCCGAGCTTATTAGTAGTGATACTCCCGTCGTGGTGTTAAGTGCAGCTCTGTGTCCGCGCGTCTAAAGGGAGTTCCAACTTTCTTTTGTGCGTCAGTGAGTCTTCCGGATTCAACAAATTTTATGATTTAAAACATTACCTGTGGTGTGAGACTCTGTCCACGTTACCCAGCCAGTGTCTGTGATCTGAGTTAAAAACCAGAAATAATACTGGATATGCAGCACTCATCCCTCTCTGAGGCGATCTTGGGGCCGCTAAATATATCAATGAGGGCCCTCAACAGTGGCTTCCCGGAACCCCCGACCAATAGCATATCTTCCAACAACAACCACCTCCGGCCAACCATCAGATTCCACATTAAACCCACCAGAAATGGCAAGGACAGCCGCAACACGTTTTCGCATCCGGCGCAAATAAATTACGCAAACGCACTTACAGGCTGTGCTGCGAAACCATCAATACAATTATACCACTAGTGACTTAAATGTCCCTAAAACATAGCTTGTTGAACAAGTGAGCCCCGAACAATACCCGAACTCAGTGTTCCCGTCGAATAGATATGCCACATTAGCTAATTTAAACGATGCCTCAGATATCCACTAGTCCTCACTGCAATCAGGTTCACAGTCCCGATATGGGAAGGTACAGCCCCCTTAACAATAAAACACACCTAAACCTTACGAAGCACAGACTTCAATGCTCCATGGTACATTTCCAATGCCCAAATCCACAAGGACCTAAAATCCCCTCCAGTCGCCTAGCACATCGCCCGGCTTTCCGAAAGATTCAACAAGCTTTATAACCTCCTTTTTCTACTGTTCCTACTCCTGATCATTTTCGAACCGACATTCTCACTAGGGATAACCACTCATCTCCATCTAAACCGCATCCCGTCTAGATTGACAGAGATAAATTCCGTTCTCCGTAACTCCAATTCTATCCTCACATCATAATCCCCGTCCGTTATCGCATTTATTTCACAAACCACCAGCATAAGCAACGAACACATCACCTTGATTTCCCATTGAGGAGCCCAGTGGGCTCATCCTCCTCTGTATTATTGTGTACACATGCACCACATAGCAAGCTAACGGTTCTGTAAAGTGGCTACATACGGAGTATCAGAAAAGTATTTAAGAAAAAAATTAAATAAAGTAATATTAACAAAGTATTGAATTGAATTTTGTAGCAGCCTTTGCAAAGGCATTTCGAATTGCTAAGCTTCTTAGAAAGGTTTCTGAATAATTACAAACTAGTGGCGCGATAATAGCACCTACGTCTCTATAATGATAATGATTAGGTAACTTATTTATACTATTACACATTTTATCCTGCTAAACTTCGGCAATCCTTAGAAATATGCAAACGAAATAACTTTATTGTGCCATCTGGTATCTTCCATCCGTTGAAGGTAGCCTACCACATTAATTGATTCGTTTCAATTGTGTGTATGATGTTATTTTCAACCTCCATCATTTTACGTACGGTATCGTTTCGAGCATGTTCAATCCTGGAAATGCCACAACTCTTTCTCCAAAAATCCATTTCAAGAGCTAACAGCCTTTCTTTGTCTCTTTTATTTAGCCTCCATGTTTCAGAGCCGTGTGTACTCTCAACGAGGCATTTTTACATTGTTCTTTTGGTTTTCTTTGTAATTTTTTCGTTCCATAGCACACAATTGAAATGTATTGCTCTCTTTCCTTGACTGGATGTATGGAAATACATTGTTTTATTGTGATTTGCCTCCCTCTGGATGGACACTCTTTCACTGCAAAAGAAGGAAATTCCCCTCGTAACTTTAACCGTTTACGCTTTATGTAAGAAGCATATTTCTAAATTCTATAGGCGTTCCATGCTTGGCCGACATTGTCGGTGTTCAATCATTAAAAGGTCATACAAATATATCTCATTGCTTTACGTTTCACAGTTTGATAATATAAAAATCCATAAAACATCACATACAAGAAACGGAAATTTGTATTGTCTAACTCAAATATTGAAAGAACACATTTTATAATATTGCCTACTTCACGGAATGGATTACGTTGATTTGATATTACAGACAAAATTTCCTTTAAAAGGGAGAAAACTCTATTCTTCTGCTAATCATTTAAGGTCTTCGATAATCTACACATGTGGCCCCTACGCGCCTGGAACAATATCATAGAAAACCGCCAGACGTGTTTTCACAGCCTCCGGTTAAGTCGCATACAACGAAACTTTATTTTATTTATTTGAGTTGGCGCAGCAGAAATCTACTACGCGTTGTAGTGCCTTTAATTCGCCACGAAACGAGATCCGACTTCCTGCCGAAGGCCCCTCCCACCCTTGTCACCCCCCTCTACCTCTCTCCGTCTCTTTCTCTCTCTGTGTGTCTTTCCCTCTCTTCTTCCCTTTCTTACTACCTCCAATCCTACATTTCTGCTTCCTTCTTCCTCTTCTGCCCAAACTTTCTTTCTCCTTGCTCCACCAAACCTCTTATGCACCCACCCAGCCTTTCCTACTTTTCCTCCCTTGGTCTTTCTTTTCCTCTCTACTCCTCTAGCTTTCTCCCTTCTCCTGTCGACAATTTCACCGCTGGCATTAAATTCGCTCACCGCGTTTACGCGGCGGTGGCGGCGGCGGGCAGTCGCGGCCGGAAAGCGGAGATAACGAACAGAAGCGCATCGCGAGAAGAGAACGCCTTTAATTAGGAGATTACTCGGCGTAACCGGAGCGATTCTGCGCGGAGGGGGCGGAGGGGGCGAAGGGGGCGGAGGGGGCGGAGGGGGCGAAGGGGGCGGAGGGGGCGAAGGGGGCGAAGGGGGCGAAGGGGGCGAAGGGGGCGAAGGGGGCGAAGGGGGCGAAGGGGGCGAAGGGGGCGAAGGGGGCGAAGGGGGCGGAGGGGGCGGAGGGGGCGGAGGGGGCGGAGGGGGCGGAGGGGGCGGAGGGGGCGGAGGGGGCGGAGGGGGCGGAGGGGGCGGAGGGGGCGGAGGGGGCGGAGGGGGCGGAGGGCATCGGGAGCGCGGGGCGAGCGGCCGAAGGCGTAACATTGCGTCTCGTGGAGGCCACGCTGGCCTCCGCTGGCCAATGGCAGACAGCGGGGAGGCCGGGCGACGGACGCCAGAGCGACCGTCGTGCCGGGTACTTGGCTGGTATTAGTAGTAATACACTAGGATTTATTTAAACGTGCCCTTGACGGTTCACGGTTTCAACCAATCGAGAGCTTGAACGTCCTCATAATGATGTCACTGTAGCGACATATTAGCTACCGATTGGATGAAACTGCAACCGCTGATTTACGTCAAGTGCACGACTAAATAAATCGTACTACAGTAATTGAGGTGTTCGTATCACTAAGAGCCTACAGTCAAAAATGATTTTGATAAAAACGCAGTTGAAAATTTGTGACATTTTTTACTTTGGTAAACATCAAATCAAAAATCTCTTATGTACTCAACTCTTTGACAGTTATTTAATACGTGCTTTGCCAAAAAATTGAATAGATAAGAATTTTCATACGTGTTGCTCAAAATCGCAAAACAGTTCAAGCACTTTTTCCAAAGAACAAGAAATATACTGAAAAATGGTGCAAAGCAATTCACAAAGAAAACGAACTAAATGTACGAGAAAGGAAATCTGAATTCAAAGTACGTTTTACTACAATTTTCTAGGGAAATTAGGGACAGAAGTTTTTGCAAATAGCAATTGTGTGTGTGCTTGGAGGAAGGGCAACAGCAAAAGGTGAACTTTAAAGAAACTATCTAGGTACTTCAACCAAGCGACTGGACGTGTTTGCAAAAAGAAAACAACTTATCTTCCTTATCGCAATCACAATTTAAGACTTTTCTAAAATGAAACATTTTTCTCGAAAGGGCCAACAAAAGTTCTAGGTCTGTGGGTCGTATTGAAATGAAGCTGTATGCCATATTGAAATGTAAATAACAGGCCCTCGTGGCAATTGGCAAACTACCTAAAAACAAAGATCGGACAGGGGTGAGGACGGAATTAGCACTTTGCCTTATCATTCACGCTCATGAAATGTGTTTTATAACCGGATCATTTTCAGCTGATAATATCAAATAGCATACTTCGAGGAAAACGAATCCACAGAGTTTTTCAGAGAGTAAAAGGAAAAGGGAAATAAAAGAAGTGATGCAGGTCCTTAACGTATTTCTTAGTCGTCAGAAATAACTACCGTATACAGAATCACTGCCTTTCTTTATAAATATGCCATCTACGTCACCAACTTAATGGTTTCAATTATTAAATGAAAAATAATTTTTAATAATGAATTAGGTAAGAAAAATAAAATAAGTTTAACTCAATAGTGAGGTATTGTATCTAGAGCAGGTTTTGTTGGAGAAGTATCAGCTAATTTGGATGCAGATTCTTTCAATATACATGGCTGTAAGTAAATTAAGAGTAAGTTACTGAGATAAATTCTTGGAATTGTAGGAACGTTAAAGAACTTTTGTAGATAAAATAGTTGTTCTTGAGAAATACATAATAAGTAAATATTTGTATTTACAAACACATTCGTTTTAAAATAAATTCGAACTTCCTACTACACCGAATTTAATAATTTTGGCTTTAAATGAATGGTAGTCGGTTCCAGGTATGTTATCGCTTGTTATTATTTGTCTGTTTGAGTGTATAACACTTAATTTGTCTGTTTGTAAATGTAACAGTTAATTTTAATAATATCTTAAAATTGAAAGAATGTGTTCTTATCTTGTTCATTATGTTGTTTACATGCCGTCATTTGTTCAGTCGACGTTGTAAGTGTTACGTTATATTTAGTAAAGCAAAGATAGAAATAATTTTTAGTTCGAAGAGTGCGTATATAGTGCATATAAATGATAAATGATTCATTATCACCAGCATTCGTTTGACACTTGTCTCTTTAAAAATAATTTTCACTGGTAATTATATGTGAAGCATTATATTTCTTCTCATATAGACATAATGTTAGAAGAACAAAGTGGATTTAGACAAGGAAGATTGTGTATCGATGCTATATTCTCCACTAACTTGCTTATACACAAGAGGATAGTATATAATCGGGAAAAACATATCGCTTTCATAGTTTATGAGAAAGCATTCGACATGGTGCATCGACATACAATATGGAAGATAATGAATAAAAGAGGTATTCCATTCCACTTAATTGAAGTAATCAAATCCTTATACCACACAACTATAAATGTATTCGATTTAAATGGAAAATTATCCTAGGAATTTAAAATGAATCGAGTTGTTAGACTTGGTTGTAGCCTATCAGCAAGTTTATTTAATATTTATATATAGTCGAGAGAATGGGAACAATGTAAAACAGATGGCATCGAGATAAACTCCGAAAGTACTCCAAATACACCATTATTTGCAGACGATCAGATAATTCAAGAAAGTGAAGACCAGTTACAGAGGGATCTCTATAAACTAAATAACATACTATGTAAACGGTGTAACTTGAGAATTTCAACCCCGAAAACCAAAGTAATGACGTTTAGAGGCAAACATCCTACACTAAGTAAAATAATAAATAATATAATTATAGAACACATTAGCCATTTTAAATCTTTAGGCTGTGTTATTACTTTTGGATTCGATAAAGATATCTCAATAAAAACCCAAAGATTCCAAAACATCTGTAGTACAATAATAATATGCATGAGACAGAAAACAAGAAAGGAAAATCAACTTACATTTTATAAAACAATGGCTACCCCCATACTTTTTTATGGACATGAGACGTGAACCGTGAAAAAGATTTTACTAGAATTAAGATGTCTGAGATGAGATTCTTGAGAAAATCAAAGACTGCATTGCATTAAGCAAAATAAATCGTGCGATAATCAGAGAAGAATTAGAAATACTCCCATTAACAAATAAAGTACAAGAATACAGGACCCGATAGGAATGCAGTCCCAATAGAAATGCAAGTGAATTCTGTGCACGCTTTCATAATTATGTTATTCCTACCGTAAGCCTTACATTAATTGAATTTTGAATACAGAAACAAATAAGCAAATAATTTTTTTCAAGGGTTGTTAACACAATATTCACTTCCAAGTAATAAAATCAATTTCTAAGGGTAAATCAGCTATAGATTTTGGCTCTTATCCCTTACCATGACCTTCGTGAAGGAATAATACTTCCTGCCACGAAGAGACCCTGCCATGGAGAACGATAATTTGAATAACTATAATTCCCACTGAATTCTAAAAGAGCTAACACGCTCTGTTATGTATCTGATTGCATAGAAACAGTTATGCAGTAAAAAAACTTGGGACTTAAACTACTGAACTGAATTTATTCGTTTAATGTTATCTTGAAAAATGATGTACAATAAAGTACATGTGAATTTTGCAGTGAGCTGTTGATATTGTCACCTGATGAATTTGATTACTACATCGAGTGCTACAGTTATAGACATCAGTGTTTTGCTGAAAATATGTTCCCATCCTTCAGTATGTCATTTTGACAAAAAACACTGGTTCGTAAATCAAGAGGCCATGTAGTGGTAAAATTTCTATATTAATAAAGAAGACTTAGAAGAATCACGTGGGTGTGTTTGCTTATTATTCACACAAAAGATTGCATATTATTCTTAAAAGAGATGTCGGCCGCCGAAGATGAAGATGGCATACTGAAGACGCAAGAGACTCTCCTAATCCCTTAAGACATGATGATGATGATGATGATGATGATAAATATTCATTTTTCTAAATGAAGGTGATTATCAGGATTTACAGCTACCGTCCGCTACAACATTCATCTGCAGATCTCGGGAAATATAAAACATTTTAATAAGATTTTCCAAAACATCTTTTACTCTGTCTCAACTACGAATTGGAATCATTACAACAATTCTAAACATTGTATTGTTCCAGAATTTTTCCATCATTTCTTTGGCCTTAGATAATAAGTACTGAACTACATGAAATAATTTTTGGAGGGGAAATCAATCTTCCGTATTATGCATGTACTTTTCTATTGTAACTTTTCTACAGTTCTTACATGCCTGAGGAGTAATCACAGGGGTTCAGATGTTAATTATAATATCTGAAACGTGATTATCTACTATATTCATACATGTTTCTCAAATTCATGATGGTACAAAATTGAAACGTAAATGAACCTATAAAGCGTTATTATCCTCGTGTAACCAAACACGCGGTTAGAATTCCGCATTTGTTTCCTCGTTGTATTACAAGCTGACCTAGTTCTTCCCGTGTCTATCGTCTAATTCTACGACAAGTAATAAATATTTACCAAAGACTCCAGAGATAATGGTAACTTCCTGTAAGATTTAGCAGAACACTGAAAGATAATAAACATTGAACATTCCCTTACGTAATAATTAAAACATTGACTTATCCGTTCTTGGAAAAGGAATCAATTTTGACACTTTGTCTTTAGAATTCTACTATACATCATATTTGAAATTAAATATATTGGAGCCCTTTTTGGTTCATCTATGTTCATTGACTACCTCACTAGAAATGTATGCCTCACGCGTATGTTTGCGGCATAGTAAATGCAAGATTTTTAGTTACAAAATATTTTTAATTCAATACTAGGCACCTTTAAAAATGACTTTTAGATATTTTAAGCATTTTATTGTTTGAATGTCAAATATGTCTTCTCATGTTGCCGTTTTTCGTAATCATGTTGCTTATAGAAAAGCACTGTGTAATACTACATCTGTTAATCTCGCTTCAATGTTGATTTGAAGATGTTAAAAGTGAGAATGAATGAGTGAGAGGTAGGTGTACATTGAGGCATCCATAAGAAAGTAATATTAATTTTAACAATGATCGTGAATGTATTATATAAATAAAATAAACAAAGAATATAGGCCTCCAATGTAGGGTTTAAAAAAGGAAACGTACTAAAAACTAAATGATTTCATATCAAACACATTTTTTCCAGCAGAGGACAATATGCGTTTTGATTACTCCTTATGTAAACGTATGCTACAGAAATCATAATTTCCTAACACACCTTATTCAGATCCAGTAAGTTCTATCACTCGAACAAATATTTGAAATATTAATAGATGTATGTCTCCAACGGCTCTTTGAACGTAGTATCACAATGCAGTTTGTTAGTAAATATTTTCAGCAATGTAAGAACTTCTTTCAAAACAGATATCTGATATCCTACATATACTAACATGCATTCGCCGACATTTCGGTAGCAAGCCAGGGACATGTCTTTCGACACATCTCGGTCTGCTGGTAGGGAACTAGCGCTGTTTTTCCTACCTTGCTACAAAACGTATTTGAATATTTTAAAGTATTAAGCAGATATGAAAAGAATGTAGACAATATATAGGAAGAAATTATTGCTTATTGTGCTTAACAAGCGAAAGGTACAGACGTGGGAAAAGAAAAACAGACTATTCTTTTACAGTGTGTTACAAAATATAAGTTGACGTCCTCCACCCTATTTTGTTACTTCGTGGTCTTCAGAATAAATCTTCGGAAGAAATTGGGTTGAGGCATTCCTAAGGTGTGAGTTGAGGGTGTAAACGGGTTACAACTAAACAAGCAATGCTCGGTAAACTTAAAAAAACGAGTTTGTTTTGGGTGCGAGACTGTTAAGCGCCAAAATAAGAATTGTATGTATTGTATATGTGTGTGTGTGTGTGTGTGTGTGTGTGTGTGTATAAGGCACCTACAGATGTGGTCAATAGTTTATTGGATACTTCACGACCAGACAAATCGATTGGCACTACTTTTGCTCTTTTAGAAAAATAAAATTCGTGGGACTCTAAGACACTAAGGTGAAAGGCTGTGAATAACTATCTTTTCGTCATGAATGAATCGTTTCCACATTAATCTATACGACTTAATTAATAAGGCAGATACAATTGAACTTAATGATTAATCTAGTTACAACTTATTTAATGTCTAATACAACAGTGCGATTGGAATTGTTGGACTAAAAAAATAATTAGCATCTTTAACAGTATTGATTTCCTTAGAGATTTAGATACTGGTTCTACTCGATTAAAAATTCCAACTAGATCCACATTTTAGTCAAATCTTGTGATAATAATAATAGCCGTATAATGGCCGTATTTGTGATTGTTCCTTCACCCCTCATTATCACCGTATCATCTCATAATTCACACAAAGGCATTGCAATCTTGTCGTTATAAGGGATACAGCGGAAAGGCTGATCCTAGAAGAATTACACACGTTAATCGTGTAGCGTGGTCAGTAATGGCCTATACGCCGATGATAATAATAATAATAATAATAATAATAATAATAATAATAATAATAATAATATAAAAAGCCAAGAAAGCGGGTAATCTGTAGAACAACTCTTCAGGAGGCGCTCGGATACGTTTCCGCAGCGTCGTATGATGGAATGTGAACATTGCCGTAACTCAAATGAAAGACGCAGGACTACAAATATTATAGTAATTTTAATTGCCACGTGTTAAGCTCTACAGACCCCTTCAAGCACCAAGCTCAGAAATGAAGAAGAGAATCAACTGTAGTACGTATAAACGTTAGTTTTATTAGGAACTTTCAATGTACAAATAAACATTACCATCAAACGAAAATACTTTTAAATGTTTAAGGCGTCCGTAGAGCCACTCTAAGGTAGTACGTTAATAATTACCTAATCCGAGCCAACAACACTGTCTTAAACTCTAAATACGCCATAAAGCACATCGTTGCAGCCACTGTGGAAAGAGAAGAAATTGAAGCGTTTTGCGTCCCTTACTTCATTAAGACGTCTTCGCGCCGGGGAATCCCCTAACGAGCTCTCGGAATTCCGGCCTTCGCCGTCCGCGAGGAAGAGCCGCCGAGAAGGGAGGAAGGGGCAATAAAAATTTCGAAATGTGACCTCATTCCTGGGATATGAAGGCCGGCGGATCGCCAGGCACGCCGGCCAGCCACCTCCGAAGGGGTGGTCGGCGCAGGGGTAGACTGCGAGGCAAACGAAGGCTGCATGCAGGAGTGAATCCATTATACAGAGTGTCTCGGAATAAATGATACTAAATTCTAGGGTATATAGAAAGGTAAAGAAATATAATTTTCGATTCCTTTGCATGCACTAAACTTTAGTAATATTTATACGAACGTTAGGCCATACACGGTAAAGTTCTTAATATGCAGTCTTATGGGTTTTCCAGAAAATCTGTCTCATTTAAGTTTTTTTAAGTTTTCAAAACTATTTTTGAATATAACTTTTTTGTAACAATTGAAAATCAAATATATTTTACTTTTTAACAAAACATTGTTAATATCTCAGAATTTAATATATTTCTTGAAAGATATGGAGATGTTGGGTTGTAACAGTATCAGCTACGTCATTCGTATTTTTGCCCACCAGATCTATTTAAAACAACTAGTTTTCAATGTATTTGAGAGTACAAGAATACAATCAATCTAAATTCTATGATCACATTATCCTACCTTTGATACATTTCCACTCCGCATTGCGTTGAGGTTCTAGATTGCTGTAGGTCGAGTCCTCTTCCGTCACACTGAGGTTGATAATGACCGCTGCAGCTACCTTGTTTATGTGCCTGCAAAATAAAGAAATATCCAATATTTCTGAAATTTTCTCAGTGCAAGTTGTATAGCACAATAAAATTATTCCCGAAGAAGTTACTACATTTGTTACTATAGTATTTTATTATTTTCTACATTTACGTAAGATACAGAATTTATCGGAATATTGTAAAAGTAAAATCGCAGATATTGAAAGTGGAAACTTCTTATGCTACAACAACACTTATTTTCTCGCACTATTTATAACAGTTCGTTATATTATAATATTACTTGTACATACACTTGTGTAATATTTAAAAATTTACAATATTCCATCAATATAACACTTATGTCATATTCTGTCCATTTTGCTCTACCAGTCAAAATCCAGAAAAGCCCCTAAGAAACAAAGAAAAAATGGACCCGTTTATGAGAACAATTTTTTTTATGATTGTCTTTATTTGATCCAAAATTTCGGAGAGTCTGCTCTTATTACAGAAAATCACCTATGTATACTGATACAATATTGAAGCATAGATTTTATTAAGAAAACAGGTGGTGCAACAGAATGGCACGTAGTTTCATGCACTAGTTAGTTTTCTAATTTCATTGGGCGGGTCTAGTTTTTTGGTCGTGCCACATCCTTTGGCAGCTGCTACCTATCGAAGCACAAACACCATTTTTTCACATTTGCTCAAGTTTTCGGTTTCCTAAAGAAAGAAACGAAAAATTACTTTAAGAATACAATAGAAGACTAAAAACTCGTCATATATGATAATAATCGTAAACTTTGGAGCCTTTTTTTTTTACGAAAATGGCGATTAATCGTAACTGTAAATGCGAAATTTAAAGCTTTTTTTCACAAAAACTATCAAGATTTAGAAAAAAATTATTGGAAGTTATTTGAAGCGCTTTTACTACCACACGCAATTATGTATATAGATTGCTGAAAATGTGTGTGCATTAAAGGCAATAGAGATATTTAAAAAAACTAGATTTGCGTAATGTTTGAAAAACACAATTTTACAGCAATATTAATTTTATGTTATCGTAAACAGTGCAATAAGCACTATCTGTTCGAAACGTTTGAAGAAAAAATTTGAAACCGTTTTAAAAAATTGATGTTTGAGCGTTTCTGAAAATGCGCAATTTTGAGCACGTTTTCTCAGAAAACTATAAAGTTTTTCACAAATTTTGTATGACATTACCTAAAGGACATGTATTCTTAAATGAAATAATGTGAACAAATTGGCGCTAATATAAATATTAACGACCCGAGCGGCTAGTGAAATAAATTAAATGTTTGTAACTTTTGAAAAAACAAAAGAATATAACAAAATGGCGTTCATGTCATCTAATACATTAGAAAAATGGAAATATGTTAAGTTTATCCAAATATTATTAACATGTAAAAAGTGAACAATAGTTTTATAAGACAACAATATTTGTATAATATTATCAATTGTCCAATCTCTTCGTGGTATATATTTACACCCTACTCCAGCACTGAGCTTTAAAAAATATTTTAAACAAAATTGTTCTCGGTCGCTGGAAAATAGCGTGTTTGTAATCACAGAGATCTGAAACCGCCTCTGCCAAGGCCGCGGTTTTATCGGTCGAATGATGACTGGCTTAAGATGTGGCCTCCCAAAGCGCCTCCAGTTTAATTGGAAGGAAAACGTACACTTTAATCGCAGGGCACCCCATTCACCAGTTAATTAGAGTAAATGAGTGGATGGCCGAGGTTCTCAGAACTTCTGAGGTAAGGAGACCCTGTGGCAAACTCGCCTTGGAAAGCTGAGAAAGTTTGTTCTTAGAAAGCTGCCTTGCGTTTGGCCGTTTAATTGTAGTGGGGTGCTCCTGGTGGTGGATCATGTAAAATGTTACTTTGATAAAAAAAATTGGCAAAAAATCCATCTTCAAGATTCATTTCTCTATTTACGAAGCGATTACTATCAACTTGCGAAGTGTTGTCCATCGGTGTGTTTATTTTATTCCGTTACCAAAATTGTTTCATTTTATCATTTCATTAGAAGTTAATATTTCTTCGGATCGATTATCAAAATATGTTTTATTGCTTCCTCTTTGTCCTTAAAAATCATTCAACAGCCATTATTTTGGGTTGATGTGCTAGGAAAGAGGGACATGACGTATCGAAACACTGGGTAAAAGAGGCGTGTTGGAGAACAGGTGAAAAAATAGACGAAGCTGAGTTGGAAGAAATGAATGACTCAGAATAGTGTGGATATAGAATATGAAATATCGATATATGGATATATAATATCGGTGGACTACTAAGGTAAGTGGGTAAAACAACGTTTTCAAAAGACAATGGATGATAACGATGGTGGAATACAGAAAAGAGTAACATTCAGAAGGGACACATTTCGAAAAGGTGGCTTTTCAGAATGTCCAAGGGTTGAACCGGCTGATTTTAACTCTAAAACGTTGCCTGTAGCGACTTTGCGCTGATGTCATAGGTTTCTTGTTCCGACGGTGCCAGATTTTTGACACCATCAAAACAGGTAGGTCGAATTCAGCTAATGTATTGAACTGTTCTGATCCGTAGTTCCCCCTAGGTTCATTCAATACCAGGTGATTGCGAAAGTAATGCCAGAAAAAATGAGCCACTAACCGCGCGTAAGCTTTCCTCTTTCTCGCTCTACCCTCACCAACCCTTACACACACACACACACACACACACACACACACACACACACACACACACTAAACTATCACACATATCAAGTGACCAGTCGGGAGCTTAGAACTTGTCATGAGCGGTATTTCGCTGGGGATGAGAAAAACCCTTTGCAAATCGAGTGCTATGTTTGTTAGAGTTCTGTTGCGACATTCGCCTGTTATTGGTCGGAGAATCTACATCCGATAAGAGCAGCCGGTCTCTAGAATTCCCCTCCAGACAGCGGCTGAATTCCACCAAGCTCTCTGGCTAAATCCGATATCCCCTCGGTACTCGAACCTTAGCCCTCGCGGTCGGAGACGCCGCAGTGTCATCAGATGCCCTGAGCCACCTCAGACGGTGAGCAGCGTCGCTGGCGTGGGGACAGGGGGACCGGGGGACGAGGGGGGGGACCGGGGGACGAGGGGCGGGACGGGCGCGGCGCGGCGGCGGCGCCTCTGCGGCAGACGCGACAATGGGACAAAGCGGCGCTGCGCCGCTGTGCAAAACACGGCGTCTCCCGTGCGGGCGGATTTATCGCGAAAGCCTTCACCTGCAGACGCCACCCGCCGAAGGCGCCGCTCTTGCGATCCTCCTCTCCCCCTCCCTTACTCTGACTGCGCCGGGGGAGTTGGCGAGGGCGGGAACGGTGCTGGGACAACTCGGTGGCGACGGTGGGCCAAGGAGAGATGTCGGCCTTGTATGTCGCTAGGAGTCGCGTCGGTGGAAATGGCGTTGGAGTAGAGAGGAACTAGGCTTGGAAGGCGTCGCGACGCGTCGCTCAGGGACAAGAGATCCTTCTTCTCTTTGAGTGCCGGTGGCGTCGGAGGAAGGAGTTGGGGATAGGGCTTGAAATGGCAAGTAGGCAGAGGTGATAACGGTGAGGAAGGAGAGAATTTCGTCGACAGGGTTCTTTCTTTTCCCTTGTCCCTCGTCCAATTATTGCATCATCTACAAGTTAATTGTAATATCGTTATTTCTTTTTCCTCAACCATTAATTTATTCCGAGTAAAGTTAAAGATTTAAGTACTTGGATCATAATACACACTGCCCTCTACAGTCAGCGTGGCAGTGTCGGGGACGCTGTGTTTGCGAATGTTTTCGTTGCGAGTAAGGTCGGGGTGGATTAGGCGTTAAAATTGCAAGTAGACTGAGGAGGTAACTGATAGGTCAGATGCGGCATCTCGGACGCCAGTGATTGCTAGTCTGGAGTAGTGCTGCGACATCGATAGCAAAACATCCATGTTAGCAAACATCGTTGTTCAAAATTAAAACATCGATGTTTAAAATATATCAACTAAAAACTATTGATGTTTTTCAACATCGACTTTTTTTAGACGGGATTACTAATCTCTATCATTAAATTCGTGTGCACTGAAATTTAATTTGACAGTGTTCGTGTTTATCAATTCTCCGAATAAGGGTACGAGAAGAAGGGGCAGATCTGACGCTCACAGCGTATTTGTTGCCATATCTCAATATATACAAGGGCATGGAAGTAATCTCGGGCGAGAGATTTTGGTCGATGAAGGCAGATCAAAGGGCGTTTCTTTGATTCAAACACATGAATAACAGTGCTACTATCAGTTTTTAATTCATCTTTTAACTGCTACAGTATTGTGATCATGGGAGTTTTTCATTCACAAACAAAAGATCGGAGAAACCTCGATCACGAGACGTCGATGTTAAAAAACATCGGGGTTAATAAATAGATGTTCACAACATCGATGTTTTGATAACATGGACATTGATGTCGCATCCCTAGTCTAGTGGAGATGGCGAAGGAGTTGAAACCGGTCACAGGAGAAAATCCGTGGCAGAGACGAGGTAAAGACGAGTTAGATAAACACCAAGCATTTTTATCCATGTACAGATAGAATAGGCGGACCTCAAGAGCAAGTGTTCTTTTTACATCAATAATATGTAGAAAGATAACATATTTAACGAACGCGAAATCTATAGTTTAAACGCGTCCGCGCAATTTTAGTTATATGGCTGAGAAATAAGATTTTTAATATTGGATTGCAGAAATGAAATTTTAATTCAAGTATAAGGTAGTTGAAAAAATTTATATTCACCAAAATAAACAGCTTTCAAAGAAAATTTTTTTTTCACTTTTTCGTATCAGTACCCAGCATTACTATTTATTTGAAATTTTTTTTGCAGGAGCATTACAATACGAACTATATACTACATGTTTAGTATGAGAGATAGTAAAGAAAGGCAAATACACAGATAAAAACACTGGTGCATAGAAGGCATATTTTCTACTGTTAATTGAATAAGATGATTGTGTTTCACTCTCTTTTACACCTTCATCCAACTTTTTCAACTTTGTATATTACTTAGTTGTTTATTTTTAGGGATTGTCACGTCCAACGAACCTAATGACATACCTATATATAATTTTTTAGTGTATATACAAGATCTTCATTTTACACCTTTACACTACCTTTTAAGGTTATTTGCAAATACCGAGATAATGCAAAAATGAACCTCAGGGCCACCCTCAGAATCTGAAGTCACTCTCTTCCTTTTTATAATTGGACAGTGGGATTCGTGTCCTGGTAACTCCGCGTAGATTTTGTTGGGGGCAAAGCGAACACGCAGCAGATTGCTTCGAAGATGTTTCTTTCCCGTGTCCGTCATTACATCAACATCGCCATTTTAATCCCCATTCCTCACCATATGATTTACATAATATTGATCACCATCATTGCATCTCAATATTAAGGCAACAAAGGAGATGGCTAGTGTGCGACAACGGCTTAGAAGCAACAAACATTGTGTCGTCCCCCCGAAACTCATTTCCATAGGAGAAAAAAAAACAAACGAGAATCTAAAAGAGCCGTAAGCAATAATTTGCCACAATTCGGAGGGAAACGGCGAAAAGTCGTTCACCGCCTCCTATTCAAAACCTGCCGTCCATGTGCCTATTCACTTCATTAAGGCGGTGGCGGCGGCGGCTGTTGCAGGAACTCTCGCAAAGCCGCATAATTGCGCCTCGTGGCGGGTTGCAGGGGCGGGGGCGGGTCAGGGCGAAAGAGGGGGCGGTTGTGGGGCCGGGCGCGGAGACGGAGGTGGGGGCGGGGGAGGGGCCGTTGCCAGGGTGAGAGAGCAGGCGGTGGCTGGGGAGGGGGAGGGTAGCGGGGACAGGGGCAAGAGCATCGGCAGCGGCTGGGGCATGGGAGCGGCAGGGACGAGCAGGGGGGCAGTTGCAGTGGCTGGAGAGGCAGGGGCGGTGGCACAGCGGAAGCAGTGGCGGGGCAGGGGCGAAGGCAGGGGCAGGGGAAGGGACAGGGGCAGGGGCGGGGGCAGGGGCGGGGGCAGGGGCGGGGGCAGGGGCGGGGGCAGGGGCGGGGGCGGGGGCAGGGGCGGGGGCGGGGGCGGGGGCAGGGGCGGGGGCAGGGGCGGGGGCGGGGGCAGGGGCAGGGGCGGGGGCAGGGGCAGGGGCAGGGGCGGGGGCGGGGGCGGGGGCAGGGGCAGGGGCGGGGGCAGGGGCGGGGGCAGGGGCGGGGGCAGGAGCGGGGGCAGGGGCGGGGGCAGGGGCGGGGGCAGGGGCGGGGGCAGGGGCGGGGGCAGGGGCGGGGGCAGGGGCGGGGGCAGGGGCGGGGGCAGGGGCGGGGGCAGGGGCGGGGGCAGGGGCGGGGGCAGGGGCGGGGGCGGGGGCGGGGGCAGGGGCGGGGGCGGGGGCAGGGGCGGGGGCGGGGGCGGGGGCGGGGGCAGGGGCGGGGGCAGGGGCGGGGGCAGGGGCGGGGGCAGGGGCGGGGGCAGGGGCAGGGGCGGGGGCGGGGGCGGGGGCGGGGGCAGGGGCGGGGGCAGGGGCGGGGGCAGGGGCGGGGGCGGGAGCAGTGGCGGGGGCAGGGGCGGGGGCAGGGGCGGGGGCAGGGGCGGGGGCAGGGGCGGGGGCAGGGGCGGGGGCAGGGGCGGGGGCAGGGGCGGGGGCAGGGGCGGGGGCAGGGGCGGGGGCAGGGGCGGGGGCAGGGGCGGGGGCAGGGGCGGGGGCAGGGGCGGGGCGGGGGCGGGGGCGGGGGCAGGGGCGGGGACAGGGGCGGGGGCAGGGGCGGGGGCAGGGGCGGGGACAGGGGCGGGGACAGGGGCGGGGCGGGGGCAGGGGCGGGGGCAGGGGCGGGGGCAGTGGCAGGGGCGGGGGCGGGGCGGGGGCAGGGGCGGGGGCAGGGGCGGGGGCAGGGGCGGGGGCAGTGGCGGGGGCAGGGGCGGGGGCAGGGGCGGGGGCAGGGGCAGGGGCGGGGGCAGGGGCAGGGGCAGGGGCAGGGGCAGGGGCAGGGGCAGGGGCAGGGGCGGGGGCGGGGGCAGGGGCAGGGGCGGGGGCAGGGGCAGGGGCGGGGGCAGGGGCAGGGGCGGGGGCAGGGGCGGGGGCGGGGGCAGGGGCGGGGGCGGGGGCGGGGGCGGGGGCAGGGGCGGGGGCAGGGGCGGGGGCAGGGGCGGGGGCAGGGGCAGGGGCGGGGGCGGGGGCAGGGGCAGGAGCAGGGGCGGGGGCAGGGGCGGGGGCAGGGGCAGGGGCAGGGGCGGGGGCGGGGGCAGGGGCAGGGGCGGGGGCAGGGGCAGGGGCGGGGGCAGGGGCAGGGGCGGGGGCAGGGGCGGGGGCAGGGGCGGGGGCAGGGGCGGGGGCGGGGGCAGGGGCAGAGGCAGGGGCGGGGACAGGGGAAGGGGCGGGGGCAGGGGAAGGGGCGGGGGCAGGGTCGGGTAAACAGTGGGGGGCGGAGGTGGAGGCGGGGGCGGGGGCGGGGGCAAGGGCGCGGGCGCGGGCGAGGGCGAGGGCGAGGGCGAGGGCGAAGGCGAGGGCGAGGGCACGGGCAGGGGCACGGGCAGGGGCACGGGCAGGGGCAGGGGCACGGGCACGGACAGGGGCAGGGGCAGGGGCACGGGCACGGACAGGGGCAGGGGCACGGGCAGGGGCACGGGCAGGGGCACGGGCAGGGGCACGGGCAGGGGCACGGGCAGGGGCACGGGCAGGGGCACGGGCAGGGGCACGGGCAGGGGCACGGGCAGGGGCACGGGCAGGGGCACGGGCACGGGCAGGGGCACGGGCAGGGGCACGGGCAGGGGCACGGGCAGGGGCACGGGCAGGGGCACGGGCAGGGGCACGGGCAGGGGCACGGGCAGGGGCACGGGCAGGGGCACGGGCAGGGGCACGGGCAGGGGCACGGGCAGGGGCACGGGCAGGGGCACGGGCAGGGGCACGGGCAGGGGCACGGGCAGGGGCACGGGCAGGGGCACGGGCACCGGCAGGGACAGGGGTGGTGGCGAGGGCGAGGGCTGGAGGACAGCCGTTGAATCGTGTTGCTGGGCGCGCGACAAAGCGGCGGCCAAGGAGCCTCCGGGCGGCGAGTTTGAAAAAAAAGGGTTGGCGGGCGCAGGGCGGAGGGCGGAGGGCGGAGGGCACGAGGCGCGGGACAAGAAGTTGGCGTAAGCGGATTTGGCGCGAGGGCGCCGCCAGCGCGCTCCTCCGCCGCCGCCGTCTGCTTGCGCGGCCTCCCGCTGGCCTCGCGCGCCCTCGCCTTTGCCGTCGCTGCGTGGGAGCTCTAACGCACGAGCCGTTTTCTCCTCATCGTCGCTTCGACGCCTTTATTCTCTTCGTACTAGCGGTACAGCTAGGTCGAATTCGGTTGCGGTCTCGAGGAGAATTTTTAGCGGGCGGCTTCTACGATCGGTAGTCTTCCGTGGTTTCTCCGTTCAATTTTAGGTGAATGAACTTTTCCTATTGTTGCCACATATCTTCTTACTCACACGCTTGCACTTGAATACCACACGTGCCGGGAGCTTAGATTTTTTTTCCGAATGGGGCGGTGCCCCACGGGGGGGATATCTAGTGGTGGACACCTTTGTTAGCCAACGTGTAGTTCGGTTCCGCAACTCACCATCCAGAAGGAAAAAAAATCACCGCCACATTCCGGAATAAACCATTCGCTAAACTCGCGGCATTAGTACATTGCTTGCACGTAAAGAAAAAAGAGTTTCAGTATACCATATTCATGATACTGTAACAAGTTCCCTTGTTACAGTATCATGGATCTGGTATAATGCGACTGTTCTTATTTCGGTGCGAATCAATCAATATCGTATCGACATTAATGATATTAGCGTGCCCGAAACAGCAATCCGTCAATCTTCTATGCCGCACACTTTACTTCACCACCTCAACCTCATCCCCAGTCATCTTAGTCCTTTATGCTTCCTGCACGACCACCATCTCACTTTCCGGTATAAAAACATGGTTGAGATCGTATTCTGGGTCATATACTTTGGTTGCCCTTGATCCTAAACCACAGCAAACCGTCAGAATTACACATCTTAACAAAGATTATGACCTTTTGCGCAATGACTTATACTTACGCGGCATTTGCTCGGGTGTCTAGAACCGGCACAGTAATATTTACAATTTCGAGGCCGTCGTTATGGCGCAAATTGCGAATGTCTTCGTCTCTTAGACTTTTTATCTCCAACCCATTGTCCAGCTCATTGACACCATCACAGGATTGAGTGCAGGTGTAATCAGAGATCACGTGATTAGGCCGGACGTTTTGCTGCCCCCGTCTCAACTCTCGCGTACCTGACGTTTCTTTAAGAGACCCTGTCTACTTTCCGAGAAGATATGATTCTTCCTGCGAATCGTTGAATCGCCACTACACCACAGGGCTCTAGGACACTTTCCCAGCAATAACTACTGGCATTGTGTGGCGTCTCCAATGCTTTTGTCAGTTTCGAAAGTATTTTAGTTTCATTAATTTGAGTTATTAAATTATGTTAGAAGAATACAAAAAAAGGCCAGTTCCTCACAAGTAGACCGAATAGCTCCGAATGACCTGCACCAAACGATGAGCTGGAAAGAATCTCGGACCGTGAGTGCTAATCGGAGGGACGGGCAGACGCGTAGGTTACCAGATTTCTGTATTTCGGGGATCCTCAAGCTATGTCCACTTGGAACGTGAGATCCGGGCGGCGGCCGGCGGCATAACGCGAGCGCGGAGGGGCATTGCCCGGCATGCAGACATGCAAGCAAACATGCAGGCATGCAGGCAGACATGCAGGCAGACATGCATGCAGACAGGCATGCAGACAGGCATGCAGACAGGCATGCAGACATGCATGCAGACATGCATGCAGACAGGCATGCAGACAGGCATGCAGGCAGTCATGCATACAGGCATGCATGCAGGCATGCATGCAGACAGGCATGCATGCAGGCATGCATGCATGCAGGCAGGCAGGCATGCAGACAGGCATGCATGCAGGCAGGCATGCAGGCAGGCAGGCAGGCATGCAGGCAGGCAGGCAGGCATGCAGGCAGGCATGCAGGCAGGCAGGCATGCAGGCAGGCATGCAGGCAGGCATGCAGGCAGGCATGAAGGCAGGGATGCAAGTAGGCAGGCAGGCAGGCAGGTAGGCAGGCGTTTTACTGCTACATGTAAGTGGCTGGTGTGGGTTCGTGTCGGTCTTTAGTCAATAACCAATTCAGCTTTTGTGTTGCACTACACCCTCACAATATGAGGGGAGTACTTGTATTTTTTGCCCTGTAGTGAGGACATGTCAAGCTAATTGTTTTAGCGTTGCCGGAGCTTCGTTGGTTTGAAAGCCTTGATAGTCTTCGTTAAACTAAAGCCGTCTCAAGCATTGAGCGAACGATTCGATATCAAGATTGGTTTGTGTGGCCCGTTAGGGGTGTCTTCAAACACAGGTGTCATCTTGTGTTACTTTTCATCGGTTTTTGTCTCCTCTCCCCCGTACGGGGACGGGATTGGGAGTCTGGGTGTAAGGCGGCAGATTATTTTGCTAGTGAAGGATGGGTTATTTTATTAGGACGTTTGGACGATGGGAGAGGGGGAGAATGGAAGGAAGAAAGATTTTGGAAGGGCATGGGAGGGAAGGTTGATTTATCGATATTGATTCAGGGCGCATCAACTACTATAGTCATTAGTCCCGTACGTGTAGTGGATGTTCTTCCTCAGGAGTTGGCTGTGGTCTTACCCCGCTACCCCGCTTACGAGATCCGGCGCCGGCCTTTCGTCAGCTAGAGAGGTTTTTCCCAACCAGTTATCTCCCAACGCACCAGCCGGGAGAAGCTCTAAGCTCCCGTCCGGTCTCCCGGCAGGTGTGGTAGTGTAGTGCTTGTTAGTGCGAAAGGTGTGAGGATAGGACAAGGAAGGTGAAGGAAAGATCACGCGCGGTCCGTGGACCTTTTGTTATGATACTGCCTCCGCATTCTCCTGGTGTTAATCGAAGAAACCAACTGAAAACTACCAATCAGAGCAGCCGGCCTCTAGAATTCTCCCCCGACAGCGACTGAATTCGACCTAGCTGACAGTGACGAGTTAGGGTCAAAAATCTTGCCGCCGTCGAGACTCGAACCTAGGACCTCCAGTTGAGAGGGGAGGAAAGGGATATAACGAGCAGGAAGTGCAGTGTTTTCTATCCCATAGTTCCGTTAATCCTATAGTCCTCTGAGCAGCAGTGATGAGGGGGCGGCGGCGGGTGTCGGGGCTCGGCTGTGGTCGCCTGAGTGTTCGTCCGCCGTAGATGGGGTGCCGTCACGCCGTAGATGGGGTGGCGGCTGGCGTGTTTACACGCATGCGCCGGCCGCAGGTTAATTAGGACGCCGCGACCGCCATGGCCCAACTCCCTTCCGCGTATTCACGGCACGTGGGGATGCACTGAAGGCCACAGCCACCGAGGACTCAAGCACTTGAATTGAATTGAATTGAATTAATGCCTTATTTTACGTGGCGAGACTCAGGCCATGAGGCCTGCTCTTCCGTCTGACCACGTAAATTTCGATACGCTCCTTTCACCAACTAGCAGAGAAATGAGGTATTTCTTGGGCGAGAAACAGGCGATTTGAATTTAGCTCAGAGGCGTCATTTAGGCTTGAGGATCTTTTACATGCAAGTAAATCTACTAACATGGGACAGCCGGCTTTACTTCCCCTCCGAAGGAAGGCGTACGATGGATTTTTTTGCCTTTAAAAATCCACGGCTTCGATTGGGTTTGAACCCACCAACTTGGGTACAACAGTCCGGTACGCTAACCGTTACACCATCGCCGCGCGCGGTGCAGCAGTTAGCAGCAGAGTTTGTTTTACGATTATATACAAGTGTTAAAGCTGCGAAATATTGCGTAGATAAATTGGAAGAGCATTAGCAGAAACTACAACGAACATCTTTTTTCCCACCGGCGGGTTCTCATCAGACTAAAGTGTTCTGGAAAGAAACGACACATAATTGATAAAGATTATTACTGTTCCGAAAGAACCAATTAGTATTGAAGAGATTGTCGTGGTCACCTCCGTGCAATATCGTCCCGGAACTGCTGGCGGCTCCTCTGATTTTCATAATGCGAGCTCGGCACGTCTAACGTTGAAAGAGTTGGATTCCGGGAAATATGACAATGGGTAAATATTTTCGTCGCGGTCGCCCAGGAGCTGATGCAATTTTCTGGTGGCTGTTCGAACTAACAGAAATCAGTTGACAATCGATGTCAAAGAACTTTGTCCGAAAGGAGTATTTGGTCAACTGGGTAGGAATTCGCGCGGCTAAGCGGGAAGCGGATCTCCTAAGCGAGAAGTTTGAAATGTCGATGAAATGAAATATTGTCTCCTTAAATGCCTTCAAAGAGCAGCGAAACTGACTGTTCGAAGCGTGGCGCCATATTCGAATTAATTTGGCGGTAAATGCCAACACTGGGTGCCCAGATAGAAAACGTCGAAACTTCGAAAATATATTTTTTTTCTGATAAACTACTTGGGTATTCCGAATAGCGAAGCCGCAATAAGCACTCAAAAGTTGGTTTGAAAAAAAAGTCTTTCGAGACACAAATTTGCATTACAGAAGCACAGAAACACTTCAAAAACATTGTTAATTGTTAATTGTTTACAAAAAAATTAATACATTTGATCAGAAAGAAAAATTAATCCAGAAATAAAAATGCAGTCGAAAGGTAAATTGCAGCCTTTTTATATTAGCTATTCCACTACAACGTTACTTCTGTAGATTTCACTTCCCTTTTGCACATCACGTAATTGGGAGAGGAAATACTTGGATATGCGAGGCAGCGGGGAGCAGTGAGCTACCCGACCGCGTACTTCAAGAACTTGGGTACCGGCAACTGGAGGCGAGGCGATTTGAAGGTCACGGGGCGAACGTAAGAACAGCGACAAAACTCTGATGATTGAATGTGACCTATGTCTCGTTAATCTGCGGGCGAAATCAAGTAAGAACGATCCATGTGAGGATTATTACTTGAAACCAAAGTTAGGGCCGAGTAATGCAATAATCGTAGAAAGGACTTATAACTATTCAAACGTTAATTCAGAATAAAGAATGAATCAATCTTTTTTTCTTAATATGACAATAAAATTCATGTAAGTTCTTATATTATGGTATCATTGTAAAGACTAGAAGCAAATTTAGGCACTAAAACCATGTTCAGTAAAAGTTATCAAGTAAAGATTGTTTTTTTTTTCTTCCAGGAAGATTTAATTTAAATGTTATGTGTGTATATTCTGTTTGGAAATGGGACAGAAGGAGCTGAAAGAGATTATAGTACATTTTGTTTAAGGCCTAACTCGTTTAATTTGAATGCTTGTGTGAATCCCATGAGTGCAGTGAAACCACAGCCCTGAGACCCCAGAAATTATTTTTATGTACTTATTTAAATATATGGTCAATTGTCCCACTGACTGAGCTGGCATATTGAAGGGTGACATTACCTCTCACTCCGACGGTTGGACATATATCAGCCACTCCAACGTGGGCCTATCTGACACCCCAACGTGGTTAAAGTACACAAGTGACACAATAAAATTATTATGGAAACGTTTCTGACAGTTTTCATTGTGGGTGCCCGTAATTGAAAATAAGAGACTAAACAACGAAAAAATAAAAAGTATATTTTCATTTCAGAAAAATTTATAGTTAATTAAGTTCCATATGTCGTCATTGTTTTCAATTTGTTGATATCTTGGTATTTCATTTGAGCAACAATCAGATCCCATACAATTTTGATATAATGTATCAAAAAGTGTATACAACTTTCCTTCTTTTTTAGTAAAATTGAATCATTAATTCGTAACACAATCTTTGGAATTTCACCCCTATTTGCTCCATTTCTGAAAGCAAACGCAGATATTCCAGATACAACAAGCAATATCTCGCAAAGCCGCTTTCAAACACAGTTCATTTGCGGCATTTCTCCCGTCACCAATGTCGCATCAATCCTTTCATCACGACACGACCGAGAGACCTTCGCGTCATGTCGCTCCAGGTTTTCCCTCCGCTCCCTTTCTTCCTTCTCTTTCCTGTCTCTTGCGTTCATCCTCTCTTCTCTTCCTCCCCGCGCTTTTAGGTACGCAAAAAGATAGTGACATCGCAAAAACAACGTAACCGAAGTCGATTCAAACAGTTCATGTGCCGTACAATATTCACATCCCTCATATACGACCTCCCTTTCATCCACGACAGCTGTCATTATGACCTAGACATGTGCGTAACGTACGTTATTTGCAAATTATTCGACTGAGTTTAAAAATTCCTTATATTTTATTTTGCAAATTACGTTTTTAGAGGAAAAAATAAATACCGTTAAACGGTGCGGGTCTGTGCCTGAAAATATGGGGTGAGACTATGTTAGGCTCCATTTCTTGAAAAATACGCATCCTATAGGCAGGTATCGCCCCTTTACTGTTTCTAATTTGCACTAATAGCTAGAATTATAATTCTGGCAAATCTTGCTTTATACAAGCGATTCATTTTCGCGCCAACTACCGTGCTGAATTTCGACGCATAATTAGGGTGGGATTGCGTTATCGAGTATTGTTCGTATTGTTGTGTTTCCTTGTCTTTAATGAATGCTGACGTAAGTCAATATTACAATAGATTAATATTAAGAGATAAAACACCGAAAGCAGCGCTTGTTTATGTTACTTTTTGAGTGAGTTGTCATGCAAAGATTACATTGAAAACACTTCTCGGGATGATTTTGCGTCATCGGTTGTGGTCTACTCTTTCTGTATCTTTTGCATTTCACGTGGTGAAATACACATACGCAGTACAAGTAAAGAGGAATATAAATGTAAATATATCCCCAGATAAGCGCAATACTGCCGAGGATATAGAACGCACAATCCTTGGGTGCACTTAATAATATCATGGAAAATGACCGGTCATATACAGTAGTAAAAATGTAAAAGATAATGTCACAACTGTATCTCTTCTAGTTGGGGTTGGTGATCACGTCACTGTTGAGTACAGTAGTCACGTTTCCGCAAGCAAAATGCTCTCTAATTTTGACTAACAGGTGACGCCAACATTGCAGTAAAGCGATCAGAAAACCTTAGTTGTAGCCTAAGGAACAAGAAGAAGTTGGGAATTTCAGGTAAAGGGAAAGATTCCTTTACTTCAAATAATTGGAAAATCTATTCTATTGATGTGAAACCTTAATTCTCAAAATTGTGACAATAAAGGTCGATAGAAAGTGATTCATTTGCATTTTCATACATTTCCTTAACTTCAAATAGGTTAATATTATTTTGTGATGTGGCGAAAATGTACCAAATTGAATTCTGTATTGATTAGAGGCTAAAATATTACATTGCACAACCTCACCCCACTGGATGGGGTGCGATTGGGCAACATCTAAATATCTGTATCTACCATCTCACCAAAGGTACAAAGCATTTTCGTGCAGAAATTGAAACAAGACGTTACAAGAAAATACGGTATATGTAAAACTTTAGAAATACTATGTCGATAATTGTGGCTTCAAAATTTAAAAATGCTTAAAATGTGGCACATTTTCACTCCGTCTGACAGTACAGAAACATATTTACCGACGTTCATGATATTTTGATTAATAGTCTTTTATAATTATTTTCTTCATCTATTTGAATCTTCTGTTTTATTTTGTAGCAAAATGTCTCACATGGTTCTCCCTTTGATCCTTACAATGTCGAAATATCTTTGCAACTGTAATGGTTCTGTCGTCGCGTATTGCGACGTAGGCCGTATTAACGCAAAAGCAGCTGCATTACTAATCGTGAGGTCAAATTAGAAAACACACTACCCTGACATATGGATGGTACAATTGATACAGGCAGAAGCACTTTTTTGGGGTATTGTATTAATAAACAACATTAGCGACAACTACACAAGAAATAAACTTATGTATGCAATTTTTTAATCTATATGAATCTTCTTCTCTTTCATTTGGCGGCGAAATTTCTCGCATGGCCCTCCCTGTGATCCGAAAACCGTCGAAATATCTTTGCATCTTCGCAATTCACTTTTCTTCTTGCTCTGCCCCGCCCCTTCTTATTCCCTCACCCCGATCCTTTCTCCTTCTTCTTCTCCAACGCCCGACGCAACCCTCTGGGGACATAGGGACTCGGGCGGATCGACACGGAAGTGTATCCAAATGCATTTCAATTTGTAAAGTTGGCAATCCTCTCCGTCCCAAAGGGCGGCGAGGGGCAGGCGCCGGAGCGTGGCGTGGAGGGAGAGGGGGAGGAAGGAGGGGGGAAGGGGGAGGGGCGGGCGGTTCCTTTACATTTGCAAGGCAGAGCGCGAGGTCCGCGAAGAAATGTAGAGCAAGGAGTGGGAGAAAAGAAAGGGAACGAAACACACAGCGTCGCGGAGGATGCAGCGGAGAAAAGCGAGCCTGGCGTAAGATAAACAGAAGAATCGGCAGATTCCGCCGCAGCTCGAAACCGGAAGGAATTGCAAATCGCTCGTAAGTACTGGCGGTAGCGCTGGACTCAGATGGATCTGTCGTAGCATATTGCGACGTAGGCCGTGTTAACGCAAAAGCAGCTGCATTACTGATTGTGAGGTCCAATTGGAAAAGACGCTACTCTGACATAAGGGTGTAACTATTAATAAAGGCAGAAGCAATTTTGTAGGATACTATTGTATGTAATAAACAACATCAGTGACAACTTCACAAGAAAAAAACTTAAGCATACAATTTAAAAAAAGAGTAAAATATGAGTTGCTTGGAATAAATGTCATGAGACTGCAATGTGAAAATTTGCTTACTTTGCTATTTGGACGGACGTCTATAAAAAATAACATACGCTGTTCCAAATCACGATATAATACGCGCACCCTAGCTGGGATATCCTCCAAGCAAGTCCAGTCACGGAAATGTGATTGAGCTTGAGGGTGTTTCTAATGAAAACATATGAGTTGCAAATTGGTTTAATGTTCACATTTTGCAAACACTCAGCGTCCCGTCGTCGGACAGTTGAAGTCGTAGCTATAAAAATAAGCTCGCGGTTATTTTAGCTTCTAATTCCCTTACTATGTCTAGAATCAAGTCCAGTTCAGTTCACCTCTTCATTGCCCTTCGCTGCCCTTCACTACCCTTTGTACAAATGCAGAGGGAGAGAAGACTCCTCTTAGAAGTGGGGAGTTTCAAAACGACCCTGTTGCCAGCTATTTAGCAAATAAAACATTCAAAATAATCCGTGACAAACAACATATCGTACCAAAAAGTACAAAAGAGATCGGCAATGGGATTGATGTGAGCAATTAAGTTTTTCGTATTAATTTCAATTCATCTAAAAATAAACACTATTTTAAAAAGAATTAGGTTCAAAATATTGCCGTTTTAATTGACATATTTATTTGCCTTTTTACTGCATTGGATGGTGACGTTATTGAGTTCCAGAAATCAGAAGGGTGAGAACTCAACTGTTCAGTATTTTATGTACACGTACAAAATGAAAAAAAAGGGAGAAAATATTAGGTAGCAACCAAGCACAAGGTTGCAAAAGGAGGCTTATTAAACAAAGGAAATTGAAGACAGTAGTAGTTCATCCGTGCTCGGGGAAATTTTATTGTCGAGGAAAAAATGAATAAATTAATATTTGTTACAATACTGTACGCATAAACGATAGTTCTTTCCTTCCTTGATGAATTCTTGTTAACTACCTGAATTTGTACCCTACAAGACTGGCCAACTTTTTAATCTTACACCTCAATAATTCGAGCGTGTTTCTCAAAGGAATCTAGGAATTCTTACTGGATTATTTTGGGCTCGTTTTTCTAAAACTTACCATACATTATCTAAAATAAAGCGGGTAATTAGTAAATTGTGCACAATAGTGCTTACATAGTGAAAAACACAAATAATAAGGAAGCAGATGATTCTACACAAACTGTTTACTGTGCTTCCCAAGCGTTACAATCTAAAAGTCACTTTCCGATTATATACAATAAATACACCAGGTGTTCCACTTGCCAGTAATAAGGTACCACGTTCGTTACTGTATTTCGTATCACCCGAAAACGTACCAGTTTGTAGCTGTGTCAACAATTATCCGACAAATCACTCGGCGTGGTCAGCGTAGCGGTCACTGTAATGCTCTCTCGGCACTCCCAACTCAGTCACAAACTATTCTGACTCTCCGAGAGCCAGGCCGCCATCATACCGGTGGCCGACGCTGCCCCAGACCCGCTCGCGAAGCAAGATGTTCGAAGGAGCGGGAAGTGCCACGCTGCTCGATGTACTTCAATATAGAGATTATACAAGCAGATACAGATTATAAAAGCAATACAGATTATAAAAGCAGAGGAGACCATCATTTGGAAAATACGATGTAGAAAGCAAAGAACTGATGTAGGCAAGTTCTCCTGTGTGAATCGCACTATAGTAGATTGGAATAAACTACCTGCAGAAGCACTAGAGGCTCTTCCTTCTAATGTAGCCAAATTTAAAAATATGCTTCATTCCATCTAGGTTATCTCGAATAATACTGACTGAGACATTTATCTTTATTATTATTATTATTATTATTATTATTATTATTATTATTATTATTATTATTATTATTAATATTATTATTATTACTTTTATTATTATTGTTATTGTTAATATTATTATTGCTTTTATTATTATTAATATTACTATTACTTTTATTATTATTGTCATAATTATGATCGTCATGGCCCTTATACAGTGAAGAGACGTGAAGTGTAGTGTAGTGGGGGGGGAAGGGAGTGTAGTATAGTGTAGTGTAGTGTAGTGAAGTGTTATGTAAACTAGAAGTGAATTTAGAGTTAGCTAGAAATAAATTGGAACTATTGTATCGACCCCCTAATTCTAATAGTAAACCCAATTGTAAATGTTGAAAATGTTTAGTAATTCTAATTTTAATTGTTATCATGTTTGCCACCGAGCATTAGCTCAAAGCGCACTTTAATAAATCTATCTATCTATCATAGAGCGCGCGCCGTCTAGAGAGCGCACACGAACTTCGACGTCTGCTCTGCACACAGCACATCGTATATCGTTCTTAGGCAGAAATTCCAGTAGAGATCGAACAAAAAATCGAATTTTGTTAGGTCATTAGTTTATACCTTTTTATAATGAACAGTAGTAAAGAACTCTAGAGTCTTTTATTAACACTTACTTCATGATCAATTAATGTTAATGAATGTCTGATAGCTACATTTAGCCCCCAGTGAAAACGTAAAACACGTTTATCTCAAAACTTCATTTTTCGACTTTTGAGAATATTGCAACCCGTGAAAGTTTACTCAAACTTGAAAATTGTTAGCGGTTTAGTCTTTGAAAATTATTAGTTCTCTTTTGCTCCGTTTCGAAGATGAGTTTAAGAGGAAAATTAAAACGATAATTATCTGGTATTAGCATAAAACGAATCGCGAGATCGCCACTGAAGGGCCATAGACTGTGAGACCTTCAACTTCAAATGTAGACGATGGAGGATTTATGACACCTGCTAAAGACGAGGGAGATCATTCTTGAAGCTTGTTACTCTGATATGTCGTCATTGCGGTTTCCGAAGATAGATTTAAAATGGATGTCAGTACATTAAAAAGGCCATAGACCCCGCACGATCCTTCCATCCCCACCCTGTCCTTATTGCTTCTTTTCTCTGGGTCGATCAATATGTTGATCCCATTATTCATGATCGCGTCACTCTTAGGAGTATGGGTACGTGGATACCAGTCCTAGACCTCATTCAGGCTACATGATTTAGCGCGGAAGAAAATCTAGCTGAAGACGAGACTAACTTATTATAATTTTCCCTAACTATAACTTATCGGTAAATTACAATATCCATACGAAGTTGCAGATGATGATTGCGTAGCTGAGATTCCGTGCCAGAGTAGGGTAGACGATTACGCTGTCAATACCATCCCGTTCCCGTACCAGGTTTGTTGTATAAGCGAAACACCGCTTCTACTATAGAAGTGGTGCCACAGGACGTCAACTCACGTCACTTCAGGGTGTCTGTTCAAGGTTCTAGGATTGAATTGAATTGATGCCTTATTTTACGTGGCGAGACTCGGGCTATCAGGCCCCCTCTCCCGTCTGACCACGCAAATTTCGTTACGCTCCTTCCACCAACAAGCAGAGAAAGGAGGTATTTCTTGAGCGAGAAACAGGCGATTTGAATTTAGCTCAAAGACGTCATTTCGGCTTGCGGACCTTTTACATGCAAGTAAATCTACTAACATGGGACAGCCGGCTTTACTTCCCCTCCGAAGGATTGTTTTCGCCCTTAAAACTCGGGTTTGATCATCGATCGGGTTTGAACCCGCGAACTTGGGTGTAACAGTCCGATACGCCAACCATTACACCATCGCTGCCGCGCGCCGATTCGTGTCTCGACGGTCGCAGGATTGTCGGCACTAGCTAATATACAGGCCGAGTATAACCGATGTGTGGAGGACAATATTCTACGATCAATACCAGGCGAATGCCGGAGCAGTACCCTACCAAACAGAACTGCGCGAGATCTTTCATTCCTATTCCTTATCCTGTTCTCACGCCTTACAAACACACAGACTCACATGCACTACACTACGTCATATGACTGGAGGCCAGTCGAAAGTTTAGTGCTTGCTGCGGCTATGGCAGCGCTCTAATGATGGGACACCTGTTTGGGGAAAGCCTCGCTAAGCGACGTGTAGATATGTAGCGCCCTATTCAGTTGGGAAAGATAAAAAACTCCCGAAGGAATCACGCACTACACTTTCAGAAATAATGACCATAGCAGACGACGCTCCTGGAAACGCGAAATAATCTAACAAAAATTTTCAATAACCACAGAGTTGTTTTTTTTATTGCTCGTTACTTGATGGAAGCGATAAAAGGGTACAGAAGAAATAATGATCTTGAAAGATCAATGCTTATTGATGGAATTATGATTAAGATGTGATATGTGATGGTAAGAGCAACCTACGAAACCAATATCAAATGAAGAAAATACCCTACCCTATGCGAGAGGCAGCGTTCAACACATGGTCGATGCTACAAGTTCGTGTGTCATACAGACAAACAATATTTATATAGCCGCATTTAAAAACCACAGTACTACCATCTCCCGCTATGTGCGGGAAATAAGGGACTTCACTAGCGACGCAGGAGTGCACATCAAATGAAGGAAACACAATATCCTATGTGACAGGCAGCATTTAAATACGTGGACGGTGCGACAAGCTCCTGCACCACACAGGCTGACAATATCGATACATCAGCATTTAAGAACCACAGTAATGCCACCCGCTACGTGGGCGACTCTACTAGCGACGCGGGAGAGGAAATCAAATGAAGAAAACACCCTACTTTATGCGAGAGGCAGCGTTCAACACATGGTGCTACAAGTTCCTGCACTGTACAGGCAGACAATATCGATATATCAACATTTGAAACCACAGTACTGCCATCTCCCGCTACGTGCGCGAAAATAAGCGCCTCCACTAGCGACGCGGGAGTGCAAATCAAATGAAGCAAACACCACGCCCTATGCGAGAGGCAGCGTTTAACACGTTGACGGTGTTAAAAGCTCCTGCACCATTCAGGCAAACTATACCGATATATGAACAATTAAAAACCACAGTAATGCCGCCTCACGCTACGTGCATGAAAATAAGCTTCTCTACAAGAGACGCGGGAGTATAAATTAAATGAAGAAAACACACTACTTTCTACAAGAGGCAGCGTTTAACTCATGGACGGTGCTACAAGTTCCTGTAGCATACAGGCAGACAATATCGATACATCAGCATTTAAAAACCACAGTAATGCTCATCTCCCGCTACGTGCGTGAAAATAAGCTTCTCTACTAGCGACGCGGGGGTGCTTGTGTGTGGTCCCATCAGCTGCTCCTTTTCAACGTCAGCTCTCGTTTCGCGCACGAGGGATGAGCGACGCCTCGGGAGGGGAGAGGCCGGGAGTCCGCTGTTCTTCCAAGCGCCCGGCGACGTCCTGTCGAGGACGTCGGGCTCCGAGCTTATTGGGAGAAGTGCACGTAGGCGAAAGATGCACAGAAGGTGCGTTTCCAGAGGAAGGAGATGATTGTGTCATAGACACAATAACATCAGCTGTCTATTAATCTAGCATTAAGTGGAAGCAAACCTTTTACTTAATTACATTCTGGATCTCTTGTACATCAGTACGGTTTATTTTCTTTCGACTTTTTAAAAGATCAGTTATTTACTTGTCACTTTGCATTCGATTTTTCATTTATTACTCTTCAGAAATACTTATTTCTCGAGAAATATAAAATCACACTTTTTCCTTTATTTTTCGAAAGAAATAGGATTTTACACGGTGCCAGAGACTGCGTGATGCACATAGTAATAAACACAAATTACCTCTGTTAGGTATGAGCTATGTCTAGGAAATTACGGTAATACATAATACATTTTATTTGAGTGATAAAAACTCTTACAAAATAAATTTTCTGTTTAATCGTAATTAGTAGGTTCATTTTAATTTTAGTAAAATAAAACAAAATGAAACAGAAAACTAACAGGAGCTAAAATGTTGCTTTACTATGTTTACACGATATCATAAGCAATGTAAACATAATAAAGCAACATTTTAGTATCTGTTAATTTTCTCTTTTATTTTGTTTTATTTGATTAAAATGAAGGCGATTGCTTAAAAAGGACCTATTACTTATAATTAAAATAAATTAAAAAGAGACAACTATACCAAGTTACCAAAATACCATTTCTGACAAATCTTTCGGAATACTCACAGCGCAGACTCTTACCAAAATTCTCGACTGTTTCACTAATATTTAAATTTGTTACCAGAAAGAAATACTTCGCTGACATCTTAACTATAAATATAAAAACCTAAAGGCGTAAACTTTCAAAATAATTCTTACTTTTACAAAATAGTTGGCACATTGTGCTCAAAATGAAGGAAACGACTCCACATTGCAAAAACATTAGACAAAGAACATAACTTTACTATTGCCGGCTGTACTCTAATACTTATACAAAGCCATTTCCTTCGTGGCTTCTCAAGTTCATGGGACAGGGATCGCTACGCATCGTGTCTAAATTGGTACCGAAGCTGCGACCTTCTACTTATGCGATTATCATAAAACTGCACAAAACAGAAATTTCCAACGCATGTTTGCCCTAATATTTTGCGGCCGAATACTTTTTAGAAACAAAGAGAAACGAATTTTCAGAAGTTTATGCAAAAATTGACTTACATTTGAATCATTAACAAGACAGATTGAACTATTGCTTCTAAAAAAGCAGGAAAATAAAGAATTATGTCTCTTGCAATTCGAACATCATAAAAATTCTTCACATTTAAACAATGCATATTCTCAATTTATGCACTATATTTATTTCTTGAAAACATTTTTAACACGTCTTTTAACCAAAACAAATTTTTTACAACTGAACGAAATTGAGGATCGAGGGATCAAATGATCAACGATCAGGATATTAAATATGATTTCTAATGAGATGCTTTCACCGTACAAAACTAAATGCCTTCGTTCCCGCGAGTTACTGTGTCTTGTTCTTTGCCTTTGCTCTCATATATCTCTGTGTCGGGAGTTGATTCCTGAACGTGATCAGGCTAAGAGGCAAGTCCACTGAACTTTAATTTTTTAGCAACAAATTCCAGAGGAACACAAATTCAATCGCTATTAGCATTTTTAATTGAATTATGATGAGGTAAACAAGTTAGCAAGGGACGAGATTTCTTTTCATACACATTGTTTAATTAATGTATGATTAAAAAAAAGTTTTTATACAAAATTGGTTTATCTTTTCATTTAATTGCATTTAGACGATTCAATAAATTTGATGCTGTTTTCTTTTAATCTCTTACTTATAATTATACTTTATAACTTCTCTAGGTTTACATGAACACCTTTAGTTCGTTATTACAAATAACTATATTCTATTTCACACTTACGTTACCCCTTTGACGTTTAGGATTTAAATCATTCAGTATTTTTTTGTACATTTTCTACATAGAACAACAAAGTCAATGTCACGCGTTTTATACAGACACAAAGTGAAGAGCCTATTAGCACGTAGAAACTAAGTTTAAATTGATGATCCCGAAGCGAATTTTAGGAGTTGCCTCTCCCCAAACAGGCGCTTCATAACCAAGAGCTAACACGCGTTAGAGAGACTTGTGGGAGTTACGAATTGCTGCCTTAAACATTTAGCTCTCAATCAAGGTTATAAAGTGACCGATTAATACCAACTTTTTGTAACTGTTAATATACAGTAACACAATCCTGAGTATAGGAATGTTGCACAATTTAGAAAACAAAGACTGAATAGTAAAAACAGAGATGTAAACAGAAAATGGCAGGTAAAACTCTTTATTAAATAATAATTATAATGTTTAGTCTATATTATTTAGTCATACTTCAAGCAATTTGTAATTACTAAATGCAATAAACATTAGAAACGAAATAAAATATTTTCTGTGATTCTCTGGTATGTGTGTTTTGTCCTTGATCTGCAGAAAATAACCAAAGGAATACTAAAGAACTGAATATTAAGAGATAGCTCTACAAAAAACAACAAATAAATGAAATGGGGTGTTTGTACAATATTGACAGATTACAGACCTACCAGGAAAAATGTGTTTTGTGAAATAAATGATGTAACGTGTTACTTTTTGAGACGAATTTACAAAAATGGAACTTTTGCAGAGTGTATAAAATGCAGTAAATACGTAGAAAAAAATAATTATGTAGCGTTTAAAATACATCGCAGTGGTCCCACCCGGAGCGCCTAATCACTTACGTTCGTCGGTTCACGGCCTGATGCTGCGACCCCCATCGCCCACGCAGGCATTCATCTAGCGACAGAGTGACACACCGCCGAAGGACCTCGCCGCTATCTGGTGTCACGTGATCCATGACGTGCCTGAGCCCGCCCGCCCGCGCGCGCGCGCTATCGAGACCGGGGGTAGCGAGCGAACGGTTCGCCCAGCATCGTCATTTGACGCGTCGTGCCGCTCCGGGGCTTGGAAACCGGCCCGCCAGCGCCGACCCCGATAAGGACTCCTGGCCCCAGCGGAGCTCTCACAGCGGCTGCGAGCCACTCTTCCTCCACGTTGCGGATGTGTGTGTGCGCGTGTGTGTGTGTAAGGACGTGACCTCTTCTCCCACACTACCACCGGGAACATGAAGAGGCCTTCGATAAATTGCCATTAAACGTCAAATGATCGTAAATATTCTACTGTACTGCTCACTGTGTTAAGTAACAATAATTCTTCTTACCGTTATTGAATCGATCATTTCATGAAGGGTAAGAGTCACTTTTTGTTTCAACAAATCGCATTACTAACGTTTACTATCACCATGAAGGTCGAGACATTATTTGGTGTAGAATGGGCATGAGTTTCTTTAACCCTTTCTCAGATAAAGCCGTGTTCAATTTCTATCGACTGTTCAAATGTCATGCGCCACGAAGCCCAATACGCTGTCAACAGTTGTTAACTCGATTATCAAGAGATTCATTTTTGCCCTACAATTCCTACCGATTTTGGAGTATTAAACAAGTTATGGATATATGATAGTATATACAAATTCAAACTGCTTTTATTACGCATCGAGCAGAGAAGTGTTTTCACATAAATCACGAAGAACACGAAATTCTAAATTTCAAAGACTGGTAGTCTACTTTTTTGAAAGGTCTTGTACTTAGCAGACAAGATAGGGACAACTTTTTTATGTGAATCGGTAGTATTTAGTAATCTAAAGAGTTATCATTCATTTAATTTTTACAGATTTATTTTTATTTCACAGATAAACATTGACGAATAGTAAAATACCATACGGTAGCCAAATATATGTCTCATGGATTTACTCAAACTTGTCAATACTAAACCAAATTTCATAAAAAATTTAAATATTCTCGTTGGTGCCAATCAGCTACGGTATTTCCTGCTATAAATTCACATTTCCAATTTTCTTAATACTCAGTTGATAGCCCAACTGAGTAAGAAGCAAATACACATAGTTTTTCTGTAAATAATGGGGATGAAAGTGACTTAAAATTAGTTCAAATGTTATAGTGTATTGAATTTGATATTTGTAAAAATTATTTATCCATACATTCAAAGTGCTTTAGGATGATGTTGATGATGATGATAATGATGACGATGGTGATGATAGTAAAAATGGACTATATAAGAAGCACTAGTTATTTCCTGATTCTGCAAAAGTAGAATAAATGTTAATATGGGCGGGTTGGGGGTGCGGCAGGGACAGGAGGAGTCGGGCTTGGTGGGATGCGAGGGTGGAAGGTAGTTATGGAGCACGAGCAAGGGACTGTCACGAGTAGAACCTGAACAATTTCTGTACAGATGCGGGAGGCTGGAGGTTGAAGGTTGAATAAAGGTGTAGTACCTTTGTCCTGTTGTATCTACTCTTTTTTTAAATATTTATAATGCAAAGAAATTAGATCACCAGAAAAAAATTATCGGAATCACTCGGGGGATTATCCACAGCCGTGACGTCTGTCACCAAAGTCTCGTAGTGGGAAATAATCCCCACCAACTCACAATTTCCGCGGAGTGTGGAAAACCAGGGGGAAGTGCTAACGGGTCCGAGAAACTGGAGCGCGATGGACTAAGACAAACGTCTTAATATTGCCACACTATTCATACATATACAATTTTTCGGGGAGCTTAAATTTAACAGTAATTTTGTAGGCAAGAACCAAGCATTTAATCAACAGGTAAATAAAATGATCGTTAAAAGCATAATTAATGTCAAATATATGTGAATAAGGCAGTACAAAATTGACGGAGAATTGAATTGAACAGGAGAAAAATTCCTTTAGGGGGATGGAAAATGACCTTTGAGAAACGTCTAGGAAATCGAGGATTGGGGAATTAATTCTGTCCCAATGAAACATTTTTAGATGCTGTTTGAGGTAGGTAAGTTCTTATAATTCATTTTGCTGGGTAAAAAAAAATGACATATGTTAAAGATTCAATTTAAAGGTCTCTAGTATTTGGTTATTTGAAACGAGCCGTTACGCATTTAATCCTTTCTGAAACCGCAGGGTTGGCAGCAGTCGCGGCGTGGCAGAGAGAAACACGCTGGGGGGAGAGGGGGACACGGGGTGGGGTGAAATAGGTCGCGGCAGTGAGGAGAGGGGAGGGGAGGGGAGGGATGATATTTCAGAGCCAGGACGATTTGCATGCCCGTCGAGGGAGGCCGGAGGTTAAGCCCTCCGCGCTTGTGACCTCCCGCCCCAACCACCCAACCACCGGGTTCCAGGTGCACGCGGTGACGGGAGCGGAGCACTGCACGCAGCGGCGAGAGCAGCGAGCGCGAGGCAAAGCACAAGGCAGCTTTTTCGCCTTGCAGTGCCAGACAGCCATACAGAGTACAGCCAAACTACAAGTGGCCAAGGTTGTGGGTTCAAATCCCGTGTGAGGCAGAGGCTTTTACACCAAGTTTCGGTGTGGATACATGGAGAAAAATACAGGTTTGCTACCAACAGGAGCCTGTTATGCCACGAATAGTAGAGAAAAAAATGACCTAAAAGTGTTTAGTTCACTGCAGCATCTTGGTAACTGACACTCAATTCACTTAACAAAGAATCAGTTGAATATATTTCTCTTCTTTCATAAAATTCTAACTTACCTCATGTGAGTTAAATATATATTTTCGCAAAGTGGATTATTAAAAAATTAATATTTTATGAAGATCATCATATTTATGCCCATTCTTTTATTATAATTATTACATTCATTCATAATTAGCACCCGTTATCCTTCAAACAGTGGAAGAAACAGAAGTCACCTTTAAGTTATATATATATATATATATATATATATATATATATATATATATATATATATATATATATTGTGCCGAAACGGGATTATACACCCCCGTCACAGCACAGTTTCGTCGGCGTTCACGCTCGCAGACGGCGAGAAGAGCAGTCGGAATACCTGTGTAGCAAAACGCGCAGCCTGGTATCCGTTGCTTGAACTAGCAGCCACGAACTTTGGAGTCACGTTTTTCCTGAAGGGAGTGAAGTAGGAGAAATTACCCCCCCTTCTCAGTAGCTGCTCAGAATTTCCCCAGCGCAGCGCTAATAAATAGGCCGCCGCGCCGATGGAAAGCTCTCTTTTGTTGCCGACATCTCGCCTGGAAGCAACATCTCTTCTGCTGGTACGCGTCAGGTCTGCAGCTCTTCACGTAAGGCACCGCTTGGCAAGTGTGAAGATTTGATAGGAGCATTAGATTAGCTAGAAATTGCCGCAACGACTCTGTAGAATAGGAGTGTACGGCGTTACAAAAACGTCTAGCTAGTCATCCGCGCAATAGTCAGGAGTTAGAGAAATATTCCGCTATTAAATAACGCGGAAAGTAAAAGTGTGCCCGTTTCTCAGAAAGCTCTGAAAGTTCTTAATTATTAGAATAAAGTTAGGAACGAGCGACGTACTTGCACTCGCAGTTAGGAAGTGCAAGGGACTTTTCTGTAAATTGGGCGTAATTGGAGGCGATAGCAGCCGTGGGAGGAGAATAAATTGGTTAGTGAAGACGCAAGAGTACGCGAATCAGCCGAGAAAACGACGATTGAGCAGAAGGACGGCGAGAGCAACGCAGTACATCGAACTCGAGCATCGTGGTGCGGGGCGCAACACGCTGTTCAAGGTTGAAAGGCGGACAATATCGAGGTAACCCGTAAAGCTGAATTAGGTCAAGTTCACGACGGCAGGGAAATAGAACAGTTTCAAACGTGTTAAAATTTGAGGACACGGATATTCATAATTTGTAGCTTGGAGTGGGAGATTTAATGCATAAAGTGCTTGCCTTTAACCGTTCTAGAGTAGCAGTTATTATTCTGTTACCAGCATTTGTAATTTAAGGAGTAATTAAGAGTAGTGCGCTTGCCCACAAGTCAATTATTGAATGTAAAATTTTAAAAGGCAAGAAACTGTAAATTAGAATTAGTATCACAAACAATTGTAATTAGAGTAAGTTCAATTTAGACGTGGTAAATTTTCAAAGGGAATCCCAGTACTGGTTTAAAGTAATTAATTCAGAAAGTGAGTTATAAACGAAACTAAGTGTTTCATGTGTTGAATAAGCTGTAGAAAGTTGCTTAGTTGTGTTTACTCAATCATTTGGAAGTGTAAATTCTATGTGTGATTAGGTTTAAAGTAATTAATCCAGAAAATCAGTTCCAAACGAAATCAAATATTCACGTGCTGAATAGGCTGTAAAAAAGTTGCTTGTTTGTGTTCATTCAATCATTCTTTTGGAAGTGTAATTATATGTGTGATTTGTTTTCCATTATCATCAATTCATACCACCAAATTTTAAGAGAATTATATGCTCGTTTGTGTTATTTGTGTGACTTTTATTGTGTCGAGGGTTCAGACCTTTCTCGTACCCCAAAGATCCTGCTTCCTGAGATTCTAAGCTCGCTTCACGAGCATAATATCTTATCGACGTGCTTACAGTGCACCTGGAGTGTACAGAGAGGTACTGGTGGCTACGATAGTATTCGTTCGGTTAGATATTTTGGCGCCCAACGTGGGGCAGCGATCGATTGAAATCGTCGAATGGTGCAAGTGAGGGCCGGTTAGATATTTTGGCGCCCATTACGTGGGGCAGCGATCGATTGAAATCGTCGAATGGTGCAAGTGAGGGCCGGTTAGATATTTTGGTGCCCATTACATGCGGCAGCGATCGATTGAAATCAATTAAGCAAAGGTGAACCCTAGACACAATAAACGAGCATTTTGTGGTATTTATTTGGTTGTGTACTGTATTCTTTTTCAGCAAGTGTTTTTCTGTGTACAGTGAAGTGTTATATAGTGTATTGTGTTGTGATTTTGGAAGGGAAGTGCATTTTGTATTGTTAGAAAGGTAAAAGGCAACGCAAAGCACTAGAATGGCTGGCAGTCAGGAATATAGGGAACCAAGGCAAATTAGGAGCGACGAGGACAGTGAGGGCGACGCGGGGGACGAGGTACTTCGTAGGATGCAAAATTTAGGGTTACACGAGGCAGATGAAGTACGTGAGCCGACCGCGGATCGCACCGAATCAGCCGAAACTACGCCAGAGCAACCGTCGCAACGCACGGAAGAACAGACGATGCAAACATTAATGCAGGCGTTATTAGGGAATTTTGCGCGACAGATCGGAATACAGGTAGAAAATCTAAGGCGAGATTTATCCGGAGACACTAAAGAACAGTCTGAAAAATTAGCGGCAGAAATCAAGGAACAGTCGCGAAAATCAGAAGAGCAAGTGCAAAAATTAGCGGCGGAAACTAAAGAACAGTCGCAAAAACTAGCCGAGAAAATTGACGACCAAACCACGGTTTTCAATGAAAAATTCGAGCAGTTCCAACAATCCATAATGTCTGAAGTAGTGGGTAAATGCGACGAGCTTCGGGAAGAAATCGCTGTGCAGGTAGCGACATGTACTCAGTTAATCGAGGAAAGGCATGCAGAAGTCGGAGCCAGAATCGAGTCAATATCCACGGAAATTCAGAAGAAAGACGAAGAGAATAGGGCGCGTTTCGGGCAAATACAAGAGGAAGTCAAGGAAGTACGCGGCAAGGTTACGGAAATAAGTGCGGATACAAAGCGCCAGGTCGAAGAACAAGTAATGCAGAAATTAGTAGAACAAGAACGCAAGATTCAGGAATTGCGGGAAATAGCAGAAAGTAAAGTAGATGGAGGGGGAGCATGTCGAGGAAGCAATATTAACATACCAGCATCGCTTAGATTCTCAGGTCATCCAAGCGAGAATCCGAACGCGTTTGTTAAATCGCTACAGAGCTTTTTCGTGCTTTCGAATGTCCGCGAAGCACACAAAACTTTATTGTTGCATCAAGCATTAGAAGGCAATGCAAAGGCGTGGCTAGAAACGTTATGCCCGTTGCCAAATTCATTTGACGAATTTGTAGCTAGGTTCCTAGACCGTTACTGGGGAAAGGAACAGCAGATGAATTTCAAAATTTCGTTAATGAGTGGGTATTACCGTAATTCTAGCGGAACCATGCGAGACTACGCGGCACGAAAAATAGCAGCATTGAAAATGTGCTCTCCTCCAGTGCCGGACGAAGAAATAATTTGCATTCTCACGAGACATTTCCCGTTAAGCATCCAGAATCTATTGCGAAGCGTTGATATAAAAGACGTGGATAAATTTCAAGTTTTATTAGGCAACTATGATTTGACGTTTGCAAACATGAACCAGACACCAAAGACGACCAAATCCAATATCAACGCGATGCAAGTTGTCCAAGACACGATAGTTTCGTCGTCGAAGAAAGGAGGAAGCAAGAATAAAGGTGATTCTCGACAACATGGGCAGGACGCGAGGCCGCGGAACGGAGAAACGGCAAACGGAGAGCTGCGCGGTCAAGGCCACGGTGGCGAACAACCGAGTACGAGCAGAAATGCGCACAGCTTTCAGCGGGCAAGGTCGCGGAGTCCGCGAGTCGAAAACGGTACTAGAAATCAAACGGGACCGGGAAACTCGTCAAGTTCGAGTTGAAAAGGGGTCCCAAATCGAACAAAATTTACGCCAAACACGCGATCCCTATAACTGCGAACCGAATAACAAATAATGGAGAAAATTTATGGGAGAATTGGAAGCCAAGAAAAGGGGAGAAATGTCCCGTAATAGAAATTAATTGCGCTGGTGTGCATAGCAAGGCATTGGTAGACACCGGATCAATCAAATCTGTGATATCGGAGGAATTATATGAAGAATTAATAAGCAAGAAAATAAACGTCTTGGAATTACCAACCAATAATACTCGTATGGTAGATGCATGGGGGCGGAAATCTTGTCCAGTAAGAAAACAAGTAATGGTAGAAGTAACAATTAGAGGAAGAAAGTTTGATATAATTTGTTTGGTGGTGAAGAAATTAATTTACCCATTGATTATCGGAATGGATTTCTTGGCGGAACATGGCGTTATTATCGACATCGGAGAAAAGCAAGTTCTGATCAACGGTGAAAATATTTGGGAGGAAGATGAAGATGAAGAGGCGCGAAATACACATGCAGATGTGGAAGACGAATCGGAAGAATTCGCTGAAATCGAAATGTGTCGCGTAGAAATGGAGGAAGATGAAAATAAAATGGCGCAAAATGCACAGGTAGACGAGAGAGACGAATCAGAAGAATTCGCAGAAGTCGAAATGTGTAGCGTGCAAATGGAGGAGAACGAAATAAAGGAAGAGATAAGGAAGAAAGTAATGGAGCAAGAAAAATTGAGGGTTGATCAGAAAAATGCATTATACGAAATGTTGATAAGCGTCAAAGATGTCTTCAAAAATCACAACAAACCGGTAAAGGGGTATCAATTTCGGATCGAGCTGACGGACTCGCGACCCTTTAAAGCGAAAAATTATCCAGTCCCCATAGCCTACCGTAACGAAGTGAGAAAGCTAATAAACGAGATGATTCAGGAGGGAATCATTAAAAAAGCAACTACGGCGTACACTAATCCAATCCTTGTTGTGAAAAAGAAAGATGGAAGTTTACGCCTATGTTTAGATGCAAGACGATTAAACGCCGTGACGGTGCCGTACCGTGATGTACCACCGAGGGTCGCAGACATGCTGTTAAATTTTGGGGGTCATGAATGGTTCACCAGTACAGATTTCCGCCATGCCTACTGGCAGATGCAGATTGCACAGAAGGACCAGCAGTATACGGGCTTCACGTTCGACGGTATAACGTACGTATTCAAACGCGTACCGTTCGGACTGAAAAACAGTGGAGCAGCGTTAATACAATGTTTAGACAGTATTCTACAGAAAGTTATAGAAAGACGGGCGACGTTATACGTGGACGATTTAATAATCCAATCTAGGTCATTTGAGGAACATGTAGAAGATTTAAAAGTGATTTTCCAGACTTTAATCGAAAACAATCTCACGCTGAATTTGAACAAAACCTATTTTTGTGTCGAAAATTTCGATTTCCTGGGTTACGAAGTTTCAAGAAAAGGGGTAAAAATGAAGGAAGATAAAGCCAAGGAAATCGACGAAATCCCGGCACCAAAGAACGTCAAACAGCTGAGAAGTTTACTAGGAATGTTAAATTACTATAGCAGATTCTGCCCTAACTACGCCTTGGTCGTCGCCCCACTCTACGATCTCCTCAAGAAAAATCGGAAATGGGCATGGGAGATCGAGCATCAAAGAGCATTTCAAGAGGTCAAAGCAATGTTCAGGAACTCGTGCGTCATCGCACACCCGGATTTTTCGGAACCGATGATCCTCCAGACAGACAGTAGCGCTTACGGCATCGCAGCTGTACTTCTTCAAAAACAGGGCGAGGAGTACAAAATCATCCAGCTGGTAAGCAAGTCGCTGCGAGGACCCCAACTGCGCTACTCCGTCACGGAGAAGGAAGCCTATGGAATAGTGTGGTCCGTGATGAAATTACGGCAATATTTGACCGGCCGAACTTTTATTATTCGGACGGACCACAAATCTTTAACGTTCCTGAACAAATGCTTCACTGAGAACGACCGCTTGAAACGATGGATCATCTGGCTCCAGCAGTTCGATTTCCAAATACAACACTGCCCAGGCAGAGATAATAAATTGCCCGATTTCCTGAGCAGATACGGGAAGGAGGTGGAGGACAAGTCAAGAGCAGAAACTCGGTTGGTAGTCGCGCCGATTGATTTGAAAGTCCCGCAACAACTACAGTGGGAATGGAGCAACGTGATAGCATGGCAAGAGCAGGATGAAGAGATGGCGGAGATCATGCGCATCAAGGAGGGAAGAGCAGACAATTCGCCACTTAAGCAGCAGCACGATCAAGATCCTGAGAAATGGCACGTAGTGGATGGTCTACTAACGATCCGCGTACGTCGTCAACCACCCACGTACCGGATATGGATCCCTAAAAGTAAAGTAGACGATCTGATAGGGTACGTGCATTGCAAGAATGCCCACTACGGGGCCAACAAGATCTTGATCCATATACAAGAATTGTGCTACTGGAAGGGGATGGCGCGAGACGTACGGCGCGTCGTAAGCAAGTGCAATACTTGCTTAACTACTAAACACCCAAATCGGAAGTACGCCGGCGCCATGCACAACATCATCCCTGCAGGGCGAAATGATCTCCTGGCCATCGACATCTACGGGCCCTTGCCACGAACAACAAACGGGAATAAATATGTGTTAGTAATGGTCGATGTGTTCTCGAAGTTTACTAGGGTGTATCCGCTTAACAAGACCAACGCGGCTAATTGTTTGCACCAAATTGAGAAGCACTTCGAGATTGCCGGTGCGTACTCGCGAATACTCAGCGACCACGGGACGCAATTCACGAGTACTAAATACCAGAACACATTACGGGAGAAAGGCATAACACCTATTTATTCCAGCATCCGACATCCCCAATCTAATCCATCTGAAAGGGTGATGAAGGAGCTGTCCCGGTTGTTCAGAACGTACTGCTCCGAAAACCACAGTGAATGGAATCAATTAATTCCATATTTAAATATCTGGATGAATCGGGTTCATCACGATAGCATTGGAACGACACCATGGGAAGCGCATTTCGGAAGGAAACCGCCGCACACATTGGAAATGCTAGACAGAGAGGAGGTAACGGGAAATCCACCAGTTGTCACCGATGAACAGATTCTCCAGAAACTTCGTCAATCGGCTGAAGAACGGAAGCGGAAAGAGAAGAAGAAGCCCTACCAATTTACTGTGAACCAGCAAGTACTGTTGAGGACACCCCGAATGTCGAATCCTCAATTAAGATTATTCGCCAAATTTTTTAAGCTGTACGAGGGCCCGTATGCGGTTCAAAGCATAGTTGCCCCGAACGTCGCCAGACTCGTCGATCAGGGTGGAGAGATCATCGGCGACTACAATTTCTACAATCTCCGGCCAGCTTAAGATTTTGTTTCGACGCCGAAAAAAAAATCTTAAGAAGAAAAGGAGGGGGCAATGTGCCGAAACGGGATTATACACCCCCGTCACAGCACAGTTTCGTCGGCGTTCACGCTCGCAGACGGCGAGAAGAGCAGTCGGAATACCTGTGTAGCAAAACGCGCAGCCTGGTATCCGTTGCTTGAACTAGCAGCCACGAACTTTGGAGTCACGTTTTTCCTGAAGGGAGTGAAGTAGGAGAAATTACCCCCCCTTCTCAGTAGCTGCTCAGAATTTCCCCAGCGCAGCGCTAATAAATAGGCCGCCGCGCCGATGGAAAGCTCTCTTTTGTTGCCGACATCTCGCCTGGAAGCAACATCTCTTCTGCTGGTACGCGTCAGGTCTGCAGCTCTTCACGTAAGGCACCGCTTGGCAAGTGTGAAGATTTGATAGGAGCATTAGATTAGCTAGAAATTGCCGCAACGACTCTGTAGAATAGGAGTGTACGGCGTTACAAAAACGTCTAGCTAGTCATCCGCGCAATAGTCAGGAGTTAGAGAAATATTCCGCTATTAAATAACGCGGAAAGTAAAAGTGTGCCCGTTTCTCAGAAAGCTCTGAAAGTTCTTAATTATTAGAATAAAGTTAGGAACGAGCGACGTACTTGCACTCGCAGTTAGGAAGTGCAAGGGACTTTTCTGTAAATTGGGCGTAATTGGAGGCGATAGCAGCCGTGGGAGGAGAATAAATTGGTTAGTGAAGACGCAAGAGTACGCGAATCAGCCGAGAAAACGACGATTGAGCAGAAGGACGGCGAGAGCAACGCAGTACATCGAACTCGAGCATCGTGGTGCGGGGCGCAACACGCTGTTCAAGGTTGAAAGGCGGACAATATCGAGGTAACCCGTAAAGCTGAATTAGGTCAAGTTCACGACGGCAGGGAAATAGAACAGTTTCAAACGTGTTAAAATTTGAGGACACGGATATTCATAATTTGTAGCTTGGAGTGGGAGATTTAATGCATAAAGTGCTTGCCTTTAACCGTTCTAGAGTAGCAGTTATTATTCTGTTACCAGCATTTGTAATTTAAGGAGTAATTAAGAGTAGTGCGCTTGCCCACAAGTCAATTATTGAATGTAAAATTTTAAAAGGCAAGAAACTGTAAATTAGAATTAGTATCACAAACAATTGTAATTAGAGTAAGTTCAATTTAGACGTGGTAAATTTTCAAAGGGAATCCCAGTACTGGTTTAAAGTAATTAATTCAGAAAGTGAGTTATAAACGAAACTAAGTGTTTCATGTGTTGAATAAGCTGTAGAAAGTTGCTTAGTTGTGTTTACTCAATCATTTGGAAGTGTAAATTCTATGTGTGATTAGGTTTAAAGTAATTAATCCAGAAAATCAGTTCCAAACGAAATCAAATATTCACGTGCTGAATAGGCTGTAAAAAAGTTGCTTGTTTGTGTTCATTCAATCATTCTTTTGGAAGTGTAATTATATGTGTGATTTGTTTTCCATTATCATCAATTCATACCACCAAATTTTAAGAGAATTATATGCTCGTTTGTGTTATTTGTGTGACTTTTATTGTGTCGAGGGTTCAGACCTTTCTCGTACCCCAAAGATCCTGCTTCCTGAGATTCTAAGCTCGCTTCACGAGCATAATATCTTATCGACGTGCTTACAGTGCACCTGGAGTGTACAGAGAGGTACTGGTGGCTACGATAGTATTCGTTCGGTTAGAATATATATATATATATATATATATATTATATATATATATATATATATATATATATATATATATATATATATATATATATATATATATATTAATGATGGTAAAACAGCACATACTTTCTCGCATTATTGGAAATCAGTTACGTAATACTGAAATATTGCATTTTCTGCTCTACTAACACGTCAGCTATTACTTGGATACGTCCAATTCAACCAATTCAAACAAAGCGTCTGTGGTGAATATCTTCATTCATTTTGATAGTTATGAGTAGCAATTTTCTTACTTTTACCAATGCAACAACAAGAATAAATTTAACCTTTACAGTATTTACAGCACATTATTACAGAATAGCAAGAATAATTTCATGCTAGTTTGCTTTGTTTACATCAAGCCTTGATTACAGCCAGAGCGGAGTTGTTGGAATCGCGGCGTTGGTAAAACGACAATGGGCAATTTTTTTGGAACATATGCATAGCGACTATATTATTATCAATTCTTGCCAAAATCGCTCATTTCTATCGGCTTTCAGAATTCAACTTGTTTATGAGTTAGGTTAGCGTTTCTAAACGTCTAGAAAAATGTTTTTTGTTGAATGTTCTTTTTAATTTATTTCTGTAATATACTTTCAATACGTATTATTACAGACTCGTAAGTTTCCCATTAACAATGGAGCTTTAGGAATTCATCTTTTTGTATAGTTGTGTACTAAATTTAAGCACTTAATATACATAAAAATTGTCGTGCATGTGAATGGTACTTATTAAAGAATATTAAAAAATACAAAATTCTAATATATTCTAGATAACGTATTGTAATATAAATTGTCTTTTCATGCATTATCATGCATTAATTAACTGTGAATTAACTTTGAGACTATTAAAAAACTTTCTGGGTTGATTTACTCGCATTTAATCATCGTATGTATTTTCCAGACGATATCATAATTTCTTATTTTGAAATGCTATTTTTAATTTTGTAGATTTATTATTTATATTTTTAATTATAAAATTTGGAGATTTTATTACTATCAACGGTTGTCTTTAGTATATTATGTATATGATTAATTTACAACAATTAAATCAACATTCCAGAAATTTTATTTTGTTCGCAATATTATTATTAATTCTGAATAATTGGGATGTAAATGTGCGAAGATAAGATACATATTTTGCACGAGTTTTATCGCAACTAATTTGTATTCTACATTTCTGGACTTAAATGTGAAATATTTTCTGATAAATTAGCACATATAAAATGAGACATTGAAATTTACTTAGTCAGTCATGAACTATGCAGCAAGTGTGTATCAGCCACAGAACTATTTGATTAACGCTCTAACTCCCACGGCAAGGGAAGAGCGGAGCGGAAGTGGCCGCAAGTTCCATTTGCGGAGTGAGACTCCCGCCACCATCTCATTTCGAGGCGAGTAAAACATTCTCTCATTTCGGCGCAGCACTGTGCACTAAATTTAACTAATTATCTTAATAATTACGCCAAAACACAAAGTACGAACAAGTTGGATACTTTGTACGAGAGAATCACAGCTGCACCGCAGTGGGCCCGCACGGAGCAAAGACGTTTTTCGATGGAACGGAAAACATAATTAGTAACGCTACAACAACACATACATTCTCGCATTAGTTCTACCTGTTCTGCTGTATTATACTACTACATAAATCTGCGAAAGTGTTTTCCACCAGCAAAGTTTTTTCCGCAGCGAGACTAGAACTCAGGTCCTCATAATTAATTCGCCGTCACCTACCACTACACTTCAGAAGCGCCGTGTGGATTGAACTCGGGCCGTCGCTTAAAAATGTAATTATCCCAAAGTAATTTTATCTCGATCATGCAATTTTCGAAAATATGGAGGGTTTACCGAAAATGGAATTAGTTTTACCGTTGGATGTTACGTAAGATAAGAACATTTAATAAAACAATTTGTTTGTTAGAAAATATTTTTTATAGAAAATGCATGAATTTTAGACACAAATTAAGCGAAATCTACTTCTTTTCGGCAAAAAATGACCATGACCTTTTTTAAAGAGCTGATTTTTTACAACAGACTTCGTTTTAAACTAAAATCGCTATCCTCAATTCTGTAGTTTTGAAATGTTAACATTTTTCAAAATTTGAAAAATCCGGAGAGTTAACTTAAGTCTAGCACCATATTTTTACTGTCTCTTGATACATACGAGAAGAAAATTAAAAGAAAAAATTGGAGCAGTCTTTGAGAAAAATAGAACTTTCAGACACAAATTGCGCGAAATCTACTACTTTTCTCAAAAATTGTGCATAACCTTTTATAAAGAGTGGAATTTGTACAACAGGGACTTTATACCCTAGACTTTGTCTAGGGTAAAAATCGCTATCAACGAATTTGTACTCCGGAGCATATTTTTATCCTCTCTTGATACACTATGTGATCAAAAGTATCCGAACACGTCCAAAACGCTGTTATGGTGAGGTTGTGTTTCAACACAATAGAGCACCCGTTCATACTGCTCGGCCTGTGGCGGAGTGGCTACCCGACAATAACATCCCTGTAATGGACTGGCGTGCTCAGAGTCCTGACTTGAATCCTATGGAACACTTTTGGAATGTTTTGGAACGCTGACTTCGTGCCATGCCTCACCGATCTGTATCGATACCTCTCCTCAGTGCAGCACTCCGTGAAGAATGGGCTGCCATTCCCCAAGAAACCTTCCAGCACCTGGTTGAAAGAATGCAAGAGTGGAAGCTGACAAGGCAAAGGGTGGGGCAGAACCCTATTGAATTCTAGCATGACCGATGAAGGGCACCATGAACTGGTAAGTCATTTTCAGCTACGTGTCCGAATACTTTTGATTATATAGTGTACATATGAGAAAATTTAAAGAAAGAACTTGGAGCGTTTTTTGAGAAAAAATTGGAAACTTAAATATTTCGCGCAAAATTACACGAAAACGAATAATGCTATTTTTGAAAAAGTGAACATGATCATTTTTCAAGATATGTCTTTAAAGAACAGATTTCATTACGGAAGAAATCTCTATCTTCAATATAGTTATCAGAAGACTCACAAAATACTGCACTTTTGTAATTTTCCAAAAATATGTGATTTCAAAGAATTTGAGGACTACATTATTCTATTAAGTGTTCTTTACACTATCCAAGGGTAAATTTTAATAAAACGTCTGGTACCAATTATGAGAAAAATTGAAAATGTTTTTAATGCCTTGTGTAAAGTAGACCCAAAAATCCAAATATCCGTTTGAAACTCCCAAAGTCTTGACTCAGATGACAGTGATCAAAAAGATAAATTTTGGAAAAAATCAGCTAAACCGTTTTGGCTATAGCGTTAACCACTGACGGACGGAGAGACGGACAGACAGACGCTTTACCACCAATCAATTTTTTAATGTGAAGGATACACAAAACATAGTTTCTGGCTACAGCACGTTAGATGATGTAATTTACTGTACATAGCAACATAACCAATCCAATTTGTCGTTACCAGGGCCCGGTAATAAGAGCTTTTGCCGAAAATTCGCTGTTTCTCGGCGCACGATTACATGAATTTCTCTTCTTACGAAATACGTGGGAGAAAGTAAAAGAAATAAACGAGGGAAAGTAAGCAAAGCACTACGAACTCCATACAAAGTTTTCAAAACACACATCACCCCATTATTTTTCAGTGGCATACCTAACAGAGTCGCGAACGTATAATAAATATGAAACGAGAAGATGATAAAATTTAAATTAGTGTCTGTCTTCACAGAAGAGAAGTTGCAATTCAATTGGTGATATCAATAATGTAGTATCAGCTGCGTAGGGGTAGTGACGTTGTAGATGATGATTATCCTGAATGTGGTGATTGTAGAGACGGTGAAGACACGTGTGAAGTGTGGGCCGATGAAAACTACTCGAAAGGCGTAGATGACGAGAGCGATGACTGATGACTGGCGACGCTAGGAGGGGGATGATTGAGAGAAGATGTGACAAAAACGTAAGCTTCTTTCGGCAGAAGGAGACTGTTGCTAACGGCTCGCGATAGAAGCGAAAATGATGAGCGGTGATGTCGGCAGTGGCGGTTGACACTAGGAAGCTAGTAGAAGTTGATTGTCTTTATTGCTGTGTTTGAGTATCAGACAATAACCACAAGCAATTTAAATCGTGTGGATCAAAAATAGGTGATGTCTGTTGTACGTAACTGATTTAGTGATTGCTGTTTCCCATGGAGATTGTACAATTAGTAATGATCAAAATTATATTGATTATAAAGACTTCTATGAAGTATGAAGTGATGGAAATGCATTTGATGTCGCTCGTGGTGTCGAGGACGGCGACTCTGATGGCCCTAATGATGCTAATGAAGGAAATGATAATTAACAACGGGCTCCCGTCGGTAGTGGCGAGGTGGAAGCAATGATGATAAACGGTTTTATTTCTATTTATAAAATAAAATGCTCGAAAAATAACGAACGGCTGGTGCTTTGAAGCACTCTAGTAAGATACGCTAAATACATAAAAATGCAACGATAAAAGTGGAAAACATGCTACAGCATAGCTCTAATAATTCTCTGCGCACACGTGCTCGACGATAATAAGCGTGCGCGACCTACAGCAAAGTCAACGGTCCAAAAGTTCCCATTAAGTGTATGATATTTGCAGGGTTACCAGATCGAGGAATTATGTCCCCAAAATGGGGATTTTCTCTCATTAAGGGGAAAGAATGGGGAACCGAAATGGACGGGGATATGTTTGGGGATTTTTTGGGAGAAATTATTTTCATCCGGGATCAAAATAAAAATATGATTCTCTCAATTATTATAAATAAAATAGTAATATACTTTTAACGCGTCAAAAAGAGAAAAATAAACGAGAGACATAGAGAAAAAACATGATGAAAAAAGAAGATAGTATACGACTTTGAGCAGCTTCAGGATGACGATTGGTTGATCTGAATTATCAGAATTTAAGTGGACAGCCAATGCAATCATCAGGGACTGCTCATGTCGTTGGTTCGTAATTTGGAAAATATTTTTCGTTTTAAAGTTGGTAATTTTGTTTAATTGGAGTGGTTATTTGGGGAGATTCTGTAGTAGCGGTGTGAAAAGATCTCGCAACACATATAACAACCCGGGGTAACTAACAAAACCAAAAGAAATAAATAAAAAAATGGCGTAGAGAAGAAAAACATGAGGAAAACGAAGATAGTATGCGGTTTCGAACACCTTCCTTAGGAACATTTCATGTGATTGGTTCATAATTTGGAGAATATTTTTCGTTTCAAAAATATTTTTCGTTTGGGGAATTTTTGTTTCATTGGCGTGGTAATATGGGGAGACTTCGTAGTAGCGGTGCGAAAAGATCTCGCAACTCTGGGTATCTGATGACGCGGTCCATGGTGGCGAGTGTCGATGTCAGTGGTGAGAGGGGGGGAACAGGTGACAGCAGCGGATGCCAGCAGCGCTGGAAGCGAAAGTGAGGACCGGCGGTGTCGGCGCGCTGAGGACGCCGCCGGGGGCAGGGGTGAGGGATGGGAGGTGGAGGGGGGCGAGCTTGTTCCGGGAAGCGCTGTTTTCCGGCAACTTTACCGGCACGGCTCGCGCATTGCTCTTCTAATTTGCTGCTGCTGCGCCGGAGTCGGCTGGCGTCGTCGGCGGCGGCGGTGGCGGTGGCGGTTCCCGCCGAATTAACTTGTTGGCCTTTGTGCCGTGGGAACAATGCACGCGGGCGCTGCGGGGGAAGTCCTGGCGGGGTGGGGGCGGAGAGGGGGAGGGGGAGGGAGGGGCGGCGCCGGAGAGAGGTGTATGCATCGTGACGCAGGTGCAGAGGCGTGGGGGAAGACAATGTTCGTTGGTTGTTAGGGATCCCGCGCTAACTCAAGGAAGCTCCGTATATACTACACAGGAAGTTAAAACGGAATCAAATGGTTTCGAAGGACTTATTAATGACGATCCTTTAGGATGTTGTGTCGATCACCCGCCTCATAGTTTAAATGGAACAAGTTTAAATGTAAAATTTTGAACTGATCACAATTTAAAAAAAAATCTTATCTCAAACGATATGTCAATATATGCAGTGAATTTTGTTATTTCTGGTGAACTTGTTTAGTCCATGTTTTGTATTAGTAAGTGTTGGATGTTAGCGGAGTAGTAAACTCTATAGTGATACTGCATCTGCCCTGGCGATAGAGTTTTTATAATTTCTAATGCTCCTCTTTTCTCTTCATATCACTTGAATTTACATGAATGCTTCACAAAGTGTATTGCATTTTAGATCCAAATGCATTAAAGTGATGACGTTGCATCCCTGTTTCAGCTGTCACTTTAAATAAAAGTACTGCATAAACCTCGTGTTCGTTAAAAGTTAATTGGACAGTAATGTGACTTCTGCCCAATCTATGGTAGAATTCAGACATATCAAGAAAGTTTTTTTAGGATCTTCGTCATATTTACATTTGTTCAATGAATTCCAAGAATTACTCTGCACACTTATACTTAACTGTATTCTCCTAAATCACAAATTTATACAACAAAAATATAAGACTTAGATCCGAACAAAATACACCAATTGATCTTCAGCAAAATATCTACTATGCACTTCTTTTCTTTCTCTGAAGTAAAAAATAAAAACATACACGAATTTCCGAATCTACTCAAGCTTTTTTAATTTCAACTTTCGTATTTTCTTTGTATTTACAAAAATATATCAATATTATTATCTACAAAATACTTGTAATAAAGTCTATATTTTTCAAAAAGAAAGAAAGAAATAACTATCAGTAATCCTTATCTAACTAACGATGTTCACAAATCTGGGTTAAATTAAAGCTAACCTCTTTTTGAATACATTATGAACTTTTACAACTTACTGCATACATAGCAGTCAGTTGTAAATTCACAATACAGCAATTTTAAATTTACAGGCTTCGGCAAAGCTGAATTCATTAAATCTGCTACCATTTTTTCTTGCTCTCAATTAGCAAATTTAATCTATTAAATTCATATAAAATGATAGATTCACCAAAATACATACCAATTTTTGTTTTTTGAAAAAAATTGATTGGAGTTACTTTCTTCCAAACAGTCTCATCTAATCTGAAAACATGTGGTCCTACTCTTCATTACATTTTCCTTCCCCGTAACCCTCCGTTTTTTCAAAACTATTAATAACCAAATGTTTTGGAATCGTTTTAAATTAGACTCGTTTTAAATTACACGACACTGCTTGAATATGTGGCATTGCAATGCTTTTGGAAGGAGATGGGTACCGTTCTGACTTCCAGCTCAGAATGGGAGGTCACAGTGGAAATCTACCTTATCAGTCCTTACTTATTAATGTTATACCTCGAAGAGCAATGGATAAGAAGGAGACACGAATATCGTCTAGACACAGATGTAGTGTAGTGAGAAATATAATAGCAATATTATAATTGAAAGTTAGAGAAAAAAAACTTTGAAAATAATACTCATAGTCTACATTTTTCAACAGAATCTCTCTTGAAGCAAATAACAATTGCCAACCTAGCACTCGTCAGCGAGGTTTTCTTTCCTTCGTGTCGCCATCCATCTCCCAAAGAACTGCAGCAGTCACGAGATCAGAGCGGTTGTCCTCAAAATCGCATCAAACGAATTTTCTCTCTGTACTTCGCCAACGTCAGGTCCTGCGTTACCCTTCAGCAATAGACGGGGCTTTTGTGAAGATCACCGCGTAACCCCTGCGGCCCTGCCTCTTCGTCCGTGTCGCATCAAGCAGAAAAGGTTTTTTTTTGACACATTCCCAAACAACAGAGACCTGATGGGGGAACGATCTCTTCTTCAAACAGCTTCTTCTGACAGCAGAGTTCACATGCGTGACAAGTGATCTTTACGGGACTATATTTTTAAAACAGATTGATATAATACGGAGAGTGAAAGAAAATCTGAAAGTCTCCACTTTAGAAAATGCAAGCTTTGGATTGCAATAAGAATTTCGGAAAAACAAAAACAGAAAGCAATCGAACATCTGGTAGTTAAGGAATCCATTTAGTATACTTGTTGCCACTCAATCTATGTGCAAGGAAGATTCTGAATCTTTCTAGAATTTGATCCTAAAATTCCCGCAGGTTTATTCATGTCTCGCAAGCTTTCTAGCGTAAGATTATTGTCTTGTAGTACACGTTTAAACTCTTCTGAACATTAGGAACAGTAATAAAATATAATTGTAGGCAGAGAAACCATACATTTAATTTAATTCCGTTTAGAGTGAAAATGTACTACAATGCTGCAAGAGAGAGAAAAATACACCATTCAAAGATAATATTAGATTATAGTTCAAAACTAAATGAAAAAATTGCTTCGTTAAAAATTACACAAGAAAATACTCTTTCTATAATTGTATCAACTACGAGATTCTCGAGAAAGTAGTTGAAGTTTTGGCGGATATTGGATGATGGTCAAATCATGAAAATTCAAATGATTGTAGCAACGTCGAAAAGACAGCAATGATTAGGTCCGCCAAATCATTCCCAGATGTGTCAGAGGTTCTAGTAGCTATGCAGTGATTCGTATCTCTCTAATAGGCGTTTGAAAACAAATATGGTGCTTTATCAACCATATTTATATTAGTTTTTAATACCTATGACATAGTTTTTAATACTACCCAGATTTTAATAGCAAGAAATGAAAATGAACTCCAGAAAAATGCTTATATATTGCGTAATATCTTGGAAGGTTACAACCTCAAAATCTCTAGCAAGAAAACTAAAGTAACGGCTTTCCACGGCAAATTCCCCGTCAATAAAAAATACGTATTTACAATTCAACGTTGGAACAAGTAAGACATTTTAACAACTGTGGCGGCGATTTGAGCAATGATTACGAGAACGTCCTCGATATAAAAGTCCATCGGTTCCAATAAATGTGCGGCACAATAAGGCGCTCTCGAATAAGACATGAAAAAGACACAACTAAGATATACAAAGTAATGGTAGTACCAGCTTTGCTGTACGGGAGCGAGTCGGGTATTGACAAGAAAGGAAAGTAGCAACACACAAGCTCCCGAAATGAGATTTCTAAGAGCAGTAAAAGGCTGTAACCTCCTAGACCAGTTCAGAAACGAAAACATTCGAAAATACTTCAACATTTTCTCCTCATAATTGACAAAATAAAGGAGAAACTTTCAGTGTTGTCACAACAATTCCAAAGGATGGAAGAATTTTGATAGGGTCTCAAAAGTGATCAACTATTATCGACCAGCCGGAAAGAGAGATCCAGGATGAGCAAGACAACGATGGAGTCAAGCCGGAACAGGCCTTCTGGCCTAAACCATGAAAGAAAGTAGAAAAAATATAACAACGCCTGTTCTTCTTTTCATTGCCAAGTGCAGGAAGCTACAGGTGGTGAACAAAACTTGCCATCTTAAGACGTCTGTACGCGCCTTGGCAAATATCTTTGCCGACGTGCAGATGTTTAGTCTCCACGTACGCAACCCCGTCTTCCTCGGTGTAATGGAAAATACTGACCAACACTATGGACATTGTGAGACTCAATAATGACACACTCTAACCTAAAGCTCATATTATATTATACTTTATACTCAGACTCATATTATACTTTAAAAAATAATTTAAAAGGAGAACTAAATTTTATACCTAATCTAATAATCATTTCCATATTTATATTTCCACAGGATGACCTACAACGACCTCTTTCTGTTGAGAAACTTTTATAATGTTCCGAATGTATGTTCGGTATATTAGTTCAATTCTTTATACTAATTATATGAACACGAAAAACTGTAACTAATGTAGTTATAATAACATTATGTAATTCGAAGCATCCGCGTTTATATACCATATTTCGTTATGTCAGTATTTATGAAAACATTTTGAGAAAATATTTTATTGCAATAATATACGAGAGTATTTTATTTGATGTTCTTGTGCAGTGTGAGCTACTTGTTGAAAAGCTCCTCTGAGTGGTTTTATTCTGTAGCATTTTGGCTGATAAATACCACTAGTTGTTTAATAACTTGATGTAATATTACATTATAACATATACTTTAACGAACGTCAACTCTCTTGAAGAGTCGCATACAGCTTCCAAACTGGTGTTGCAGGCACATATGTTAATACTTTTCCTTGAAACGGGGTACAATAATATATATTGCTATTGTATTTATCTCATACACCACCCGTACAGCTAAATAGATTTGCTGAAGTATAAACTTTGAAGTTAAACGCAATTACGTGTTAGAAAATGTTTTTTATACATTCCGCTGATCATTCTTTGTATATCTATACATAGTTTCCATTTCTTTGTTGTAAAGAGCTTTAAAATACTACTGCAATGTTATTTAATTGGGGTTCTGCAAAAATGCGGTTTGAAGGGGTGATATAGAATTATTTGAGAAATGAATGGGTAATGGTAAATTCAGAAGAAAGGTAGCGTTGATGTTTGGAGTAACGGCGTACGGATGATGTTGTCCAGTCACGTGGTCTCTGGTGAAGGTTTAGTGAATTCTTGGGAAAAGTGAGACATTTCTTCCTAGAGAAACGGATGATGTGTTAGAAAGTGACAGCGTTCGCCGGAATCTTCACCGAATGACATAACCAGAACTTGTAAGAAAGGTTATCGGTTGATGAGCTGAGCCACGCAAGACGACATTGATAAAACAATATCTCCATACGTTAAAAATATCCGACATCAATATTTCCGTGTCTATATGTGAAAAAAAAACTTGAAGAAATATTACGTTTTTTCTAAAGTTGGTAGTAATGGTGGGTTAAATTGTGTAAGAGAAGTACTAGCTCGTATTTAGAACGGGTATTTTTCCAAAGAATATTCTCTCTTGAAATGTATATTTAAACTGTCTTCACGGAAATATCATTTACAAGTTCCAGGAATATTGTAGTTTAGTGTTGAGAGAGAAGCGAAGAGAAGCCCCACATAACTCTGTAATTACGGAATGTTTGGTAGTGTTATGCGAATAATTAGACTACAAAGCACTCCACAAGGTTCTAATTATTACATGATAATTTTCGAAATTTCCTTTACATTAATGACATTAATTAATATTATAAACCAAATAGGTAAATCGGTATATTTGTAAAAGCAATTCATGGAAATTTTTTGAGACTGTACTTGTTAACTTTATGTATTTAATTCCAGATAATGAAAACAAAACCATACAATGTATATAAACAAAAACTAGGTACCTATTCTTTTTGTCAAAAGTTATTCTCGTATAACTGTCCATTTTTATAATGATGTTAGTTAAATACACGTAAAAGCAAACAAAAAGTGGACAATATTGAAGCAGTGTTAGAAAATATAAATATAATATGGCAACGAGTTACAGAAATGAACATTACAGAAATGAACAATGAACAAAGAAAATCAAATTTCAGAAATAATTTTATATTTACCTTAGTCAAATATTATATTAGAAGGATAAGTAAACTAAAAACATTTGTAAGTCGATATTATAGAAGTTTTAATATTAAATGTAATTAGAAAATCTTACACAATACCTTAACATTTCAAATATTCTTATGTTCTACATTTGATAAACTATAAGTCAAATGTTGCCCCCAATAAATTGGGATGGTGTATTTATACGGGTCATTTCTGAATGATTTTGAAGTTAATTCCCAAATTTTTATTTTCAAAGTTTTTCATGTTTAAATAAATCTCTGATATGTTTTTCGGTTCTTACCTTCGCAAAAGATTTAGTGAATTTAGTTCTTATTACTGAAGATACAAAACTGTCTTGAATTGTATATCCCGTTCAGGGCTCCCCAAACTTGAAGATTTGAATTGAATCGAATTCAGTTGCAGAGGAAGAGTGACGATTACGTCGAAAATATAATCATCTTGGATAACTTTTAACAATGTTTTTGTAGATATACATTCATTATTCATGACACCGAATGAACGTCTGACAATCACTTCCATCGTTCAGTTATTTGTTTCCAAAGACCTGCAAATCCGTGGGAACTAACCGCACCTTGCTGGTAACATTACACCCTGCTCGGCGAATTTCCAGAACGGCTGCGTGGAGGGGGGCGGGGCTCAGACCCTGGCTTTGTGAGCGCACGGAGCCAGGATGCTATCGCCAAGGAGCACCCGATAAACAATGAGCGAACAGCAGGCGAAGCCGCACGCCGCCCGCCCCTCTCTCTAGGCAACCCGTATCTCGCTGCCGCTAAGCGGGTTTGCGTCCAGCCCCTTGTTGGCTGCAACGTCACAGTCGCCAAAACAGAGCATAGTGTGTCCTCCACTGAAGCAGCACTGGAGGGCGGGAAGTCGGTGATCAGGCGATTTGGGGGGCTTTAAGAGAAACAGATTAAAGAGCGGGATCGGGTGTGCAGGACGGTGAAAGGATAATTCGCAGAGGATGGAAAGTGGAGAAAGAAGAAAAGGGTTGAAATTTGTTGGAGGGCGGAAGAGCAGCGATGGAATTCCGGGCTAGGAAAAGTGAGGTCGAAAAAAAGGGTAAAGAAGTAAGGTTGGGAGGCGCATAGATGAGGGTAATTATTGGTTGGGGTGGAAGATGGTTTGATTGCAGGGGTGGTTGGTAGGCGCCGCAGGCTGGGAGCATAAGGTTGAAGGAGGTGGTTGCAGGTGGAAGCATATCAGAGAGGGATGATTGGGGAACGGAAGGTTTAAGGTTGGAAGATGGGGAGAGAGGGGACGTGTAGACGCAAAGGTAGAACGCAAGGCTAGTCCATCACATCACATACTTCTCTTAAACCTTATATTTAAACCTCATGCAAATATCCCCATTCGAAATCACGATGTAGAGAAACCCAACCCAACAACACAAGAATCGAAAACAAGTATCGATTCCATGTATTTATTAAATTGTTCTCATAAATTAAATAAACAGAAGTAACTTAATGGTTCCCTCAGCCAATATATTAGCTGTAAGAAATTAGTAATATGTTAGTTTTACGTCACCAATACATGTGACAAAGTTGTAATAACTGAACCATGGAATCGTCTTGTTATGAAATAAATTTAAAGAAGTAGGATCGGAGCAGGAAGGGGAAGTAATGGACGAGAATGGAGACGAGCAAGTGCGGGGAATAGAGGAAAGTGATACGTGAAGGGTCGACGAGGATGGCGTCGTGACAGATGAATGGGGGGTGATGTACACGACCGAAGCAAGTGGCGAGGAGAGAGCTAAGTGGTGGCAGGGAGATTGGAGGGGCGGCGTTGGTGAGGGGTGGTTAAGGTACGAAAAGCGGCGAGAGAGGTCACGTCGAAAATTATTGTGTGTCGTTGAAGCCGTCAATCACAATGTCGAGACCTGAAATTTTATCTTCACTTACAACATCACGAAAATAATGTTCTCCAAAATTATTAGATTTTAATTATATACACTAAGAGCAAGAAAGAGTGTAAAAATAAACGCTGAAGATTCGAGAAACATGTTTTTAAATTCAAAACGATATGAAAGTTAATGTTTGCGCCAACGCAGTTTTCAAGCTCTCTGAAGTATTTTTAGTTTAATGATTCCTGGTTGGTAGCTGATTTATCTCTTGTTTGCTCGCTTATTGGATTACCAGAAACTTAAAAAAGCCCGAGAATCAGAAAGACCAACCGTATATTTCCAATCCTTCTGAATACCATCATTTCACATTCACTTTTTCTTATCTCTGCTGCTTCCTTTCAACATTTTCATCGAACCTTCAGGCTCCTTCGCTTGATCATTTATCATGTTTCCAAAAACTGTCATTTTAGTTGTCTCATATCCTCAAAATCCACTCACCGTTCCATTGTTCTCGGTATAACAAGTCATCAGGTCGTTATTTCTCTCTCTCTCTTCCTCTATCTTTCTCTCGCCCCCTCATCTTTCTCTCGCCCCCTCATCTTTCTCTCGCCCCCTCATCTTTCTCTCGCCCCCCTCATCTTTCTCTCGCCCCCTCATCTTTCTCTCGCCCCCTCATCTTTCTCTCGCCCCCTCATCTTTCTCTCGCCCCCTCATCTTTCTCTCGCCCCCTCATCTTTCTCTCGCCCCCTCATCTTTCTCTCGCCCCCTCATCTTTCTCTCGCCCCCTCATCTTTCTCTCGCCCCCTCATCTTTCTCTCGCCCCCTCATCTTTCTCTCGCCCCCTCATCTTTCTCTCGCCCCCTCATCTTTCTCTCGCCCCCTCATCTTTCTCTCGCCCCTTCATCTTTCTCTCGCCCCCTCATCTTTCTCTCGCCCCCTCATCTCTCTCTCGCCCCCTCATCTCTCTCTCGCCCCCTCATCTCTCTCTCGCCCCCTCATCTCTCTCTCGCCCCCTCGTCTCTCTCTCGCCCCCTCGTCTCTCTCTCGCCCCCTCATCTCTCTCGCCCCCTCTCTCTCTCTCGCCCCCTCTCTCTCTCTCGCCCCCTCTCTCTCTCGCCCCCCTCTCTCTCTCGCCCCCTCTCTCTCTCGCGCCCCTCTCTCGTTTGCGCGCGTAGCACACATGCGCGTTTCTACGTATTGTCACGATTGTCATATTCATAACTTACGACAGGCAGATGTTTGCATTTCTCTCAAAGCTTAATGCGTTTTGCCCGACCTCTCTCACATTTTCATCGCCCTTTCGTCTTAGCCTTCCCCTATCTTCTCTTCTCTTTCTCAGTGATGATTATTCCCTCGCGTACTTTCACGCCTTTTGATATTCACCCTCTCTCCCTCAAACGCCTTGCTCTCCCACTGTTCATCTGTTTCGTAGAGCCCTGCCATGTACCGACATATTCCTTCGGACACAAAGCGAGGGGCAGCTACAATGGAGGGCGTCAGACTTAGGCAAACTTAGCAGCAAGGGTGGCTTCGCACTCACCATGCGCGCCAGATATTGAACCTGCGACGTTGCTCCGACGCTTCGAGTGTAATACGCCCTTTTGGGATGTTCTATGGTTTGAGTCTCGAAGGTTGGTAGTATTTTCGACACTAGCTACACAAATACGTCGAATTAAACCGGTGTCTAAATCGTTCCTGTTTCTCGTTTTACGAATGGAGCTAATCCATGCATTCTCCTACTCTTTAGGCACACTATTGCTTAAAATATCTGCTAAATCTGTTCTGTTAATCTGCATAATTTGTTAAACAACATTGACACATAATCTAAAACAAGATTTGGTTCATATTTTAATAGCTCGAGTGCCAAAACTCCAGGACCAATTTACTTATTACCTTTAATTTTTTCAGAGCTTATATAACTTCTTGTGTTATGTTAGCTATCAGAGACTGTGATTCTACATATCTAGGAAACTAACATTTCAAAATTCAGATCTTACTTTTGTGAGAAACTTACAATAGTGTTCCTTTCATTTATGGAGCCTAATCTGATTTAGATTTTTAATTTCATTCCGAGTTTTATTTAATTTTGAAATATTTTTCCAGGCTTCTCTTGATCGTGTGCTTCCTGTGTATCTATCAATTTTATTACAAACTCAGTTCCAATATTGATCCTTTGGTTTACATACTTGTTTTGAGAGTGTTTATTTATTGCATATAAGCATTTTTGTTATGGATTGACAGACACCTTTTATACAAAGATTCCTTTTCCTTCAACAATGGTTACAGATTTTCATTCCACCAATAGTTGTTACATTTTTTCTTTTCAATAATTCTTTTCTATATTGTTAGAATACCTGCTTGATGTAATCTTTCTTTTAAATTCTCGTAAATACTCTCCACATCTATATTTTAATCTATGTGCTACATTTGTGCCAGTCTCAATTTTCTACGAGAACATTGTCAATTTATTATTAAAACTTTCTAAATTAAATTTTGGCAATTCGACTTTTTCCATCTTTTCTTCAATACTATTCTGTAAGCAAATTCTAGGAGGGGATATTTACTTGAGCTTGTATTACCCCAAAGTGATCTGACCCCCATGTAACCCATCCTTGTTTCCTCACATCATAGACTTTCATGGGTGCACCTATTCGAACAATTATACTATAAATTATTGCGCTTAGATCCTTTTTTCTTTGAACCATGTGTATTTATTGACATCAAACAAAAATTATTAAAAATCCATTAAAAATCCATTAATAATTCTCATTAAGAATTTTTTTTATTTAAGGTCGCATCAACTACTAGGTCATTAGCGACCACTATTGCTTGTAACGGTATGACAACTATGAGGCTGACACGCTATGATAATGATAGGGGTGTGAAAGGACGAACACAATACAACCATGCCCGAGGCGGGACTCGATCCTTCCGTCCTTGTTCGCTATGGCACTACTCCCCTAGCGATCTCGGCCATAAGGACCGGCTCATTAAGAATTGTTTACACACTTCTTTCAATCTTTTACCATTTTCATTAATTCGTTTCCCTCTTAATTATCAACTGTTTTACCATTACTTTTGTAGATGATGCGCCCATTCAAATCTTCTATAAGCATTATAATATTTCCTATGACGTGTGTCAAATTCTCAAAGAATTCATCTTTTATTTTAACTTCAGTGTCATCATTTGGAGAATGCACATCAACAATGGTGAGGGTGCGATATATATTGCTAGAAAAACAATTTTCTCGTTAACTGGCGTGTTATTTATTACACTGAATTTTTAATGGGATAAAATATTCAAATCTAATTTTGACGTCTATATTGGAAATAAATTTAATAACTTTTATATGGGATACCTATTTTCCAAAATGCCGTCTTTCAGTCATTATGAATTTGCAATACAAGTGATGACCGAAAGGAGTGCTACGAATTGACCAATACTAACTATAATTTACAATAAATTGTGTGTTTAATGTTAATAGTCTACTTATTCAACCAAAAAGGGTGTACAGCTTCTGTTAGGTTGAAATGAAAACGCCAGTGTTTCTCTCGATCATAGGGAATTTTTTTCCTTTACGAGGTCATTCTGTCATTGCAATTTAAGGACATTTTTGTCATTGGAAGGATAATTCAGTTCTTTGAAACAAAACATTTATATTTAGACGACACTTCGTCCACTCAAGCTGTAACTCTTCAGATCTGTAAAATTAGTATGTGTTTAGTGACAAATTATGTAGTAGTGTAGTGACTAATTTTTCATTAACTAGCTGAAAAAATCTAAAACACTAAATTCTTACAGAGAAACACGAAATAATCAAAAAACTTTTCCAATTCCAGCCTATGGATCACTAAGTTTCGAGGATGTTAGTTGCAATGTGTATTCCGTTCACCTAGAGCAGAGAAATGCAAGCCCCCACCAACCCTTGTCGTCTCCTCTTTTCCGGCCGCCGTCCCCGAACTTGGCGTTCTCCTTCTCGGAATTACTCGGGCAGACGAAAACTTTTTAAGTAGCTTGTAAAATGTTTTTTGCGAGATACCAGTGCTCGTTTAAAGTATACACACTGCGTTCTTATCCCCCCCCCCCGAGGCCATCTATTTGTCAGCTTAATTAAGTGTGTAACTTGGACGTCAGTGAGAGAGAGAGGGAGAGAGAGAGAGAAAGAGGAAGATTCTTAGATAATATTTTAGGAGAAAGGCGCGTTCCTTAGGGTTTGAAACACTAAGGTATGTACAGTTGTTGAAAAGATATGGACCATAAGGTATATTCGTAATTATTCTGATAAACAATAACAAAACTACGCAAATATGGTGGATACAGTTCAAACAACTATTTTAAGAAAACATTTAACAATATTATACACAATAGTAACACACAATACAATTACAATAGTAATATTATACACAACAGAGAGTAAAAAAGGGCATTAGCGTACCTCGATAATGCAGTTGCTAATAAGAGGTGATTAAATAAAAATTGAAGATCATTACCAACGTTTGTATAACAGCGTTAAATAACTCCTTTTCACGTCAAAACTTAGGGCCTCTCGTTTGAATTAATGACGTAAGTTTGCAGAAAAGATGATTTTCAAAAATTGCACCAGAAGAAATTTGAACATGTTACAATTAAAAACATATATAAATAGTATTTAGCTCAATTGTCTTAAACAAGGACCATAAGTGGATGGGCGTAATAGATTTGTTGTGCGACTCGTGTCTTTCCAGATGTGATTGTGGTCAACCGTATATTTCTGGAAACTATTGTGGTGTGCGTCTCTTATGAAACTTGTTGCCAGTTTTTTCTCATTTGATATGCCTCGACGAATAAGAAGGCCGAGGGTTTTCATCGTAAATGTTTTGTAATGCCTGGAAAAATCTTGCAACGCTTGAGAGCAGTGCATTTATTTCAGTTATTTCTGAGTGTATCCTATTGTGAATACGTGTGCAGATACTTTTGATATTACATGTACCGACAGAGAAAGAGAGAGAGAAATAGAGAGAAAGGAAAAGAAAAAGAGAGAGAAAGAAAAAGAGAGAGAAAGAAAAAGAGAGAGAAAGAGAGAGAGAAAGAGAGAGAAAGAGAGAGAAAGAGAGAGAGAAAGAAAGAGAAAGAGAGAGATAAAGAGAGAGAAAGAGAGAGAGAAAGAGAGAGAGAAAGAGAGAGAGAAAGAGAGAGAGAAAGAGAGAGAGAAAGAGAGAGAGAAAGAGAGAGAAAGAGAGAGAGAAAGAGAGAGAGAGAAAGAGAGAGAGAAAGAGAGAGAGAAAGAGAGAGAAAGAGAGAGAGAAAGAGAGAGAGAAAGAGAGAGAGAAAGAGAGAGAGAAAGAGAGAGAGAAAGAGAGAGAGAAAGAGAGAGAAAGAGAGAAAGAGAGAGAGAAAGAGAGAGAAAGTGAGAGAAAGAGAGAGAAAGTGAGAGAAAGAGAGAAAGTGAGAGAAAGAGAAAGTGAGAGAAAGAGAGAGAAAGTGAGAGAAAGAGAGAGAAAGTGAGAAAAAGAGAGAGAAAGTGAGACAAAGAGAGAGAAAGTGAGACAAAGAGAGAGAAAGTGAGAGAAAGAGAGAGAAAGTGAGAGAAAGAGAGAGAAAGAGAGAGAAAGTGAGAGAAAGTGAGAGAAAGAGAGAGGTGTCTCCAGAAAAACTAAGCTCTTTGCTTGGAATATTAAATTTATACATTTTGTTACCCTTTTCCTTAGTAACTGTTATTTACTACATAAACCATTTCTTATAACAATAATAATAAATTCAGTTCATACACAGTGTTTTTGTTATGGTTCTACGTAATCGTACAACATAATAAAAATGTTTTTCTTGATTACAATTTAGAAATTTTTCATCCAAAAATTGTTTTAAAACATCAAAACTTTTTCAAGAGAAAATTTAAAATAAATTCATTGGGTCACAAGTAGATAGTAGGGTAATAACATTTGCCAATAGTAGTGCTATATTATGTGCTATATCCAGTAAAAAAATCATGTGCGTGTGATAAATAGTTTATCAGAAAATGACTCATTTAAACAAAAAAATCAGTTTTCGGTAAGACTAATTTTTATATTTCAACGTATGTTTGTATACCCTACTGGCTTCACACCTCCGCTTAAAATGTGATCCAAACCGAAATAATTGTGGTTTTCTTTGTTAAAAGATATTGAGAAACACAATAATAAAACTAAAAGCATACAAAAATAAATGATGCTACAATAGCACATACATTCTTGCATTGTTTGTTACTTCTCCCATTTACAAAATGTCAGAGAATTCAATGAACATTTCTATAAGCGTACTTTGCACTATCCGAGAAAAAAAATCAAGAAAAAATGCGGAACCATTTTCAACAAAACATTGTGTTTATAGTTGCATTTCACGCAAAATTTCTCGAAAACTATGCTTGTTGAAAAATTGTCGAAGTAGTTTTGAAGAATAGCTTTAATTACGAAAAAATATATTTTCAATATTTTAGTTATAGAAAAACACCAAACATTTTAAAATATTTTCTCACGCATACTAGAAGCAACGTTTGAAAGAATAACACAGGTCCCACTTTAGTTTAACTTCACTGAACTTTCGAAAATTGCAAAAGGTAGAAATAACACGAAAAAGTACGCGCTGTTGTTGCACTACTAGTTTCACTTTTCAAACAATGATTACAAAGTGCGGAATGCTCCCACGGATCAAATTTCGATACAATTAATGATTTACCTCGCATCAGACTGTACATTAATTTAGACAATCGAATGATAAATATGTACACACGCACACTACGTACATTATTTCATTCTTGCATCACACTTGGGAAAAGATTGAAAGATTTTTGTGAAAAAAATAATTGAATTTTAATAAGAGTAAGAGAACATTGACGTCACCTTTTCTTTGCATTTTGTCCGTCAGAGAATCAATTAAGTGATCATAATACTCTCTCCCTTGCAAGGCTTCTCAATTCGATTCGCCCTTAGAGATTCAATGAAGAAATTCTATAGAAAGGAGATCCTCGCATTTCTTTCTTACGATTATAAGGTTTCCGAAATTGGAACCCGTAGGTCTTCAGAATGAGGCCTTTTTGCCACCCTTTGTATTTTATCAATCAAGTCTCTTCGTTCTATTTCAAAGGGATTCCTAAAAAGTTGAACATTGTTCTCATTTAAGACCTAAAAAGAATGCACTTATAATGATACTCGTATGCAAATATATAAATACTTCCAAGCTTTCTTCGCGTCTTGAATTGTCTATGTATCTCCTTACGATTTCACCTACAAATGGCCAACGTGCTAGGACCTTCATTCGCAATTTTTCAACCATGTCATTTGGATAACATTTAGGGGAACATTTTTGGGGGAAATTTAGAAGCAAATGTGACGAATATTTTGAAGAACATATGGTGAATAGTATATAAAATAATATTTGAAAACATTTTCAGGAAACAAACAGAGCATTTAGAAAATACATGGAAACATTTGAAGAACATAGGGAACATTTGGGGAACGTGTGGGGGGCATATAGGAACATTTGGGGACAGGTTATGAATATAAGAAAGAACCTGTGGAGGTACGTATCGTATGTTGGGTTTACAGACTTCAAGGGTTGGTGACAAGTGCCTCTAAACACCAACTGGAGCATGGGCAAATGCTTATGAGTGTTACCAGTTCAGAATATCAATTCCCGTCACTTTTAAAAAGAAAAACATCCACTGCACTAACAGCACTAAAACAAAAGCCACCCAAGTGTTCGGAAACACCAATAAATGAAAGCCTTTTTTTAGATTTATGCTTACATTATTACACAATTAGGGAACAGAGATACTCGAGTTTTTGGGATTATACTGCACTCGTGCGGAATTTTTCCGCGATTAACTGATTACAAGCAGTGCGTCAACTTCAACACTCGACAATATTTCTCTGAAAAATAGTATCTTTCCGGCAGAAATTAACATTAAGCTACAGCATATGCACAGCATCAGGTTCATTAAATTCTGTGAAAAATGTTTAAATATTAGAAATACATCTAAATATTTTGTCAAAAACTGCTCCAAATATTTGAACGGAAATTGTCATACAAGACAAATTTTTACTCTTTTATAATATTTTAAAATCAGTCGTACTTCTACTATTAGAAAGCCGAAAATTAAGAACATTTGAAAACAATTATATATTTGTGCTGCAATAGATGGCAGCTGGAAAGAGCGTGAGGCAGAACAGATAAGCTAGACCAAATCCCCCAAAAATTAGAGACCATAGCAGTACGAGAAAGTCTGTACCATTCTGTAGCACCACTAATTAATTATAATTTGCGTATGCTTCTTAAGGTTCCATAGGTCACTAGTACACCAGCGGCTTCAGAGGACTAGGCGAATTACTTCCATTCCATAGATCGCCAGTACTTCACCGGCTCCAGGACCATTTGAATTATATATATTCCATAGATCGCCAGCCACCGGCTTCAGGACCATGTGAAGTATATACCGTAAGTCACTGCGTTCAAATCCCGAAGGAAGGTACAATGTTCCAGCTTTGCACTTCTGAGAATTATTATTATTATTATTATAATAATAATAATAATAATAATAATAATTATTATTATTATTATTATTGAGATCGGATTAGTGCTAGGCTAGATCTCTATGATAACTCAGTAGGTAAAAACTTGGGATTTGGTCTGCGGTATCCTTCGTAAATTATACCTACACATTGGATAAGTTAGTAACAATTATTCACTTTAGAATGCACTGATTCTTGTGAAACTCATGCGAACAGATATACATATTTCGTTTAGAGACTGCTTCAAACCATAGTTACATTGTGTAACTACGGTTTGAAGCTGTCTACGACGTCTGCGCTGACATGTAGAGAGCTCCGGCGCAAGGCCAGCGAGAGTTCATTGTGGAAGACGTTAATGCGCGCTTTAGACGCGTTAGATGCACTTGCAATCGCAACACAGTTCATACAAACAATGCAAGCTGCTCGCAGCATGCGTTCAAGTAACTGGTCAGGTTTTCACTTGAGGTAACATTGATGGCTTTAATCGTAATTTAGTTGGTTGGTATTACCTCACAGCTTAAGATACAATAGATAGTACATCCGCAATGAAATACAATTGCCTATCAATAGAACTTTTGGTTGCCAGAAGGCACGAATTTTACGTCAGACACGATCATGCATGAATACTCGAAAGATATTAGATTATATTAGATTAGATTTATTAATAATTCTGCAATTAAGTTTGAGAACTTGGTGGCAGAATACACTAACTTAACATTACAGAACTTAACAACTTTACACAATTTACAAACTTTACAAATTAACGTGAACATTTCACCGTGCAATCTTTCATAGTACTCCACTTCACCACACTTCACCGCACTGCTTCACCTAATAATAATAATAATAATAATAATAATAATAATAATAATAATAATAATAGTAATAATAATAGTAATAATAATAATAGTAGTAATAATAATAATAATTCTTAATTACATAGAAGACAGAGTTACTTACACTGAATATTATTAAATATATGTATAATACACATATCAACATTCAGGAAACTAATTTATTTTTAAATTTGCTCAGGCTTTGAGAAAAGGGATCGAGGATTGTCACAGGCAAACCGTTCCAGTCTCTAATAGTCCGATTTGCGAATAAATATTTCCCAACTTCCGTTTTCTAAATTCTTGTCTGAATTCTGTGCATGTGATCCGCTCTGCCTCTCATCCTGTCTGTGGCGCGTCAGGCAGCGAAAGAACGCCGCTTCGGCTTTGGAAGTTAAGGGCACGGGATGAAATAAAACGTACATAGCAGTACGAAATTTGGGCTAATGTGCCTACGAAAAAAACCAGACAAACAAATAATTACAGAATAAGATATGTAATGCTTGGCTTTTGCTTGATAGCGACCATCCTCTAATAATTTACTTTTACTTGTGTAGAACACTAACACTTCTACAATGATATTTAATGCGGTTTTAATTGAATGGCTCAGTACCGGAGCTGTTTAATCCACGATGTCGAGAATTCCTTTATTCCTGAGAAGTATGGCTCCGAATGATGCTTTATTAGTGTCATAATTATTTATCCTTGTGAATGAATTAATAGACTGAGCCAATAAACTATTCCTCCCTACACAAGGATTAAAACTTATTTTTGGTTTGGAAATTATGCAATTGATAGTTCACAGCCATGCTGTAGAGTTAAATGTGCCTTCACAACCTAATGGGTTAGGCAACTCTGGCACTGATCCACTCAATTATGTTTCTTTCCACTTTCTTTACGCAACGACAACGCTTCGCAGCATCAGCAGATCGTGGTGTTCTCTAAGCTATAGAATGTCACAGAGAGTATAGCCTATTAGTTCATTACTTTAACCTTTACTCGTGCTTTTACACTACAGTCATTTACTTATGAAATATAGTCGTTGCCACTGCAATATTCGGAAATTTTTAAGTACTCCAAAATCGATATCTAAAAATAATTTCACACAAATTTTCGACAGTTTGAAGTAAATAAGAGACGATATATTTTTGCGGAGGTGACATCATCGTAAATATTTCTGGACGTATGTTGTAAAAACCTACCTTGCCAATAAAACCGCCATGATTTGAAATGATCGTATTGCTATTCTCATATTTTTAAATTTTTGTGCCTGCTCTAGGGTAACACGTAACCGTAATAATAAGCATTATCGTGCCCAATTATATGTGACAGTAAATTATGTGGTAGCACAACTAGTTTCCTATGGATTTTTACACTAGAAATGCTTTTCGTAGTTAATACTCATTTAATATTAATATTTTTAACAAAGAGAACAAGTGGCCATAGCAGAAGGCAAATGTGACAATAGACGAGTTATAGAGGCCCATAGATGGGGTAACGTATCATTATTTTATTTAAATATTATTAACAACTACGCTAGATATTTTATTCCTAAAAATCCTTATCTTAGTTATTCATCTTAGAAATTTTAGTATCTCCTCATATCAGAGAGAAGTTAACACACAAACAAATTTGAAGTAGATTTTTTCTTAAATTGACTATAGCTTAAGTCACTGCCGCAGTACACTTCTAGTATTTTAATAAATTACACCATGATGAAGAGAAAATAATAGGTTTCCATTGAGAATACAAATATTTGAAAATTATAATTTCATTTTAAAGCGCTGTAATTCAAAATAATGGGATCAAATATTATATATGAAAGATGGTACTAATCGTACTACATAATGGCACATAATTTCTTGCAATAGTTTGTTTCCAAATTTTATTGGTCTAGGCTAGCTTTTCGGTTTTGCATCAACCCCTTTCTAACTACCATCTGGGCACATTTCAAAATTTTCTTTTACGCGTTTTCAATTTTCAGTCCTCTAATCGTAGGACTGAAAATGCCTTTAAAAATACAAATATTACAGAAGAGTTTATTTATTTCTACGCAACCGATTATTTATTTATTTCTATCAAAAAACAGGCAAAGCCCAAAAGTACATAAAATTTAAAGACTAGGTACATTATGTGAGTCTATTAAATAGTATAGGTAACAAATTACATGATTAAATGCAGTCGATCGTTTGTACATAATACATGTCTTGTGAGGGTTATTTGTAGTCACATAGTAACTTACTTTTGCTTTTTAATTTAAATGAGTAACAAGGTAAATCAAAATCTAGAAACAATTCATTTGCTGTTTTACACATTCGCCAAAGCGGTGCAAAGTAACTGATATTTGTTCTCGCTGTTGGTATCATAAAAATCGAGTGGTTTATTTCGCGCAGATTACGTGAGGGTACTCTCCATGGTAGTTTCGATAATAAATATTCACAGTCAATTTGATTATCAATTAATTTATATAAGAAAATATGTTCGTCATATTTTCTATGTGACTCTATGTGCTAATATTAAGTATTCTAGCAACTTGTTCATAGTCGTGAGTTAATCGTGGCGAAGGAATCCTCAGCTTCCATGCTACAAAATTAAAAAATTTGTGTTGAATAGATTCTATTTTATTAATATTATTCTTGTAATACGGAGACCAGATTGGTGAGGCATATAGTAGATTGCTTCTGATCAATGTTAAGTAAAGAATACGAAATGTCTGAAGATTGGTAAAGTCTGAAGCAGTTCTTCTGATGAATCCCAGCATTCTGTTTGACTTATTCAATATATAATTTATATGGTAGTTAAACTTTAATTTATCATCAAAAATCACTCCAAGATCTTTAAATTGTGGTACTGAATCTAATTCTAGATTATTTAAATAATATTTTGTTAAAAGAGGATTCCTCAGTTTCGAATAACTCACAACTTTACATTTATCAATATTGATCATTATGCGATTTTCAGTACACCACAGAGAAAGATTGTTCAAGTTCTCTTGGAGTCTCAAAGAGTCATCTAATGTTTTGATCGGCGCAAATAATTTCAAATCGTCAGCAAATAAAAGAAAATTACACGACTCTAGTTTCCACTTGATATCGTTTATATAAATTAAGAATAGGAGCGGTCCGAGATGCGACCCTTGGGGTACACCAGATGAAACTATGATATTCTTTGAGATGAAGTTTTTGTAATTCACATTTAAGACTCTACCCAACAAATATTCATTCAACCACATCAAAAAAGTTCCATGAATACCAATATGATACAATTTTTTAATTAATATGCTGTGATTTACTTTATCAAAGGCCTTAGAAAAATCTGTATATATAGCATCAATTTGTAAGTTTTGATCAAGATTTTCTATCACAAAATGTTGGAATGATAAAAGATTCGTTGTTGTGGATCTATTTTTTCTGAAACCATGTTGTTCGTTGATTAATATTGAATTCAATTCTATTATAAGTTTTTCTGTAATTATTGACTCAAATAATTTTGGAATAGTACTATGTTTTGTAATTGGTCTATAATTTTTAATATTTGAACGGTCAGATGATTTGTGGATAGGTGTAATGAAGCCTATTTTCCAAATTGATGGAAACGAGCCTTCATTTAATGATTTTGAAAATAGATAGTGAAGTATCGGTGTCAGATTTGGTAGACAATTTTTGAGAAATATCGGTGGAATGCCATCTGGTCCCGGACCATTTTTTATGTCAAGTTTACTGATGGCTAAGTAAACCTCTCTCTGTGAAATCGATAATTGTCCAATATTTATTGGAGAATTTACATAGTAGTCAGGTACTGTGTATTCGTTTGAGTCTGTATCATAAACTGAGTGAAAGTAGTCAGCAAAATGATTCACAATTTCCTGACCAGAACTGGTAGACACGTCATCACAATACATAATATTCGGTAAACCAGAGGATCCACGCTTTTTGTTTGCAAATTTCCAGAAAGCTTTGATATTATAATTAATTGAATTTTCAATATTACCAATATGAACCAGATAATCAGAACGAATTTTAATTTTACTAGATTTGCGAAATTCAGAAAAAGTATTATAATCGATAAGATTTTTAGTTTTCTTATATTTTTTGTGCGCAATTGATTTTTTCCTCAACATATCTTTCAACTCTTTTGAGTACCAGTCAGGATACTTTGAAGGTTTAACTGTGTATTTAGGAACATTATTTTCTATAATTTTGTAAATTACATCATAAAAATAATCTAAAGAATGATCAGGCGTGTTATTTTCAAACAATGAAAACCAATTCAAATGTAACAAATCATTATTAATAGCATCATAATCCGCTCGATTAAAATCATATTTAACTTGATTACTATAAAGTGTTTGAAAATTCTCTCCCATATCAAAAGCAATATCTAGAGCAGGATGGTATCGATAACACAATATCATTGGATTTGAAGATTTAAAAACGTTACATTTTGAATCTTTTACAAATATGAGATCCAAGATATCATCATAATCATTTTTAATAGTGTTAGATTGGAACAAATTTAAATAATTTATGGAATTTAGTAAGATTGAACTTGAAAAAATAACCTCATTAGAAGGAGCCAAATATTGACATTTAACTCCAGTATCATCATTTATCCACTCAGTTTGTGGTAAATTAAAGTCACCAACTATCAAAAATTCGGAGTTTGGATTTAATTCAAAAATTTGTTCTAGTTTTTCAGTGAACTGAGAATATGTATTTGATGAGGACTTTGGGGGAAAATATACGGCACCTAGAATAAGAAATGAATTTGTTGTTTTAATTTTTACGAAAATTTGTTCTGCACCTGCGTTTAAGGATTCAATGATGATACTGGAATATTTTTTGTGTACTGCAACCATTACCCCACCGCCTCTGCTATGCTGGCTTGTCTCAGAGCTTCTGTCTTGTCTAAAGATGTTGTGATGTGGCAGATCCAGCTCAGCATCGCAGATCCCGTCATGAAGCCAAGTCTCGGAGAATGCCATGATATCTGTGTGACCATAGGCTGCTGCAGAGTTGTTGAAAGCAGAGAGTTTTGTGCGGAGACCACGTAGACTCTGATAATAAGCAGTGATAGTGTATCGGGTTTGCCTGTTTTTCAGTTTTCCGGATTTATATTTTTTGATCCGAGTGATTTCTCATTTGCTGAGGAATCAAATATTTTTGGAACACCGTTTATGTATTTGATATGTAGATCTTTGTTTCCCTTTTCTGATTCTTCATTGATCTTGGAAATAAGATTTCTCATATGGCTACGTTGTCGTAAAGTCATATCGGGACTAATTTTGACATTTCCCTTGTACTTTTTCTTATTTCTCAATATATCAAGGGCCAGATCTGAGTCAGGCAATAATACCTTAATCGGTCTAACTTTATCATTAGCTTTTGAAGTTTTTGGTTCTTTGTTCATATTGTTTAAGATTCCAAGTCTATGGAATGAAAACTCAATGTGGGTGTCAGTTATATTCGATAATATTGACTTTATCTCTTTCTCATCATTTTCGTGACTCTGTTGTTTGTTTTGTTTTTGATCTTCATGTAAGCCATAAATAATAATATTTTTCGATCGCCGTTGACGGTCGATAAATTCGGCATAGATATCCTCGTATTCATAATTTGCACCACCAGATATTGATTCCGAAGAATTTCTCTTTTTCAGATCAGCAACCTCCTTTACAAGAGCTTCATTTGATACTTGAAGCTCATCAATTTTTTGATTTAATTTAAATATTACTGATTTTAAGTCTCTCGGAATATCTACTGACTTACACTTTATACAGTAATATTCCAATTCTCTGGGAGTTTTTTTCCGGGCAAAAACTCTTTGTTCAGAAGCTCTAAGAGTGGTACATTCTGGATGGAGTTTACCTTTACAAAGATCACAGTCAATATAGTCTGCATCTTGGGGTTTGTTTCGAGGCTTAATCTCACTTTTGCACTTCATACATACATCCATAGTTTTAAGATTAAATGAAAATATTTAATAGAGTTAATTAAATAAACAAAGTAACAGCACTTCGAAAATAAATAACTCAAATACAGAGATAATCAATCAATGGCAGTCAACCCGCAACGTAAACACGTCCGATTTGGACAGTTTTAAAAATCTTTCTAGTATCAAGACTATGGTAAAGAATTTATCCACGGTTTCTTGTTAACTTTACAAACGACGTTCACAAGTTCCAATTCCAGATTCGATCACTGCAAGATCAAAGTTCTTTTTTACCGCACACGACGAACATAACCTGTACTGAGCTGGATCATGAATTCCCGACAATTTCCAACGGGTCCGCTAGCATTTTGAGTTCGTTCTAAAATGAAATTTGCGTTAAAAAATGGTAAAGCTTTTGAAAAAGATGTAGAGTGTTTTTAAAAATGCGCATTTGGAACCTCATTTTCGTCAAAAACTTTTGCGTTTTCGAGAAACATAAAAAGAAATTTAAAGTAATAGATTTTTAAAACGTAATCATGTACTCAAATTGTTGATAAAGTAAATATTAACGTCGTGAAAGATATTTTTAAAATATTACATTTCTGTAATTTTCGAAAAATCAAAAGATCCGCTCAAAACAAATGAAAAAATGGAGCCGTGTTTGAGAAAATGGCTTTGACAGTATATTGGCTGCCGGTAGTGTGAAACTCATTGTACCAACGTATTTGAAGCTACAAGAAAGTTCATGCTTTGCATTAACAATACTATATTATGTCATTAATTTATACTGTTGTTCTTATTCGTGCAACAAAGTAATATTACAAACGAATAGCAAACGCTATTTTTTGTAAAACATCATTGTAAATTATTACAAGGGTAAAATGGTTACTGAACCAGCAAAAAAAGGTATGTTACGTACATATGTAGGCCAAGGCCGACTCTAATAGGGGTGGCCGTGGTTGGCCGGGGTGTTTATCATTTTTTGTGAAATGGATTTACCAGAGGCAATTAATGAAGTTGCTAACATAGAATTGTCGCTAATACCTAGATAATCAGCTAAAATTATGAAAAATAATATGATAAATTTGTAATTTGGATGGAAGAGAAAAATACGAATGGCGTTGAACTAGTGTCGCAATACAATACGTTGAGGAGTCAGTAGAAAATAAGGTTAGAATCGCAAGGACAATTGTATCTGGGGAAGAGACTCCGAACACAGGCGAACCTTCAAAACCTCACACTTCAAGTCAAACAACAGTTTCCGAAAGTTCTTGATTTTCTTTTACGAATGTTTTGAACTGCACATTTCATTTTCATTATTAATACGTATTTTTTGAGTAGTGATTAGTTTAAGTTATGTTTCGAAGTGTTTCTTTTGTCGATTTGTAATTCTTGCTTTCTGTGTTACAAGTAAATAAAAACGCCGTGCTCCCGGCAATTGTTTGATGACGTATGGTATTTTATTGAATTAGTTTCAGAATCCTTCAATTTTTGTACGATTTTCGATGCCATAAGAGATTGTGTATAATGTTAGTATACAAAAAATATTAATACGTTGAAATTAATATTTCGATTTTATTTTATGCAATAGGTCGAAAAGCATGCAAACACATTCGTGTATGTACCGTTTCTTTTCTTATTTTCAATATTTTGTCATGACACATCCATATTTGAAGTTTCAGGAAGATAAGATCATTAACAAAAGGCATGCAATTGCATGGAGTTTCCAGCTCTAGTTATGAGGCTTCCTAGATTCCGTTGTTTCTGAATAATGAATTGACTCATTACTATGAAGAAAATAATTGATCTAAAGAGCAGCCTCTTGCAAATTAACCAACAGTAGGTTTCACTATGCAGCATGCCAAGCTGTTGACGTTCTTGCGGCACTCATACAATTTCTACATAATACTCCTATAATTACAGAGCTTGTAAAACGAGGATTTGAGATGAAACCCCTCCAGTTTACAAGTGTTGTTATTCAATTATGCAACCCTACTTATCTGGGTCGCATGTTTCATTCAGGTCTCCAATGAACAATGGCCGTGGCTCTCACTAATGCATGAGCATTCGAGTGCCGATATCTAAAATGGATGACTCGCTGGGGCGCTGCACGTCCAACAGGCAACGAACATAGGACACTCAGGGTGCATTGCTTCCCACGCTCCACTTGAATTAATAGATACAAGAGAATCAATTACTACATTAATTAATAATTACGCTATTTCATTGACGTAAAGTCGAAGAATAAATCTATGTTATAATAATGGGTAAGTAAAATGGCATTTAGTGTAACTAAATACTATTTACTTACCCATATGTAAGTTAATCAAGGGCCATCTGACCATTTCCTCTGGGATCAAATAAATATGAGTGGAAAGCCCAATGATTGTGGAAGCCAGTAGTGGCGACTCGTAAAGAAATGTTCAGAATTTGACCTACCAAATTATTTCTTCCTTTTTCACTGTACGAATCTGATACTGGTTACTATACTATACGTATGCTACTATAAGCATCTACTTCTTACTCGTACAACTCTTAAGGGAAAAATTGCGAATTATCAACACAAAAATCTTACTACCGGGCGTTGGTAACGAAAACGTGGATGAATCTTGTTCCTACACACAGTAAATTACACGTTGTGCAGTCAGAATGCATGTTTTGTGGGTCCTTGATTCAGAAAAATCGAATGACGGCAAAACTTTGACCGTCTGGCTGTAAAAAACGGTTGCCAAACCCTAAGTAGGATTTTCACCAAAATTGATATTCCCCAACCGATATGGTTGATGACACGACCCCTTCAATTTTGAGGGGTACTTTACGTGCAGCTTCTGGGACATTTTCAAAAAAAAAGTTACCAATTTTTTTGATTAAAGTTTGTGGTCGAATAGCGTAAAGGAAGCTTAAGGAAATAGAGCAGGTCTCATTTTCGTTAAAGTATCTGATTTTTCAAAAATTGAAAAGTTATTGAAGATATAGATTTTTTCTTAATGAAATCTGTTCTCTAAAGACGGATTTTGAAATAAGATCATTTACAATTTTTCGAACATTTGAGTAAATATAAGCGTAAAGAACACTTAAGAGAATGGTGCAGAGCTCAAATTTAATAAATTCCCTCATTTCTAGAAAATTTCCAATATTCAAAATTTATCTTCGTTTTACTACAACTACTGCTATGATGATCAATGTTTTCTTAAAGAAATGTGTTCACCTTAAAACACATCTTTCAATAAGATCATTTCTATTTTTGGAAGAAAATGAGTGTTTTTGCGTATTATAGCACATTGGGTATGTGTGTGTCGCGGAGGACGGACTGACGGGTCGGTCCGGGTCGGTCCGGGTCGGTCCGGGTCGGTCCGGGTCGGTCCGGGTCGGTCCGGGTCGGTCCGGGTCGGTCCGGGTCGGTCCGGGTCGGTCCGGGTCGGTCCGGGTCGGTCCGGGTCGGTCCGGGTCGGTCCGGGTCGGTCCGGGTCGGTCCGGGTCGGTCCGGGTCGGTCCGGGTCGGTCCGGGTCGGTCCGGGTCGGTCCGGGTCGGTCCGGGTCGGTCCGGGTCGGTCCGGGTCGGTCCGGGTCGGTCCGGGTCGGTCCGGGTCGGTCCGGGTCGGTCCGGGTCGGTCCGGGTCGGTCCGGGTCGGTCCGGGTCGGTCCGGGTCGGTCCGGGTCGGTCCGGGTCGGTCCGGGTCGGTCCGGGTCGGTCCGGGTCGGTCGGGTCGGTCGGGTCGGTCGGGTCGGTCGGGTCGGTCGGGCGGATGGGCGTGCGTGCATGCGTGCGTGCGGCCCGGCGGATGGCTGGCTGGCTGGCTGGATGGAGGAGCATGCAAGTGGGATAGTGGGCATGCGGGTGGGCTTGCGGATGGTTGGGTGGTTGGGTGGGTGAGTTAGTGGATGGGTGGGTAGGTGGATAGGTGGGTGGGTGGGTGAGCGTGCGAGTTGAGCCACGGTCTGGTGGATGAGTGGTGGGTGGATAGGTAGATGGGGGAGCAAGCGGGGGGGCCAGTGGATGTGTGGGTGGGTAATCGGGCGCGTGGCGCCACGAGTGGTGGGATGAGTGGGCGGATGTGTGGGTGGGTGGGTGGGTGGGAGGAGCAGGCGAGAGGGCCACTGGGCGTGTGGGTGGGTGAGCGTGCGTGTGGAGCGCCGCGGGCGAGCGAACGCTGCTGGGCACGCCGCGCGCGTGGCGCCGCAGTTCGGAAGAGGAAATTCGCGCCTCATTTCCCGGCCCCATTTTCCGCCGCGCGTTTCCCCGCGGGCGACCGCAGCGCTGCCCCGCGGCCGGAACCGCCAACGCGAATGCGGGCGCGGGCGCGGGCGCCGGTGGCGCGGTCCCGCGGTCGTGACCCGGAATTTCGTTGGCGCGCACTGCGGAAACGCGAGGCGCTGCGTTCTGAGGGCTGCAGGTTGAATTGTGGTTGTGTGGCAGAGAAATGAAAGAGAAATAAAGAGAGAAATGGAGTAGATGAGAGGATGAAAAATCAACTGAAAACTTGAAATGTCCATCACCCGTCCTACAACAGCCAGAAACGTGGAGTTGACGATCAAGGGTGCCGGAAACTGGAATATTTCAGATTCAATTCCTGGCGAATTTAGAATTCGCTGTACTGATATAAGCGAGTTTTCCGCACACATCACGAAACAATAAATTTGTTCTATGTTTATATTAAAGTAGAACTAATTTAAAGAAAAAATTAAGTGTTAAACTTAGACACAATCAAATACCAGACTAATTCTTTTCAAAATTCGTATTTTTCCCTACAGGATTTATTGTTCATTCTCATGTGCTAATCGAAAATATAAAATTTAGAAATTTTGCTGCCTCTTCTTTGGGTTTAGTCAATGAAAGAATTTACCACATTTCTTGCAAATCCAGTGGTTTTTAAATTGGCGGTCTTCCTTTTCGTTAATTCTGAGCATTCAGACCTTTCCAAACCTGCGAGTTATGTTAAATATAATAATTTATCAAATTACTAGCTGATGTACCCTACGTTTTCGGGGTATTTATCATAAGTTTTACTAAACAGAAAGAGAAATTCCATCTATTCTCGCCCTAAGGCAAATCCTACTTCTATTCTATTGAAGATACCATTCGCTCTACCCGCTTCTCTTTGCCTCGCTCCGATCTGAAAATACTCGTTCGTTCATACTCATTTAAACACGTTATCACTAAAAAATATTAAGACTTCATTCCTTTTAGGGTTCCCGCCCCCAAACGTATTTCACTTTATAACTGAAAATAATAAACAAATCTAAACTAAAAAATAAAATGCATATACTCACGTGTATTATTTTTGTGGAATTTTATATATTATACCAATGAAATAATTATTTCATTGTAAATGACAACAAAAACTCACCACAATACCCATAATATACCAATACTCTCAATCAATCTCCACATTACAAAAATTATCCTTTTTCGTATTTTTTCTTCCCAGGAATTGATAAAGAAACGTTTGAAATTGATCTTGCCACGTCAACGTTTAAAAATAATTAAAATAATTTTAATTGAATTCGATTACAAGTTTTACGATCCTTGATAAAGAGTGGCTGTCAGAAAGAAGCCATTATCCCCTTAAACAATTATAATATCTAAAAAAATCCAACATCGGAGTGAATTCCGGCTTGACAAAACGTTTTCTATTATCTAAAATAACTTTGAAAACTCGCCTCGTCACACAATCAATTCCTCCAAATACCCATTTACAAATACTGTTTTATTTTAATTATACTGTTGTTTTACTATAAGTTATATTCTTGCCGATCTTTCATCAATTTAATAATTCTTTCGACACCTAAAAATAGGCTTTTACTCTCCACTATTTTAGAACACGTCTCTAAAAAATTCAACCATCCGTCAGTTTCAGTATAACACGTAAATCATTCATAACATGTTTTCGCTCATACTGTCGATCGTCAAACTTGCAAATACGTAATAATTATGCTTGATTTACTACCATCAAACATGTGTGCATCCATACCTTTTTACGACAATATTAACCACATCCATCAGAAAATGGTCTCTTACAAACATTGCGTCTCTTGTACACTTAATGTCCTTACGCCTATACGCAATTGAAATCAATATCCAAGTTACTTTTATAAACAAAGTGAAAAAAAAACAGATAATTTGTAATGAGAATCTTTCGTGTTTTGTTTTCGTAAATTTATTGCTTTCATACATCTTACCTTATATTTGCAGTAAGTTGGCAGACCATGTTCAGTTGAAGAATTTACGGCAATATTTCATCCAAAATAGGAGCTTGTACATTGACGAAATGTCGTTTCTCCCGTTTGTACGTTAAGCGCTCCCACTTGTCATGTCTGAAAGAACGCGAGTCATGTTTGGTTAACTCTTGAGTGGCCTTATTTAGCCACAGAAACCACATGTATTTACATCGTTTTAGAGGCAACAAAATAATCCCTCGCAGTGACCAACTTCAGTTTATCGCATTTCGAGAAATTAAAATGCAAATTCAATATTCAACGGCTAGCTATAGATATATCTAGCTATAGACGTTCCTAGCTAGTCACTAGGAAGAACACAACGCAAAATTTGTGTTTACTGATACTAACGTCCGCCTAGAACTTTCTGGTTAATCGTTCATACATCTGTTTAGCATCTCTAACCACCGCGTATCAAAAGAATTACTTATGTAACCAGGAGCTGCCCTTCAAGGAGTTTAGAATTTACTACATTATTTTAATAAAACAATCCCATACATGAACAAACTTGCGGTTCTGGCATTCGGAAATTCCTATGCCTCGCCTTAGTGCACTGCGTGCGGCTGTGGGGGGAGGAATCCGCTGATGGGTCGGGGCGAAGGTAATAGGAGGAATGTTCTTTTTAACAATTTACTGCATTTACATCAACCAAACTTACTTCTTGATCAACGACAGATTGCGTTTCACGAGTTCGTCAATTCTGCACTTTCACATGCCGTACCTTAACAACGTGGTTCGTGTTCGGTTTAGGAAATTACTGTGTTATATTATCACAATCGAGACATTACACTACAACGGTGTTTCTGGAATTTGTAAATTCTTAGCTTTCAGACGTGATCCTTTACTGGTGCGCGGGTCGTGTTCGTGGTAGCCCGATAGCGGCGACGTCCAGTAGCTCGGGCGGCTGTGGGGGGAGGAATCCGCTGGTAGCGCGGTGCGGCGAAGTGGGGCGGGGCGGGGCGGGGGCGCGCAAAAGAGGCGGGCGGCGAGCGCCCTAAGCCCCCTCCTCGCGCGGGGATGAAGGCGTGGCCGCAGGCGCGCCGCCGTAGGCCGCCCCCGGAATGCCATTATGCTATTTGGCGCGGCCGTTACGCTATCAGGGAGGTAACACGCCGTGTAGAGGTTAATTGTATTAATTACGAGCTGGCTGCCGCAGTGATTACCCTGGCGCGCCGGGTGTGCCTCGCTCCCCTTCCCCCTCTCCTTCGCTCCCTGTGCTCCCTCGACCTCCTTCGCGGGTGCGCGCGGAGGCGCCCGGCGCGGGCGCGAGGCGTGTCCTCCTTCGCGGCGCTTGCCGCCTCCCGGCCCCGCAGCGGACCGGCTTCCGCTCTCCTCGCTGTTCCAAGTGCGCACATTCCCATCTTTGTCTTTTGCTGTCCATCATTCGTTCCCGTGGCTTCACAAGTTCTTCTTTCTCTAAATCATTAGGTGTACTCACAAATCCCGTACAGTACAGGTCTCACAAAAATGATCACATTTGCATCTTCGTCTTTTGCTGTCCCTCCTTCATTCTTGTTTCTTGACATGCTGTTCCTCTTTCCCAAAATCCTCAGGTGTACACACAAAACCCCTACAGTTTAGGTCTCACTTTCCCATCTTCGTCTTTTGTTGTACATCCTTTATTCTCGTTTCTTGACATCATGTTCCTCTTTCTAGAAATCCTTGGGTGTACTCACAAAGCCGGTACAGTTTAGGTCTCAAAAAATGATCACATTTGTATCTTCGTCTTTTGCTGTCCCTCCTTCATTCTTGTTTCTTGACATGCGGTTCCTCTTTCTCAAAATTCTTAGGTTTACACACAAATCCTCTACAGTTTAGGTCTCACTTTCTCATCTTCGTCTTTTGCTGTCCATCCTTCGTTCTTGTTTCTTGACATGTTGTTCTTCTTTCTCAAAATCCTTAGGTTTACACACAAAACCCGTACAGTTTAGATATCAAAAATGCTCACACGCCCATCTTCGCCTTTTGTTGTCCATCCTTCATTCTCGTTTCTTCACATGTTGTTCCTCTTTCTAGAAATCCTCAGATCTACACATAAACCCCATTCAGTTTTTTCCATCATATTTTTTCTCTATCAAAATTCCCGCATTATCTCTTCTCACCATGTCTTCTACCTCAGAACGCTTTATCCTACAATCCCCATCAACATCAAACTACCTCCACTCACGTTAGTAATAGTGAAGTTGGAGTAAGTGCGAGAGAGTGATAGTAAAATGACAGCACCCCTTCTTCCTGATAAGGCACATTATCTCCTCCTATCTTACATTGCCTTGCTCTTTATTGCGTCACTCCGTTATGCCACAATTTGCTTCGCCTTCCCTTCCCTTGCTTGCACGCTCGCGGGGATAGTCCCGGCGACAGCCAGGCGCTCCCCTCCGCGCCGCCTAAAGACAGATGCAAAACTAGGGAGCTCTTGCCTTAATGGGAGGTGCATTAGCATCGCGAATTGCGGAATATTGCTGACCGCCGTCGCTGGCGCTGGCGCTCGCTGCTGAGGTTCGAGGGTCTCGCCGGCACAGTGGCTCACAAGGAGCACGCGCTTTAAGTAATGTGTTTCCCATGACAAAATTTTAAGAAGACTGCAGGTGTCGATAAATAGATACATTTACTCTGTTAATAGTTTAAAAAAACTGGTGAACGAATTTAATAATAATAATAATAATAATAATAATAATAATAATAATAATAATAATAATAATAATAATAATAATAAACAAATCAAAACCCTACAGACCGAAACGGTCTGAAGAAAGAAAACTGGCATTCTCCAACAGAATGAAAGAATATTGGAAAATTAAGAAGAACTCAACAAAAACTTATTAGAACTCCACAAAACGAGTCAATTTTTGCTTAACGTTTTCCATTATTGGGAAAATACGCTAATAATAATAATAATAATAATAATAATAATAATAATAGTAATAATCAAGTCGGCCAATGTCGCAGACGGTGGTGGCACCTGTCGTCTGCGCCGAGGAGGCTGTAGGTTCGAGTCCTGCGTAAACATGGTCGTATTTGTGAGTGCCCCTTCACCCCTCATCATCGACCTATGACCTCATATTTGACAACTCAAGGCGTAACAACCTTGTCGTATCAAGGGATACAGCCGTAAAAAGCTGATCCACGTAATTACTCACGGTAATCTCTCCGTGGTGTCGGAAGGTAACGTGCAGCGTGGTCATAGATGGCCCATACGCAAATAATAATGATAATAAAATAGTAATTGTACAATAAAAGTAATAGTATTATAACAATATACAACATAAATTACCCAGTCACACAAAAGAAGAAGTTGCGAGAGCCAAAAACCGGCCACACGCTCCTCCATGCACCTCGACGCACCGAATCAGATTCTGAAGCCTGAACTGCGCCGCCACCCTCCAATCCCCCCTCAAATCACGAAAAGAAGAACATCGTGACATTCCCAAGGACCCGTTTCAAGCCTCCTCATTCTCGTCGACGTTCTGAACGCGAATCAGATGAAGAAATTAAATACGAGTTTAATTAAAGAGGGCTGTAAATTGGCGAGTATCCAGCTTTAGTCAATATTTGAAATTAACAAGTTCTGGCACTCGAAAACGAATCCATGAGCGTGTACCATAAATCGACAATCACGATTTAGAAACTGTTCCGAAAGGTTTCTGAAACATGATGAGATATATTCCGGAAAGGGTATAGTTACAAATACGCAGTATAATAACTTAAAATTTTTAAATAATTCACCCATGGACTTAGATTTTGAGAGAATAATAACAAGATGTCTTGCAAGTGAACAAGATGGAAGAAGAGAGACAGACACAGAGGCAGACACAGAGACAGAGAAAGTTACAGAGAGAATCACGGACACGCTTTATTTCTCACAAGGATTGAATATGAAAAAAAGGACAACACCAGGTATTTTGCTAGTAATTACATAAAAACTGACTGAGTCATAAGATGAAGTGAAGAGAAGTGAAGTCAATTCTCTTCACTCTGACCCTAAATCCCGCACTTCGTTATTTCTCTGCTCAGCACTGCACGACACCTCACTTCACAATATAACGATAATGCATCGCTATATAAACTTCTATTCTTAATTAAGTCCCTCATTTACTTAATAATGCCTTAAATTAATTTCATTAACTGTTTAACGCTTCGAGGTGATTACTGGAAAATTGCATAACTTGTTGGTACCTACAGCAAAACATACTAAAAATCCTGAAGTGAGGGAAGTGAGTCGGGGTTGGGCAGTTTGAAGGTGCTTTTTCGACGTTTTTTGCATATATGAGTTCCTCCATAACTATCAATCCCACAGAAAATTATGTTCTATACAAAATTAAAGTACATAAAATTTCCCACCTTCCTATGGGATTTTAATGTAAAATTAACTACTTTAGTGTTACAGGCTTGAAATTTCTTGTTTTGTTTCCGACAAGGCACTACTTATCTCTCTTACAAAATTATGTTCTCGTAAGTTCAATGCACGGAAGTAATTCTATATTTGTTCAACATTTATCAACAATATGTATTTGTATATTTTGTGCAAAAAACAAGAAGATTCTACATCTTTACAAATCTTATTTTTAATATTGACTTATCAGTATGCCTGGTCATTGGGGTCCGAGATTACCTTGGGTACGAAAACTGATAATCCATAGTTTATTTGATAAGGTTGAAGTAAAAATATTTGGCAAAGAATTGTGTACACAGCCAAGATACAAATTATATAAAACAATACAAAATAAATCATCACGCAATGAACAATCATGCAATAATATATTCATCAAGACAATCCCTTCTTGCCCTTGATATGCTCTATTTAATTTGGAATCAATCGACGTTTTGGATTTCCCCTATACGTTGATTTTGTGTGATCCACTGAAACAACTGATATTAATATTGGCGAAATTTTTTCTGAACCAGTCAGATAATTGTGATCACATTGAATGAATAACTACTTCAATGCAACTGAATTGTATTGAATCATGAAGTATTAATATACGATTAAAATTTACAAAAAATGGAAATGGAATGGAACCGAATCACAATAAAAGAAATGATACCGATGTTGCTCGTTTTCCTGCGGTTTGGAATCACAAAAACCCTATATCACAATATTTGTTGTAGTATATTTATAGATTTTCATTATTTTTAGGTTCTTTAACGGTTAATTACTCGCAAAATGAGGCCTCCTCTACCTTCGTAGGTGCTGTAGTCCGGACGCAGTTTACGGAAAGCGATGGAATTGAATTCTAAGATGTTTGAATGTTGAGTTCGCTGTAACTATCGGAAACGCCTCAAGCCAATTTACTACTATTAGTTGCCTTCCCTGTAACACGTTTTATCATCGCCAGCCAAGACAAGATACATAAAATCAACAACAACAGGAGAGCAATTGGATTAACCCCAAATATAAATAGTGATTAAACGTTGCATATATTGTGATGTTTTCTGAAGCCGTTTCAGATAGAACCTTAAGGATGACCCGCGAATAAAAAATAAATTTAAAAAGAAACAAACACCAACTGTTTCACGTTCTTTAAAGTCGCGTGCATCGCGTGTTGCCATTGGCCGCACATCGTTTCGCAGCTGAGCGCAGCCGCGTCGGCCCACAGCCGTCAGAAAGCCCAGCTATGCGGCAAGTGCAAAAGGGGGTAATGGACTGCAACGCCAACTGCGTTAGGGAAATCGCTAGTGTGCGGAATGCGATGGTTCGATTGTTAGGAGGCGGTCGATCGATCGCTGATGAGCCGGAGCGTTCGGATGTGAACGCGGAGCCATAAAGCGCGCATTTGCAAATAGTGGACGGCAAGCGAACCTTTTTACGAGCACGTTACGCAACTAATTGGACGAACGATATTAGCAAGCTACACACCTGTTGGGGCATGCAATTTGGAACGTAAACATTTTTAAACAGCTACGTATCTATAAAAATATCTTCCTTTTAACGGATACACGTCATGTTACAAATTCAATATTAAGGTTTAGCATGCTACTTTGATAAAAGTGAAATAGCGTATTTCGGGGTACTAAGTTCAGTAAGCAATAGTCAATGCAAACAACTTTAAATTTATAATTTTTTACTTTTATTAAGAACAATACTTTGTATTTCAGAAATACATAACATTATTGAGTAGTGCAATTGCAATTTGCGTAAATATTTTTAAACAGCTACGTATCTACAAAAATATCTTCCTTTTAACGGATAAACGTCGAGTTACAAATCCAATATTAAGATTTAGCATGTTAAAACTGAGTTACTTTGATGAAAGTGAAATAGCGTATTTCGGGATACTAAGTTCAGTAAGCAATTGTCAACGCAAAAAACTTTAAATTTATAAATTTTTACTTTTATTAAGAACAATTTCTTTGTATTTCAGGATTACATAATATTATAGAATAGTATTATAGAATTTGCGTAAATATTTTTAAATAGCTACGTATCTACGTATCTATAAAAATATCTTCCATTTAACGGATATACGTCGAGTTATCCATTATCAGTCATGATTTTCTCGAAATAATTTAAAACTAGATTTTTACCTCACTTGTCATACGTATCAATTTTACTAATTTTATTTCTGTTTCATTACTTTTTCGCGCTTAAGAAGGAACTTCTTAAGAAGAAAAAGTTACATAGTGTTGCGCGAAAAAACGACGAATTTTTTTCAGAAAAATTCTTACTACAGGGCCCTAGTAACTATATTTAAACAAAAATCCCATAACACGTGGTGTACCCTGAATTGCTGTTTTGTGGCTCATTGATACCGAGTCCTTTTATATATTTGTAGAATAATACAACACAAAACTGGTTAATAATTATTATTATATAATTTTAGATCTATTTGTTTGCCAATGCTATCAGTATCCTATTATTTATTAACGTTTAATTATTTTATTTCCTCACATTATGCTTGTTTTCGCACCAAATTTTCTACGATTTCAAATAAGTTTTACAAAAAACAATTCGGAGAGAAATTGTGGTATAAATAGTAATACATAACCATTACTAATGGCAAGAAAGTGCGTGCTGTTTTGAGAACCATTAGCTATTATTTGAAGAAAATTGCAATCAACGCACTATAAGATATCCAAGATATATCTCCAAATGTAAAAGACAATCTTGCGTGAAGTTATACCATTCACTACAGACCAAGATGTGCTGAGAAACACTAAAGAAATATTGATTTGAACAATATTGTTGTTTAAATATGTATACAAGTGTGAAGCATAAAAACAAAGCATATGGGAACTAAATACCTAATATTCATTTTCTACTGTATGTAATTTATCAGCTTCTTAGTTTCTATTTATTCAATTTGAATGAATTATTACGAATATAAATTCACATTTACAAATAAAGTCTTGGAACAACTTATTAGGATTACAGACTGAGAAAAAAAACAGCTACTTCCGTCACAGAATTTTATTCAAATACGTTATTTTGAAATTCGGCTGCCTGGGGGCTGAGCGTTAGTAGGGTGGCCTGCGACGATCTCAGGTAGATTTCAGTCTGGAATGGCGACTCTCGCTTTATGATGTTGACCCAACGCTGCCACAGGACCTGAGACGCCATTTCAATTTGATGGTAGGGAAATTCCCTCATGAAATCGAGAAAAGGGCGACGGAAATCCGATTCGCCGACCACATGCCACTCAGAAAACAAGTGAACCCGTTGCCTCGGTATAAACCACGTGGCATGAATCATCAAAAGAAAGTTGAATGATTCATTTGTTTCGATTTGTTTAATTTGTTTCTTACTATTTGCCTCAGACCAAACACGCAATTAATAAACGCGTCACTCACACAACGAATCAATACATTTTACATTTCTTTGAAATTGCGAAAAACTTTATTTCGCTATTCGTAATGCAAACAATTTTGAAATTTCACTCCAGATTTAAATTTCACTACAGAACAACATGCTAAATCAAGTTGAGGGTCATGAATATTTATACACTTTTGTATTACACGTGTTTTAAAAGGAACCTACTCGTAATTTAATAGGCTTGTTTTGGGGTAAAATATATATTTTTGTGTTACCGTGGTTTCATTTCTCGAATTAAATGCACTTATCACTAAACAAAGTTTGAATAAGAAAGATAAGATGATTTCTAAAAAAAAAAAAAAATTCTAGCTGTTCAACCGAACATTTTTTCAAGGATTTTAATTTTATTTGCAAAAATCAAATAAACAAGTTACCATCCGTACCTGCAGGTAAATAATATTGCCCATAATTTAAAAAAATAACATTAACTATAGCATAAAATTTATAAAAGATACTATGTTGAAATTAGCAATTGCAAGATAATCCACTTCTGGACAGATATAAGCATTATGTGTTTTACAGTATTATAATTGTGAATTAAATTGGGACTTTAAGAGTTTGATCGTCGAATATACATTAATATTGAGCTTGCACAAAAAATTAATGTATTCCTAAAATGACATGCGAACTACTACTAGTTAAACCAATGGTTGTAACACCATCACTATCACCTCCCGGCATCAAATTCTTTGGCATGTCGACATCTGTAATTTTTTACATCAAAAGAAGAACATGTTGGCGCCAGGTGAAACACATTCTGCGTCAAAGTCCCTAAGGCATTTTAAGAACATAGTATTTTGTTTTCCAAGAATATTACTTGTTAAAATTTCCGTATTTTGTAAACTATGAAAAATATGTAAGTCTTAAACACAAGTCATCAGATGATATTTTAGATTTACAGTAATGTTTTAATAATCCCTTTTCCCCAAGAACAATGTATGCTACACACATATTTTGATATTTACTCTACACTTCTGCAAATAATATTGGTCTCGAGAAAAATATACGGAACCTGAGGCTGGGAATTGTTCATCAAAGTTCAAATTGAGATGACTTATTAAAACCTATTAAAACCAAATCGGTTTTTGAACATTTCAATCAATTTTCCAAAATTCCATCCCCAATTACAATTCAATTTATTCCAATAATATCTGCACTTTTCAGATGAATTAGGCGCGTTTAAAATTCCGGGGTAGTCACAAAAAATAATTTATATCTAAACAAAGGATTATTTATTTTTCTAAATTCTCTCCAGTAGTGTTTAAGCATTTATCTCGCCAGATCACCATTTACTGTTGCGCTATCTCAATACGTCATCAGATGCCAGTAGGCCTGTCTTGTCAGGCGACTTCTGAAATTGAAAAAAACAAACTTACACGGTGACAAGGCCGGTGTTACGGAGGTGTTCGAGAAAAAATTTCTTGAGGTATCACTTCACAAGGTCGATCTGAATGGCCCAGGTTTGAGAGACTGAGAGCGTGTGCCGACTCAGCGCTTCGGTGTGATGGATCGCGGGTTCGAGTCCTGCCTTGGTTGTTTTTCCTTTGTCTCTCTTGTATGTGATATCGTTAGGGTCTCGTGTTCTGCTGACCCCAGTTCAGAGGAGCCCGCAAGTGTATTAGTGTTGAGTGTATGGTCGAATATGCGTCCCATCGGCATATAGGGTAACCGGTTGTCGACTGGCGAAAAGTCCTAGAAGAAGAAGAAGAAGAAGAAGAAGAAGAAGAAGAAGAAGAAGAAGAAGAAGAAGAAGAAGAAAACGAAGAAAAAGAAAACGAAGAAAAAGAAGACGAAGGAAAAGAAGACGAAGAAAAAGAAGACGAAGAAAAAGAAGACGAAGAAAAAGACGACGACGACGAAGACGAGGACGACGACGAAGACGACGACGACGAAGAAGAAGACGACGACGAAGACGACGACGAAGAAGACGACGACGACGAAGAAGACGACGACGGAGACGACGACGACGGAGACGACGACGACGAAGACGACGACGACGAAGAAGACGACGACGAAGAAGACGACGACGAAGAAGACGACGACGAAGAAGACGACGACGAAGAAGACGACGGCGAAGAAGACGACGACGAAGAAGACGACGACGACGAAGAAGACGACGACGACGAAGAAGACGACGACGACGAAGAAGACGACGACGACGACGAAGAAGACGACGACGAAGAAGACGACGACGACGAAGAAGAAGACGACGACGACGAAGAAGACGACGACGACGAAGAAGACGACGACGACGAAGAAGACGACGACGACGAAGAAGACGACGACGACGAAGAAGACGACGACGACGAAGAAGACGACGACGACGAAGAAGACGACGACGACGAAGAAGACGACGACGACGACGAAGAAGACGACGACGAAGAAGACGACGACGACAAAGAAGACGACGACGACGACGAAGAAGACGACGACGACGAAGAAGACGACGACGACGAAGAAGACGACGACGACGACGAACAAGACGACGACGAACAAGACGACGACGAACAAGACGACGACGAACAAGACGACGAAAAGCAAGACGACGACGAACAAGACGACGAAAAGCAAGACGACGACGAACAAGACGACGACGAACAAGACGACGAAGAACAAGACGACGAAGAACAAGACGACGAAGATCAAGACGACGAAGATCAAGACGACGAATAACAAGACGACGAAGAAGAAGAAGACGATGACGAAGAAGACGAAGACGACGAAAACCGCTCCAACGGTGAAGAGACTCAAACTATGCGACATCGTCAACATCTGGAAACTGCACCACACACGTACGCCGATAGCAATTGAATGCCTCTTTACTGTGAACTCTTTACTGGCCTCGCCCCTACACATCACTCCATGGGCATGCAGGTTGGCTGAAGTTAAAACACAGCTCTCAATGAGTAGCAGAAACTTCATAAACTTCTGCATTGGCGGAGCGATGTCCGAATTTCAGTAGACCATTTTTCGTTTGCGTTTGACTGTGGAATGAACAATTCCCCACCTTCTCCCGCTCCTCCATCCCACCTGCTCGCTCGCCAGGCTTCTCGGTGCGCGCTGCCACCGCCGCGCGTCGCTGTAGTCCCAATTACACACGCGAGCCGCCACGCGTAGGTCTCGTTACATATTCCCCCTCCACCCCTTCCACCTCCCGCGCCGCGCCCCGGCTTACGTCTTTGATACAAACATTATTCTTTGGAAACAAAGACGCACGTAATGAAGAAATGGTATGTGTCTGTGGAGCTCGTCCTTTTTTTATCTTCTTGTTCTTCCCCGCCTCGTCCCTTCCCTCTCTTGCTTCCTACTTCCGCGACTCGTCCTGAATTTGCTCCGAATCTTTCAAAGCAAGTGGCGTCGCGCCTTTGTGCTCTAATGTATTCCCTTTGCGAAGTTCCTTTGTTTGTTTGTGTTGAGTGGTTTTTAAAAGGGACCGGCGCGGCGCGGCGCGCGGATGGCGGCGGGGACGAGAACTAAGGAAGCCTGGTCCAAGGCGTGTGCAGGATACGCACACCCGTGAGGATTGCGGGGGGCGGGGGGGCGGGGGAGGGGCGGGCGAAGAAGTCTGACGTCAGCGGGGCGAAATTTCCATCCGACGTGATGGGGGCTCGCGGACGTCCCCGAGTATTTAGGTGCGGTGGAAAATGCAAATTTGTTTTCGCGATTTCGACTTCGAAGTCTCTTTGGTTTGCGTTGGGGGACTATAAAAGTCTGAATGAGAGCTCTCTGAAATTAAGATTCTTTGTATTGTTCACTTTGTGCTGTGAGAAACTCTTGTTTTATGCTGTTGTTTTTTTAATAAAACGAAGTATATTTATTTTCCTGAAGTCTTCCTTTACGAAACGAATTCAAAATATTGCAAACTTACGTAAATGAGATAATTGAAAGTAAGTAGAAATGTGTATCGTTATAAAATCACCCAAAACATTGAATATCAATTTACTCTTTTTAAACATTACCAGAGTGAGTACATTTTGTTCACTGTTTGTACAATTCTTTAATGTTCAAAAAAGAGGCTAATTCTAGTTTTGAGTGAGTTTCTTTATGGTTTATTTCTAAAGAATCATGAAACGATGACATATAATTGCACGCTTTAGGTCCAAGCAACACAATTAGTATTATGCAAACAACTAAACTTTAAGAAAACAATTTGATAGTAATAAACAGTTCTATAGAAAGTGTACTCTTTTTAAAAATAATATGTTAGTTCACAATTAATTAGTTCACGGAATGTAAAATCGAATGCCTTAAAATATTATAGAATATTGTCAAAATATAATAATGGTATGTAATATTTTATTTTTAGTATAGATATAATTTTATTCTTCACTTGGTGCAACCATTGTCACTGAAATCAATGTTCAACAGAACCATAAAAAAATCCAAACTCTTTGAATAAACTCACTGAAAAAAGCAGAAAAACTCAAAAAATTACACCTCCCCGTATTAATATTCATTAAATATTTTTTAATTATTATTATTATTATTACTATTATTATTATATTATATTATTATATTTTTATTATGTTGATGCCTTGAACCCATACTAGCTATGAAAGTGAACAAGAGAAAGATCGACATATTTCAAACACTGAAAATCTCTTCTGTAATTCTATCCGTAGTCTCCCCTTTGTGGATCGCAAAAGGACGAAGTCAGCCTTTCTCGGGGATAGGGTAAGGTTCGTCGTCACGTCGGCCACGGGCATCGCGTGTCGTGGCGTCCGTGTGAGTCGGTGTCTCTTCGGCCAACGCCGCTCAGCCGTCAACGCCCCCCCCCTTTCTCTGCTTCCTCTCTCCGCCGCCGCCTCCGGCGGCAGCACCACCATCGCGGCTTCTCGCGTTGTTTGCAAAACCGGACCTGGGGCTTTTAGAGCACACCGACCTCGTCTGTGTACAGCTCGCCAAGATAAACGCCTGCTGCCCTTTAGTCCTTCCCGGTAGAGCGCCCGGTCCAGCCCTCCCCCTCTCTTCCTCCCTCCCCCACCCCCGAGCGAGCTGCCGTCACCGCCGTCGTCGCCACAGTCACCGACACCATCCACATCGCAGAATCCTTACAGAACCGTCAGCGTATAAGCGACTCCGACAGTTCGATGCGCTGTTGCCACACATTACTACGCTCATGGCACCACCGACATCACAAATTAATCAAATCTCAGAACATTAACACTTACAGACAGGCTATGAATCGTAGTGCTATCATGATCGTAACTTTCGCCAGAACCGAACCATAACGCCTCTGCGACTTCGTGTGAATCAGATGAGCGGAAACGCTGAACTCTATCTGTAAGAAAATAAACAAACCCTTGCAAGCTGATTGTTTCAGAGTTGGTTACACACGACGTACCGCAGCACCTGGTGAGAGAACTGTAAGCGCTGTTTGAGGTCTCCCCCTCGCAGCCACAATTACAGTCCCCGCTACCTCAGCTTTCTTTCCCCATTACACCCACTCTCCCCACAGCCAATCCGTCGTTGAAGACCTCTCCTTCGCGTATGTTACTACCCTATTCTTGCTCGCTTAACCACTTGCAATTGCTATCCCCGCAGCCGCCGCTCTTCTACACAAATGCTTTCACCTCTTCGCTAGTGGAAATACCCACCTACTCCTTCGCCCCCAACACAGAGTTCCCGTTAATTGCGGAGGCTTTACCCGAATCGTATGCATGTAATCATGCATGTATGTATGCATGCATGTATGCATGTATGTATGCATGTATGCATGCATGCATGCATGTATGCATGCATGCATGTATGTATGCATGTATGCATGCATGCATGCATGCATGTATGTATGCATGCATGTATGTATGCATGCATGTATGTATGCATGCATGTATGTATGCATGCATGTATGTATGCATGCATGCATGTATGTATGCATGCATGTATGTATGCGTGCATGTATGTATGCATGCAGGTATGTATGCATGCAGGTATGTATGCATGCATGTATGTATGCATGCAGGTATGCATGTATGGATGTATGGATGTATGTATGCACGTACGTATGCATGTATGCACGTACGTATGAATGTATGCATCCATGTATGTATGGATGCAGGCTGCTGTGATATTGCAATCGCCATCGCTGCCTCTGTATTTATCGACTCTTCTAACGCAGACGAGCAAGAAAATTCTATAAATAATGCTACTTTCACCATATTTTACTCTGTCTTCTCAACTTTTTAGGGGACTGTAGACTTAGAAGACAGCTCACTCTAGTGTTTACACTTTTCTCTCAGTAATCGCATCCGTAACTTGTAGCATTGCTACAATTTTAAGTTGTACTGCCACACACCGCTATTACAGACACTATCGAACATTTACTGCCATTGACAAAGTGTTCATTCGGGATTGTTTCTCGTCTTTCATCTCCCATGTAGTGTCTTTGAAGAAAGTGAGTTTTTATTTTCTTCCTCACATCTGCAGTCTTGTTTCAGTTATTCACTCGGATGGTGCATTTAAATTGTGCATCCAGTTTATATTGTGTTAGGTTCCTCAAACACCCTCTACTTTATCACCGCAACCACCTACCAACTACTACATATCACAGCATCACAATAGTTTGAAATATTAAAACATTAGTTTGTCGACAGTTGAGATTATTTTTATTCCATCCTCAGGGCTGGTGTAAACTATAAAACTTACAACACTATTAATGTAATGCTGTAATATTTCTATTTCAGTCCGGCTTATTCCAATGATCAACATTTCCTATTTCTACTTCGCGGTCGTAAATTCTTCAATGGATAAAAGAGAAATGCTTCCTTGCTCTATAGTATCAACATCGTCACCACGACAGCTGCAAACGACGATATCCCCTTGTCATCGACTTTTACCAGCTGATACCATAACATACCATCACACCGGTCGTTACCAGTACTCCACCTAAGCATCATTTCCATGGTCGGCGCCAACATCTGACGCCACCAGAGCTCGTGCACCCATTGCCTGCCTGGCCGCCGCCATCGCCGCCACCGCGTCACCTCTCCCGCCTTCGCCGCGAGGCCCCTACTCGCCCGGGCGATATTGTTACAGCGGCGCTGCACCGGAGCGGTGGCCGGCGCCAGCTGCCACGGAGCACAGTGGGCCAGGCCGAGGAGGAGCACCTTTTTATTTACTTTTCCTATACGCAGTAGATAGAAAGATATGCGATGCTGCACAAAAAAAACGGCGAATTTTCGGCAGAAAAAAATATAGGTCTCGGGCAACGAAAATGCGGAGAAATCCAGTTGCTATATTTATAAAAATGTCCTCTGACACGTGTAGTAGCCAGCATCCATGTTTTGTGGGTCCTTGAGACAGAAAAATCGATTAATGGCAAAACGTTCGTTCGTTCGTTCGTCCGTCCGTCCGTCCGTCCCTCCGTATGTGAACAATGCCAGCGGCGAAATCGTTCAGCCGATTTTTTCCAAAATTGATATTCGCCAATTGATCTGCCTATTGAATATGAAACCGATGATTTAATTTTTGAGGTATTTTACACGAAGCCCTTCGGACATTTTTAAAATTTTCTAAAAATTGACTCCATCGTTTTAGATTAAATTTTTGTTGGATGGCGTAAAGAACGCTTAAGATAATGGTGCACATATCATTTTCTGTAAAAACTCTAATTTTTCGAAAACTGCGAAAATTAAAAAATCGGTGTGTTCCCACAACTACAATTATGAAGGTAGAGTTTTCTTCCTCCATGAAATCTATTCCATAAAGATAGGTTTTGAAATAAGGTCATGTAAAATTTTCGAAAATTTGAGTACTTTTGCGTAATTTTGAGTGAAAATACGGACGACAAAATGTATTGATTTAACACTACTAGTTTAGCTATGTGAGTACTGGGTGGCAGGATACGAAAGGCATATTTTAAGGTGCTATGTTCACTATATCGGCATCTGACATACAACGTTGAAACTACTACGGAAATACTGAATTATTCAGTTCATCAGTCACGTCCGGCTGCTTGTCTTGAGTAGTGCGAAACGTACAGGATAACGTATTAATAGTAAAGAACGTTACCTTTTCAAGGCCACCTCTCGCACCCATGTTACCTATTTAACTAATTACGTGTTTGCCCATGAATACATATTTCTATCACATTTTTACCACTGACTTTCTTACAATAGAGATATAAATATTATATTGTAATTTTAAAACTATGTAACGAATTTTTAATTGTGTTGAAGTGTTAATGTTGTTTATTAAAAAAAACTTAATCTTCTACACCGAAAAGTTTAAATATTACATTATAGAGTGTCAAGTTCAACTGAAATGGCGGAAAGCCAGTGCCTATGCATATGCGCGCAATATAAGAAAGTAGTGGTCGAGACACTAGAATGGATCGAACTGCTTTTGGGAATACCCAAACGCTTTGTCTCTCGGACTCGTTGCAAACGGAGTAAGTTGGAAATCATCCCGTCACTATCGTGATGGCTTAGAGCGCCCTCTCAATTTTAAAGCAATGATATCTACTTTTAAAAGCTCCCTTACGTATTGACCGTTCCGTATCAATGTGTGTTTGACTTCATTGGGTTCGTGCGGAAATACACAGCTACCAAAGAATGCAGGAACGTCCAAAATGGTGTTATGGTGTGGTCATGTTTTTCATAGAGGGGGCTTGCGCCTCTTGTTGTTTTGTGTGGCACTATCCTGGCAAAAGCCTACGTTGATGTTTTAAACACCTTCTTGCAATTTTTGTATGATCGTTTGTGTTAGTTATAGCGTTATATAGACATTTTATTGGGACCAATGAACTAGTATTCAGATTTCAATGAAACATTCAACAGATATGAGCAACCATTACACCGTTAAAATGAATTGAAATTTACTCATTTTTTCGTTATTTCTTCAACTAACGTTTAAATTGATATGTACATTACAATTACATTACTCATGAATAAAGTACGAGGACATAACAGAAGTTTAACATTATTTCAAATGTGCAATACAATAAAAAATCGCCAATAATTTTTAAAACTTAAAAAAAGAAATCAAATGGTTCTTGTTTTCATTCCTCATTAACCATGTTCCCGTAAATTTTCGGCAGGCCCGAAATTACATCAAAATTATCGTAGTTATTAACTAACCCAAAGTTCTCTTCAATAACTGTTTTGACAGTAACATTATCAAACGAAAGATAATATCAAGGGATTATCGTACTATTATTGTGTTGAAAAAAAGAAAAGTTTCCATTGTTGACTAATACTCCCTGGACTTCCTACCATCCACTCACCGTATTGTGTATTTTCTTTGTTCCTAATTATAATATTTGCTGCTAGAAGGTTCGAATTCAGTTACTGGAGTTGCAGCTGAATCTCATACAAAACTGTAATACAGCCGCGTGCGACTGTCTTCCTTGGATCTGAAGCACTGTGCACGCCCGCTGCAGCGGCCGTTGCCTCGTCTCCGCTCCCTTCCTCCCTTCTCCTTTTGCTCTCACTCCTTTCGCGCTTCTTCACTCTGACTCCGCTCCGTCCCCGCCTTCCAGCCACTCGCTGCGGTTCTGCTTCGCTGGATGTTCTGTCCGTTGGGTTACTTATTCCTTTCCCCCCCCTCTATTCTACTCGACATGTGTTTTAATTCAATTTTCTTTCTTTTTTGATTTTGTGTGCAAGAATTCAAGGTACATAGAACTTCGATTTTAATGTCACTCTTGCAATGGTGAATTAATGCATATGCAGCTTAAGTTCGATTTTAGAGCATCTGATGGAAAGAGCCAGCAATTGTTTAAAAAAACGAAGCTTGCATTAGTTCAATATACAAATGAGTCTTGCGAGCGTGTTCCTCATAATAAATAATTTCTTTACCGTGTTGGTTTCAGAAGCATAGATTTCTGTAAAAAGGATTTTTTGTAAGTTTTTGATTTCGTAGCAGTCTTTCGATCTCATCGACTTCACCCACACTTGTATACGCCCTCTTTGTCCTTCTCTCTCTCTCTCTCTCTCTCTCTCTCTGAGATTATCAGTGCCCTCTGTGAGAAGCGAGTGCTCTGGAATTCTGAGGACCGACTGGCGGCTTAAGGTTTTGGTGGCCTAAAATCATCAGAGGGCCATGCGCGAAAAAGAACTGTCGGAATTTTCACCCCAATCACTTCTGTTCAAACATTTCCCTTCGTTAGTAACCGAAGCATGCGGTTTTTGCCTCCGCAATCCTTAAACTGTTCTGAGAACTTTGAAACACTAAAGGCACAATCTTCTGGACGATATAGGAGAAAATAAATTGACATAAAGTGGTATGAAGCGAAGTTTTTCTTAACAAAATGACGTAGGAAAAAGTTGTTCGTTTAATCGAGGAGAATATGGAAATGTAATTGTTCTATCTCAAATACCTCACCTGTATAAATATATGGTTACAGATTATTTTCACATTCATTTCAAATACATAACATTAAATACCAAAACTGTTAGGACCTCATTACCTGGCTGTGCTCTTCGGGAGGTGCCATGTAGTGTAGAGGAAAGAAATAACGCAGGAAGTCATTTAAGAGTCATTTAAGAGTCATAGTAAAGTGAAATGAAGTGCAAGGACAGTGTGGTCTAGTACAAATATTCAGTGCGGATTTAGAATACAGGCGTTTGTTTTTTTCAATGTAACTTAATGTATTGTGAATTAGTCAGTTTTATTATTATTATTATTATTATTATTATTGCTATTTGCATGTTATCCACATTATCTTATTTATGTAATTAACTTCCAGCTGGTTATACTCAATTGCAGTTTAAATAAATGTATCTTATCTTCAGTACACGTCAGATCCGGCTCTGCAGTTTGGTCGTGTTAATGCACTGGTCCATCTCCCTGTCGCTGTGAACCACTGTGCGCGACCTCCGCTGGCCGCCTTCCCCGCGCCCGCGCCCTCCATTGCGCTCTCGTTCGCAGCTTTCATCTCCTCCGCGCTTCTCCGCTCTGACTCCGTGTCTGCCCCGCCCCGTCCCGCCGCGCCTCCGCCCCGCCCCGGCCCCGCCCCTCCCCCGCCCCGCCCCCGCCGCCGCCCCGCCACCGCGCTAGTTCCTCGCCTGACCTCCGCCGCTTCGACCCACACCCAAGGGGTCACTATTGTACGATAACAGGAAGGTAAACCTTAGCTCTCTGGGATTGTTCACTTCAGTACAAAGTCAAATTTAGGAGGTCGGCGGCGGCGCGCGGAGAGCGAGAGGGAGAGAGAGAAAGAGGAGGAGGGGGAGGGGGAAGCAAGACTGGGAAATAGTTAATATCAAGACAACGCGCCTAGTTTACCACTGCACGGAACTGTGTAATCTAAGGGCGAAATTCAGATTGTTGCCCTACGTGACCTCTGTGGATTACCCGCCGACCAGCAACAGCGCGGCCTGGACGAGCAGCGAGGGCGAGGCGGTTCGCTGAGGATGCGATAGCGAGGCTCTCTGTCGGGAAGGCGGAGCTACCGTGTGGAGCTGGGGCTTTAACGTCTGAGGACACAGTACTCAGTGACGTGGGTAGTCAATTAAGTGTTTCCTATTAAGAAAGTAGTGTAGTATAGTAATTGGACGTTATAAATTGTTTTAAGTGAAATAAAATGACAGTCGCAAGTAGGCGCTTCATCCAAGGTGCAGGAAGGGAAAGTCGCGTTCGCGGACCGCATTAACTGAATAGATTTGATTATAAAATATTATCATCAAACAGGATTTTTGGGGAATATTTCAAAAATCCTTCCACTGCCAGAATTTACGAAGATAGCAGGATCATCGCGAGGATATCCCACGGGCGACATCCGCATGGAAGGCATCTTGAAGACCAGCGTACAAGATATTTCCGTAAGTTTACGAAATGTATGCGAAAGAAATACCGTACGGAATTTCTGAATGTATAAAGTAAAGATAAACACTAACAGCAGATGGTAGAGACGAACAGGATGTGAAAAATAAAAATATAAGAGGAAAAATAGCCACGAGGCAGTTGAACCCAGTGCTATGGAACTCAATTATTTCAATGAAAACAAAGAAACGCATATATAGCTCGTTCATAGAGAGTACCACACTCTACGGGGCAGAAGTCTGGACACTAACATAAAAATTGAAAGACAAATTTTAATCAACAGAAATGATGTTCTGGCGAAGATGTTGTAAACTTTCTCTGTTAGATAAAATAAGAAATGATGAAATAAGAAATAAAATGAAAGTGCAAACAACCTTGAACGATACAATCGAAATGAGACAACTAAAATGGTATGGACATATGAGAAGGTTGGAATCGGATAGACTTCCTCAAAAAGTTTGGGAATGGATACCAAATCGAAGAAGATACAGGGGAAGACCGAGAAGAACATGGAACATGGCAATAACTGAAGCCATGGAAAAAAGAGAAATGGAAGAAAACGATGTATGGGATAAAGAGGCATGGAAATTAGGATGCGGAAAACGGCCAAGGCTGTAAAAAACCGCTAAATAGATAGATAGATAGATAGATGGATTATCTTTACTTTATCTAAGTCATTAATGATCTCAAAGACAAAAATGTTAATCTGCCAAATAAAAGTTAAATTTTTATAACCAAACAATGTAAAAAGTCTAATAACACCGTACAAGAAATTTGAACTTTGTGTCTTGCCGCGAGATGAAAGTACGTGTTTTTTACTAAATTGCATACGCTGATTGCGAAAATAAAATCCAAAATGTTCCATCACGTACCCATTTTTCTGGAAAAGGTACTCCACATATACCACTTTCAAGACTCTTGGAAATGACACAGTAACAAACTGTAGTTTGTACACTGTAGAGTTTAGTACACTATAGATGAATGTATAGTGTATTAATCTACAGACCATGACGCCAAAATTATTTATATTACAAAAAATGTTTATATTAAATTATTTGTATAATTAATTGTTTGTGTTACAAAACCTAGAATCAAATCAGTACGAGAAAATTGAATAAAGCTTGAAATGTACGTAAAAGTTAGAAACTTTTCCTGGAAATTTTCCATGTGTGGGTGGATGGTGATACTTCTTGTACGAGTCCCCAGCAGAAATCCGCTAAAAGATTTCATGACCATTTTGCCTTATATCGTCTTTCCGTGGCCGCCATATCGTGGTGAAATCGCTTACAATGTTCGTCACTCACATCTCCAAGATTTGGTGCACTGCATTACACCAATGAGATGTGAATGGATCTCGATCAATTCTACTACTGGTCATTCTCAAGTGAACATTTTTCCGTGGAAGTGATCTAATTCTTTAAAGAACTAATTATGACTTATTTTTTACACAAAATGGACGTTGTCAGCACAACATCTCTGCCTCTTCCTCTGATGCCTTAGTGTCGGGTAGCCATTTGACCTACTCCTTTTTGTCTTGTGTCTTGAGCTTCACCTCTCCCAAAGCAGCTCCGCATCCTGTATATATGCGTACCATGTTCCGCTTGGCCTTCCAGGTGGACTCTTTTCCTCGGGCCTGGTTTCGATATTTTGTTTCGGTTATCTATACTCTGTCATTCTGTTAACATGTCCACAGCACTTCAGAACCCTGTTTTCTATTTTCTTAAGAAGCGGAGTAACTTTTAGCTCCTCTCTAGTTGTATTATTTCTTATCCAATCTCTTCTAGTTCTCCCTACTATCCTGCGTAGAAATTTCATTTCCACTGCTATGATTATACTTTCTGTTTTCGTATTATGTGGCATACTGTCATATATGAATGATATATACATTTTTTTTTAAATTTTATTTTCTGCATAATTTACAATCTGTTCCTATCGGAACAATAAGCAAATGGTGTCAACGGATACATTTCAGACGTGAACATTTTATGACATTGAAAAATTTCATTTACAAAATCGGTATGGCAAATCTAAAATACTCTCTCTCCTCAGTCTATACACATGCTCACTGTTATCTAGAAGGCTTGTTGAGAGGTGATTTGGGTGGTTGTACAATCTTCTCTGGTATGCTAAGCTCTTCGTGGCGATTACTTCCTCCAGTGGGATGATGTCGAGGTCTCTGTATATCGTCTTGTTTGTCACGTACCATGGTGCGTTGCATAGTTTTCTTAGTGTTTTAGCTTCGAATCTTTTTAGAATTTCTAGATTCGATTTACTGGAAGAGCCCCACAATTCAATACCATAGGTCCATATTGGTTTGATTATAGTTTTATAAATCTGTACTTTGTTATGCAAGGACAGCTTTGATTGTCTGTTTATTAGCCATGACAATTTGAGGACTTTAAGTTGCGCTTCTTTTCTCTTAGTTTTGATGTGGGTTTTCCAAGTCAGGCGTCTATCCAAATGCAGTCCAAGATATTTGATTGTATCAGCTTCGTGGAGTTCTGTGTTGTTTAGTTTTACTTTTGGGCAGTTTTCTTTTCTTAGTGAAAATGTTATGTTTTGATTTTGTTTCATTGACGGTGACTCGCCAACGATGACTCCAATCTTCGATTTTGTTTAGATGTTCTTGAAGATGTGATGCGCAGGAGGGGTCTTCATTTGCAGAAAGAATAGCTGTGTCGTCTGCAAAGGTGGCTATTGTAGTTCTTTCTGTAGTTGGTAAGTCTGAAGTTGATATGAGATATAAAAAAGGTCCAAGAATACTTCCTTGTGGCACTCCTGCAGAAATAGGTTGGAATTCCGATAGAGCGTCCTGATATTTCACTTCAAATAGGCGATCGCAAAGATATGATTTGAGAAGTAAATAGTAGGAGTGCGGGAGAAGTTTTTTTATTTTAAATAGAATTCCTTCATACCATACCTTGTCGAATGCTTGCTGTATATCTAGGAATGCTGCAGAACAATATAGCTTTTTTTCCAGGCTTTGAGAAATTGTGTTTACAATACGATGGGTCTGTTCTATTGTTGAGTGTCCCTCTCGAAAGCCGAATTGAAAGTCAGGGATCACTTCTTTAATTATAGGCTTGAGGCGCTGTAAGAGAAGTTTTTCAAATACTTTTGATAGGACTGGTAGCAGGCTAATAGGTCGGTACGATTTAACGTCCGTGGCAGTCTTTCCTGGTTTCACGATCGCAATTATTTGAGCGTATTTCCATTGACAAGGATAATGGCTATTTCGAAGTATCGCGTTGAATATGCTTGTTACGAGTTCATATCCTTTACTTGGCATTTCCTGCAACATCTTGCCAGTAATAAGGTCAAACCCTGGACTCTTTGCAGGATGCGTGTGTTTTTTGATTGTTTGTTCGACTTCTCGTGAGTTGAAATGCTCTATGGGCAGAGATAACTGTAAAGGCACGTCCAAATATTCTAGCACTTTATTTTCAATAGTACTTACATTTTCTGCTGGTTTGAAAACTGAAGCAAAGTGTTTTGCTAAGCATTCGACCTTTTCTTCTGCGCTTCTTGCCCACGTGCCATCTTCTTTTCGAATTGGTGAGATGTGCTGTTGGGGTCGCTTTAGTTTTCTAGTTGCTTTCCAAAGCGAATAATTAGTTTCAGCAGTAGGTGATAGTGCTTGAATGTAATTAGAGAAAGATTTGTTTTCATATTTCTTAATTTGTCGTGTTAGTTGTCTGGCTGCTGTGTTATATTTTCTTTTGTCATCTGGTTGTCGTGTCGTCATGAATATTCGTCGGAGTCGACGTTTTTCTACCACTTTTTGTCTTATTTTTGCGGGATACGTTGACGATTTATTTATTGTTTCTCTTGGTGTTGCGGCCCAGGCAGCGTCTTGTAATGTATCAGATAGGTGCTGTATTGCGTCTTCGATGTTTTCTTCAGTTGTTAGCAGTGCGTTTGCAGATAGTTTATTGTTCACGTAATCGCGGTACTTGTTCCAGTTTGTCTTGTTACTTGTTAGTTTTAGAGGATAGTTTCTTTCAGATATATTTGAACTGATGGTCATTTCTACTGAGGTGTGGTCTGAAGAAAGGTCGTAGCAAGATTTTACTTCTACTGTACCAAGATGCACACCTTTTTCTAAGTAGAAGCCCAGGAGGTCAGGAAGCTTATTGACGTCAGTGGGCCAGTACGTAGGTTCACCAGTCGATATAGTAGAAACATTAAGCCTGTTTGTTACTTTAAGAAGATTTTTTCCTCGTAGTGTGTTGAGTCGTGAGCCCCAATGCTGATTTTTTGCATTGAAGTCGCCTCCAGCTATGAATCTTGTTCCTAGTGTGTTTATAAAGTCTTCAAATTTTTGTTCTGTTATTCTATGTTTAGGCGGGCAGTATACAGATGTTATCGTCAGTAAAGCTTGACCTTCTGTCACCATTACAGATGTTGCTTGTATTTCTTCAGTTTTATACTTGTTCATTTCGTAATGTTTGATTGTGTTTCGAATTATTATAGCGGTTCCTCCATGCGCTGTACCGTCCGGGTGCTTGGTATTATATATATCATATCCCGGTATCTTTAAGTAGGATTTTTCAGTGAAGTGAGTTTCGGATATTAGCATAATATCTATATATTTTTCTTTGAGAATAGTTACGAGCTCTCTTCGATGTTGGATTAAACCGTTTGCGTTCCAAAGAATAATTTTAATTCTTGGTGCCATTTAATGCATCTTGGATATTAATGACGTCAGTAGGTTGAGCAAAGCCCCAATTTGTTCAGATTGTTGTTTAAGGATGCTTTCGAACTTTTGGAATGAGGTTTCTATTATTTTGCAGAGATCTGTTTGGTTTTAATTGTAGGGTACAGCGTATGTTGAGTTTTGGGAAGATGCTGTACGAGAGAAGGGATTGGGTTGAAAGTGGCGAACTGGGAGGGGAGGGAAATCTGAGGCGTTTGGCACTTTTTGTTTCCGCTTGTCGATGGTGACTGTTTCTTTTCTGTGCTTGTTACGTTTATTAACGTAATCTTGATACACCTGGCAGCCTTTATAGTTAGCTGGATGGCTTCGCGAACATAGCGCGCATGTTGCCGGCTGCCTTGCATCTTTTTTGCATTCATCTGTGAAGTGTTCTTCACCGCATTTCACGCACCTTGGAGTTGCTTTACAGTATTTCTTTGTGTGACCATACTCTTGACAGCGATGGCATTGCACTGGAATTTTCTTTTTGTACGGTGCTTCAAATTCTATTTCTGCATTTACAAGTGTGTTGATATTGTAGATTTCTGCATTGTTTGCACTTGGTTCTAAGTCTATAAAAAAGAGCGATAGCGGCTTTTTGCTTACTCGATGAAGTACATTGTGCATGTTACGAACGGTGTGACCCTTGGATTTGAGTTCAGCTTTTACTTCTTCTATGTTTGCTGACGGATGCAGGTATCGAAGCACTACACGAAATGCTCTATCTTTCTTTGGTTGATAAGTGTGGTATTTGGCCTCGGATTCGTCAAGTTGCTTAATTATTGCTCTGTAAGCTTCAATGGTTTTCGGTAGCACTTTTACATCCTCGCTGTACATTTTGTACGTAAAATCCTCGTCTTTTACTTGTAGTTTAAGAAATTCTATTAATTTCGATACATTGGTAACACTTTGCACGAACATTGGCGGTATGTTATGATCTATGGGGGGCTTTTTAGGAGTTTCAACTTCTGATTTGTCTTCTAATACTGCATATTGATTTTTATGCGTAAACACTGGCGCACTAACATTCGAGGGAGTTGGTATGGGCTGGTCACTGTAGGCGTGCTTTTTTCTTTTTCGAGGTTGTTGCCACTCTAGGGTACTCACGGTTTTATTTGAGGTTGTTTCAGACGACCCCGGACCTTGTAGTTGTTGAGTCCATTGCTGTGGTTGCGTTCCATGAAGTTCCCAGGGCTGGCCCTGGTGATGTGCTGTATAGAAGCCTGTTTGATCTCTCATAAGTAGTTGTTGTTGATTTATCTGCGTCAATTGTAAGTCCTGATTCATTAAATATTGATGTTGCTCTAAGTTTTGCTGCGCATTTTGTTGTATTTGTAAGGTAATTATATCACTGTTTTGCCCCACGGGGCCACTTGCACCTTGACCATTCATTGGTGTTGAATTAATATCACTGAATTCACTGTGATGATTTAATGCTTCCACTGCTCTAGCGATGTGCTGCCCCGTATCAGGGGAGCCACTTGAAAACATTGTCACTACACACTGTACACTGAACTCGTAGAGTTGTACTCTGCTAAACTTATCTCACTGATGTCGCCCGTGAAGGAGAGCGCTCGGCGCACGTCCGCTCGCTACCGTGTTCGGGCGAGAACTTGATATATACATGGATTATAAATTTGAAGTTTTGTTTTAGGGTCTACATTCACGCTTAGTGTTTTTATTTATTTGATAACACGCCGAATTTGCTTTCTGCACTCTATTATTTAGTTCCTCATTATTTTTCGTCTTCCAAAATTATTGTTCCTAAGTACTCATAACTTGCTAGTTGCTCCATGTATTCCACTCTTCCCTTAATGTTCATTTCCTCTTTTTCTTTGCCTATTCACATAACAGTGCTCAACCAACCTCTGACATCTAGGCATCACACACTACAAAAGCTAACCAAAAAAATTAACGCAGCATGATTAGTGAATCGCTTTATTCTTTGGAGTTTCCTAACAAATCCATATTTCATTTCGTTGCCACAGAACGTCATTCTATACCTTAAATAATAGAGGAAATTAACGAGAGGAACACAGCATCGCGGCATCATAATATCGTGCGTCAGGAACGACGAACAGAAACGTCGCAATCGAATGGCGAAGTCTTTTCGCCACCCACGACACCGCCGAGCGCGACCCGCTGGCGACAATGACCGTGCAAATGCGCGTCGGCCGGGTCAATCAGCACGCAATCGCGACGCCAGCGACGCGTCGCGCCGGCCGCAAAAACAGCCTCCGTCCGCGGCCCGCCGCTGATTCATTAAATAGCCCGCTCGGCCTGTTAGAGTCGCAAATGAACTAATTACTTATATGCGCCTGCTGCGGCGGCACGGGCTAATCACAGATTGGCAGGGCTGATGACCGCGGGAAAATCCCTGCCCGCGCTCGTCGCTGCCATTCGCCCGCACCCGCGCCCGCCGCCACACGTCGCCGCCGCCGCCGAGCGCGCGTCAATGTGGCCATTGTTTATTGTGGGGAGCCTTGATTCGATTCCCAGCGGCGGCGACGTCAGCGACGCCACGCAGCGGCTTCAGGTATTATGCATTCAAACTCTCATTTGTCCGCTGTCGCACCGACAATCACGAGCATTAATCAAACTAACAACGCGGGAGGGCCTCGGGCGCAGGGAGGGCGTGGCGGGGTGGGGTGGGGAGGGGAGGGGAGAGGAGAGGAGGGAAGGGGTGGGGAGGGGAAGGGTGGGGAATGGAAGGGAGGGGAGGGGCGTTGAGGGTCGGGAGGGAGGTGTGGCGTAGGAAGGGCAATAGGCGGGGAGGGGCGGGAAGGGGAGGGGCACAGATGGGCGCGCGGAACGGAATGGAGCGAGGGTAGCGGGGTGGAGTGGGCTGAAGCGAGGTAGGGCGAGGTAGGGCGAGGTAGGGCGAGGTAGGGCGAGGTAGGGCGGGGCAGGGCGAGGCAGGGTGGGGTGGGATGGGTTGGGGCGGGGTGGGGTGGGGTGGGTGGTGTGTGGTGGGGAAGAGCGTGCCAGGGCGGGATGGGGCCGGGGTGGGCCGGGGTGGGCCGGGGTGGTCCAGGGTGGGCCGGGGTGGGCCAGGGTGGGCCAGGGTGGGCCAGGGTGGGCCGGGGTGGGCCGGGGTGGGCCGGGGTGGGCCGGGGTGGGCCGGGGTGGGCCGGGGTGGGCCGGGGTGGGCCAGGGTGGGCCGGGTGGGCCGGGGTGGGACGGGGAGGAACGTGTCAGAGCAGGGCGGGGAAGAGCGGGACGAGGCCAGGGTATAGTTAGTGTGGGAGGGATAGAGACAAGCGAGGGACGCGCTGCGGTCAGGTCGTGGTACAGAACAAACCTGCAATGGCAGGGAGGGCAATTGATAGAGAATGAGAGGCAACGAGAAAACAAGAATCTGACGAAAGTTTTCATGGAAAAAACCGAGGGAGCGATGGAAGTGATGAAGCGTGAGTTTCGTATCGCGATGAAAACTCTCTTAATAAGGTGAAAGAGAGATACAATATATTCATCTCGCTGATCTAAAAAGTATTAACTGACAGACCTTAACGAATCATACAAGATTCTTGCGTACTTATTCCAAAGGCTGAGTGGACGCATAGCAAAAACTGCCACTGACGTCTGTGACCGGGCGATCCCAGGATTCCGACCATGGCGGATTTTCTTCACTAGGTAGATAGCTAATTCGAATACATCCATTCACAGGAAGAGAATTTTAGCGGCCGACTGTTCTGATCAATAGTTTTCAGTGGTTCCACCGAACAATATCAGGCGAATACCGGAGCAGTATCATAACAAACGGGGCAATGACTGTGTACGACCTTTCTTTCCTCATCTTTCTCCTCTCCCTTTAAATACACACAATTACATGAACTTCCCTTCCACACGCGTCAAGAGCTAGTTCCTTCATTCAGGGGCTGTGGGTGGTGCCACTGAAAGGAATCGGGGGTCTCTGGCACACCCACGGTCTGGGGCCATCGAGCATTAGAAATGGAAGGTTCGTGAGTCACTGCTGAGGACGTCAGTGGTCGCCTGGATCTCACCATTCGCACACTGGCGCTCCGAACGCCATAATACGAATGTAATCGTTAAGACATATGTTCTGATAGTGGTAGCACGGAAATATATCTGCGCTGCTAGTGCCAGAAAAGTTAATGCGTCGCTGTTCACTGATTCTTTGGCAGCTGGCACACCAGCCTTTGACTCCCTTCCAGAGGTGCTACTCAGTAGCGCTTCGGAATGGCGCGTCTGTAGGAAAAAACATTGCTTTACATGGATGTAATAACAGGAGCGGGTGGCGGTTGGTGGAACCACCTGTAGCACAGACGCGCTTCTGAGCACAGCTACTGATTGGTTGATTGATTAGTGATACCAGACATCTCACTGCTAAGATTAGTCCCGTACGCGTAGTGCGTGTGTTTGCTCGGGAGGTGGCAGTGATCTTTCCTCGCTGGGTGGCGAGATCCGGCGCCAACGCACCATCAGCTAACGGGTTCTCTCCAACCAGGTATCTCCCACCATCGGGGCAACGCCCTAGTCGCGACACGCTCTAAGCTCCCGACCTGTGCCCCGGCATGTGTGGTAGTCTAGTGCATGTAAGTAAGTGTGTGTGTGGTGGGGAGGAAGTATGGGTAAGAGGGAGAAAAAGGGAGTATAATGGCAAGGAATGGGGAGGACGCGCGCGCGGTCCGTTGCCTTTTTGGTAAGGTACTGCTCCGGTATTACCCTTGTGTTGATCGGAGAAACGACGAAAAACGATCGACGAGAGCAGCCAATCACTCAAATTTTCCTCCAAAGAGCAACAGAACTCGACCTAGCTATCTGGCTAGTGCCGAACGTCCTGCCACCGTCGGGACCTCAGAACCTCCTGGTCAGAGGCACAGCAGTGACATCAGTTGACGCCCTATGCCACCTCTCCCGGTCCGCACGACCGCCAAAGGAACACAATCCTAAATGGCAGCCTTCACACTAGGCCACTCGAAAGCGCCACTGAACATTGGTTGCTCTCTGACTGATTTGAGCCGCCGACGTCAGGAATCCTTCCTTTCCCACGCTCAGTAGCGTCGGTCGGTGATCGAGTGCTCCGTGCTAAGGCGGCCATAGGGCTTGTCCGACAGAGGCGGCGTTCCGCTGGGGCAGATACCTAGAGAGGGATCCGCCGCGAGCCGATGTGCAGGTCGGCGACATATCTCATGTTTCAGCGAGAAAGGACCACTGCCATTCCCCGACTACACGCACACGAGGCTAATAGCCATGTCTGTTGACGATACCGGAAACGCACACGAATCATTCTCTCTGCGTTCATTATAAGAATCAGTGTTACTGAAAGGGATTTGCTTGCTGTTCATCACAGATTTTTCGAGAAACACACGTACGTAGGTACTATTGTCTTGCATTTTGTTATATTTATGAACTTATTATTTTATTATACCTGTTTATTGGCTTCCATTCATCCCTCAAGAATCGTGTTTTTTTTTATCTTTCTTAGGACAATCACTTATACTAGGAAGAATTAATTAAAAATGTGCTTATACATGAAAAAATATTGTTTTTATAAAGTGATGAATATTGCAAGTCGAAGATTACGTTTAGATATTTAATGCATATATTATATTATTTAATGAATAAATGCATTTCTTTTAATTGGAACGGTTTATACGTCTTTGTAAAAAGATACGAGTATTTTGTTGTAACAATAAGAAATTAATCTGTACTATCTTTAAATGTTCTATCTTATATTTTAAAATTTACTTTGTGTTCCTCGTAATCTGCACAGAACCATTACCATTAGAAAAAATAACTACTCGTATTTTGTCCTAACCCTTACTCCTGTCTTTGGCTCGAACATACACGACCCAAACTCATTAGTTAAAAAAATCACGTTTTTAAAGAAGATTTATCTTTAGCCAATGCAGTTCTCTCGTGTATTTAATTTCAATTAATGCAACGCAAAAACTCTTTGGAGGTTTGAACAATTTTTTACCTGACTAATAATGATCCACGTACCAACCTCAAATGAAATGACAAATTGAATCGTTTTTTATTGCCTAAAAGATAGAACGCGGCCATATTTCAAGGGACTGTACATTGAACTGTTATTAATCATATGTGGCTTTCCGCGACAAGCAAATAGGCAACATTTATTGCACACCACGACCTGCTTGAAGTGTATCATTCGAATGTCAACAATAATTGTGAGCCAGCAAGTCTAATGAAATACCTACTTGTGTAAAAAGGATGATCCTCTCGTCAACGAAATGAATGCACCGAAGGAGCCTTGACCTAAACGATTTGAGAACCTCTTCATGTGTATCAAATTGTTTCTAACAATATTTGGTATGTTTCAATCATTCCAGAAAAATGTCAGTCTAACATCAATGACTTTTTCCAGCTCCCTGAAACGTGTCAAGTGGCTGAATTTAATTTTTAAAAAGTTTCCTCTACGACATGCTAAAATATAAGAAAAACGTGTATTGAAATTGTGACTGCAAGTCAGGGCAAATACATCAACTCTTGCGTGGTATTTGCTGAGAGTATAAGTATGCCAATTATTAATAATTATTAATTATTAACATACTTCAGCACATTCAGATTTAATGGACAATAATCGTTTTACTCGTATCGTTTAATTCAGGACGTTCATTAGCCCCCCCTTGATACACACGACTTTCTAAGCCTTCTACAATGTGATGTGTACAATTTGTATTTGTAACTATGAACTCTGAACACGATTTGGAACTTTTGTAAATTAAATTTTCTTAGAACTACAATATGAAAGAAAGCTACTTTTTCTGCAAGTGAAATTTTTCTACAAAATTGGTCTTTTAATTAACGTCAGGTATATTTTTTGAAAATTTTAGTAGATTTCGAGCAATTGTGAGTGAGATTAGGACAATATTAAAAATATTAGAAAGAAAGATTTCTTTCAAAAACCGCTCCAAATTATTTCTTGAAATTTGTGTAGGAATAGTAATACACGTTCTTTATAAAGTGACATAAACGCAATTTTGCAGTATTGATTTCTTTTTTCAAAAATAAAATAAAGCATTTTTATCGTATATTACGTAGTTAGTATTCACATTGCTCATGATTTGTATGTATTATTACATATATGAGAAGTTTTTTAAATGATTTCCAATGAAGTTTTTCCAAAAATCAAATGTTTGTTCACAAAAGAAACTCAAAACGCTCAAACGACAATTGTCTCGAAAAAGATTCGAAATTTTTAAACAAAATGTCCATATAGAAGCAGGACGTCTATAATATTTTTAACGTTATATTTCCGTTCTACCTTTAAGGGATCGAACAATTTTGAAAAGTAAAAAAAATATCTTTAGGCGGTAGTAGATTGCAGCTGGGAAGAGAAGACACTGAAAACAGAGAAGCTAGCTCAGGCTAAACAGATAAAAAATAATTAGTACGAGAAAGTCTGTGCCATTTTTATCACCACTAGTTAATCTTGGTATATCTGTGCAATATTGGTATGACCTCTGCAAGAACCACACTAATACTCTAAATAAATACAAACATTATATCTAAACTTAATTAAATTCCTGGTTAAGCCTACTGATGCAGAAAACTCAAATGATTCTGTAGTAATAATTTCAGAAATTAACTCCTAATCAATGTATCCCCAGGCGCTAATAATCATGGAGGTAATATATGCCCAATAGCTTACTGAATATGATTGAATTTGGATAACAGTTATTGGAAATACACTTAAGAGATATTCGATTACCCATTGGTCCCAAAGTCTCTACTTAACGATTACTAGCTATTCTTTAATAAAACAAAATCGGTGTCACAGATTCTCCAGCAATTAGAGGTAACCAGAATCTTTTTCTTACTAATAAAAAAGTAATCCATACGTTTATTACTAAAATCGCTAATTGTTAAAATCCATAAAATGTAAATATTGAAATAATAAAATGATTTTATTCTGGCTATTTTTTGCTTGAAAGTTATTGTGCTTGATGTTAATGCATTAAAAAAACCATTTTCTAGAAAACAGTTTCAATTTTTCCACGGATAGAAGAAGGGCTGAGTCTCCTTTTCGTTGATCCCTTTGAATTTCCGAAAATTCCAAATTTAGAAATAATGTGAGAAATTTTGAGTTCCACTAGTTTAAATCAGTTGTTTAATCTCCGCATGATATGGAATCTCCACGAGGGTTATGCCTATTTAGAGTGTAGAGCAACTTTCTTGCTATTTTGCTTCGTATGCCATCGTTCAAAGCATCTGAGAAGGAACCGTCTTCTCGACACGCGACTATTTGCTTTGTGTTGACATGTATGTCCTAATGCAGACGTTCCGGTCGTAAGTCTCAGGGCTTGACAGTTTTTCCTAGCAGTATGTTACTTACGTATGCATGAGTTCGTGCTACATCATACGCAGTGACAATGTTCCACCACAAGACATTTTATATGGCCGTACAGATGGAAAATGGAAATTAACGTAAAAGTAGAAGAAAGAGTATGTAACCATAACATTGTTTTATTTCAGAACTCTTTAATATGTATCTCGATAACGATTATAATTTATAACTGAAATTATTCTGTTCCCTTAAAATATTTAAATACATTTTTTAACTTCTCGTGACTTTGATATTTTCATTGCGTGTTTAAAGAGTTAAATATATGCTTTCATAAAAAATATCGGTTCATTGATTCATATTCTTCCTAGTTAAATATTTACATATTTTCAATCTGTACATGTTTTGTGCTACATTGTTGATGTTAAAAATATTCTTAAAATTTTCGTCACACATCTAACTCATTCGTGTAAACATTTATATCTCCTATAGAACACAAAAGAACACAAACGTTACAATTTTGTATACACAGGTATTAGGTTTACGGTTACTTAACTGAAAGTTAGTACAATATATTACTCTATTCTCTCCCCAAATAATTTTAGCTTTTTCCGTAATAATGATATCTCTTTTAATGAAGTTTGGCAGTTCGACCTTTCATGATATAAACTTTGCTTCCCCTCATTGTCACCTACCTGAAGATTGACTTCCGTTCTATACTCGTATGCATTCTTACGTTCTGTACATGGAGCTAAAACGGGAAAGGATTTAGATAACTAAGATTGCAAGCAAAAACCTCGGTTACAGAAACATATTTTCGGAAAATGTTATAACTACAATAATAACTAAAAGAAACTAGCAGCGCTACATCACTTACTTTCTCGCATTATTTTTAACTTTTGCCATTTTCGAACGACCAGAGTTCAATAAAAATGAGACCAGAGCTATTTTTAGTTTCCTTTGTTTCATTAATGGAAAGCATCTATAGAAAAAGTGGAGGCGTTTCTGAAACTAACATTTTTTATAAATAACATTAAATATAAGCAGAAATTTCATTAAAATTCTCGCTCCTTCAGAAAAAGCTTGCATGACCTTTTTTTAAAGATCTGCTTTCTTTAAACAGATTTCATTTCTCGCGAAAAGCTCTATCTTGAATATTCTACATTTGAAATGAAATTTTTGCCAATTTTCGAAAATAGTGTTTCCCAAAAATGGAACTAGCACTCATATTTTACCTTCCTTTGGTATATACGAGAAAAAAATTTAAATAAAGTCTTGGATCTATTTTGATAAAATATTTTTTTAAGTTACGCATAAACTACTTATATTTTCTAACTAGTGGAGCCAGAAGCGCAAATACTTTCTCGCGCTATTGCAAACAATCATAAAATATTGGAATATTGTATTTTCTGCGTCACTAACACCTGAGCTATTATTAAAAAACGTGCAATTCAATCAAGAAGCGAGCGAAAAGTACGTGCATTCGCTTAGTTAATAATACCAATATTGTAATTAGAATATATGCAATTGATATCAAAATAATTACGAAAATTCTAGCTGCTCACCCCTGAGTTGCCTTTTGTCGTAAGATATCAGTTCCGATAGCGATTCATCGTTTTTCTTTTATTCAATACGCATTAATTATTTTAGGGGACATACCTCATCGGGCATTTTGAGGAGTAATTTATAAAAAACTGATTCATCGCAAACTGAGGTACTGACCCTTGGTCTAGGAGTTACACGTACGGATAGCGTATCATGTGGTAATAAATAATACACTTATATATGTGGCATAGGTCCGATTCTCGTAGAATCTCTAAATTTTAGAGAATTGCAATTATTCGAATTTTTTTTCGGCTTCATCCCCGAACTTGATGCAAGAAAAAACTATATTATTTTTGTCAGGCTTTCGTTCATGGAAATCAGTGGAGGAATTAGAAATATTAGTTTTGAAGTGTTGTGTAAAATAAAAAAAATAATCTAAATGAATCATTAACTCTAAAGAGAACTCGAAAGTGATTGAATAATTACTCACTTTTAATATGTATAGTTCTTTGCTTTTAATCAAACGAGAGATCAATGTCACATTGGCAATTCTACGGCAAAACGCGAATCGCTGGCGAGAGGAATCTGATCCATGTCGAGCGCTCTGAAGGCTTGTTTCTCGGATGAGCAAAGCCCTGTCAATCGATTCTGTGCCACTGAGTAGGTAATAGGACTGTCATGGGCTGAATATACGAGCAAATGCAGTTTTGGCATGAGGATATGAGAATGTTCATGTGGTTATGGGCTGTAATCTGCTCGCACATAATCTACACTCTCGGGTAAATATTGTCATTAAAACTTGATAAAATTTTCTAAATTCTTGGTCTTACTATTTTTTATAATCAACGTAAAATATTTGGCTTCAGCTCCACCTATCACACATCAGAAAAACGTTTCAGACAAAACTTATGTATTTTTGTCCGTAGAATCCGAATCTGAAATAAAAATGGGGGTTCCTATTTAAGATTTCAATGTTGCCCACCGCCCCACCCGCTAAGGGCAGGGGGTGCTGATTTTAGCATAGAATAATTCCCCCTTCAAAACTGTTAAGATTTGGTCTGGGCTGCATTTTTTGTATATCGCGTATTTTTTGAGTTATTTCAAGTTGTCATCGTTAAATGTGACACACTACTTAAAATACGTAACGGAATAAGAAAATTCGGTATAATTTCTAAGTCTCCTTAGTCACAAAAAAATAAAAAGACATGCTACTTTTGAATAATAATTTAGTACAACAAAGAATAACGAAAATTGTATGACGAGAAATTAGTTGTAAATTATGCCGTGAAAGAATCAGCAGATACATTTGTAATTTGCAACACACAATCATCTTTGCACATTACGCTTCAACAAAGTTTCCTAACGTTTTTAACTCGAAAACGGTACATCCTAGACCCTTAACATCCAATTGATGAGCTAGAGCAATGCTTCATATGCCATAATATAAAAACGTGGGAAATTTTGAACATTCTACGTACATTTTATAGGTTTGCTTATTTTCGGCTCCCCAACTCCACAGCATGTATTGTCACAAACCTGCATAATTTCGAAACGAAAGTCAAGTTAAATGCTATTAATAATATGTGCAACTTAATCGCATAAATAAGTCTTTCTGTTTATGGCTTCGCACTACAAGAATGTTTTCCATGCAAGGCTCCTGCGATGAAACAAACATTTACAGATCGTTCGCAAGATATTGTGTTTAAGAATGACGTGCTTTCATTTTTAAGAAAGTAAGGAGATGAAAGAAATCGCTCCTTTCTGTGTCGCCGGAACAAAATTATTTACTCGCGAATATAGTTTCGTTTCAAGTAACGAAACGAAGTCTACGCGAATTTTGTTTGGTTACCGAATCGTTGAATCAGTTTCGTTTCGTTCCTTTACTGGCGGACAAGTCATTCAAGTCGCGAGTATCCAATGAGAGGATTTGCACTCCAGGATATTATATTATATATATATATATATATATATATATATATATATATATATATATATATATATATATATATTATACATACTGTTTTCTTTCAGAGATTTTACTTTCACACTACCGCTTACGTAGTGGAGAGAAAGTTATGTAATGTTGCGCAAAAAAACGGCGTATTTTAGTAAAAGAAAACTCTTATTACAGAGCGTTAGCAACAAAAAAGTGGTTAAATCCAGAGAATAAATTTAGAGGCAAATCCTATAACACGTGGTGTAGCCAGAATCTGTGTTTTGTGGATCCTTGATAACGAAAAATCCAATGACGGCGAAACGTCTGTCTGTCGGTCTGTCTGACCGTCCGTCTGTCTATCTATCTGTGAACTAAACCGTTGAATCGATTTTCTCCAAAATTGATATTCCCCAATCAATCTGGCTGATGTCACGGGCCCTTGAATTTTAATTGTGGATTATTAAAAATTACGCAAAAAGCACTCTAATTTTCGAAAAAATTGTACAAAACCTATCTTTAAGTAACAGGTTATATTAAGGGAAAAATACGCCGGAAAACTTTTGAATTTTTGCAACTTTCGAAAAATCAAGAGTTGTTAACGAAAATAAAATCTGTACCATTGTGTCAGTATTAAATGTTCTTCACGCTATCCAACTTTAAAAATTAATAAAAAGTTATAGAGACATTTTATTTGTAAACGTCTCGGGGACTTAATGTAAAGAACCCCCCAAAATTAATATATCGATTTCAAATTCAAGGTGCTGCGATATCAGCCAGATGGTAATATTAATTGGGTAATATTAATTATGGAGAAGATCGGCTGAACGGTTTAGTCCCTAGGCTTGCTCATAGACGGAGGGAGAGACGTTTAGCCATCATTCGATTTTTAGGTATTAAGGACCCACAAAACATAATAGATTCTGGCTACACCACGTCTCAGAGGGTTTTTTTTTCCTAAATTTAGCAATTGGATTTATCCACTTTTTCTTAACCAGAGCCCTTTAATAAGGTTTTCTACCGAAAATCGTTGCTTTTTTCGCACAGAGTTACATAACTTTCTCTCTACTGCGGAAGGGGAAGCGAGAAAGTAAACTAGTGGTGCTACAGAATGGCACAGACTTTCCCTTATTAGTTTTCTATTTTCTTTTGTCTCTAATAGCAATTCGGACTTGCCACATACTCTGCAAACTGCCATCTATCGCCGCCCAAAGTACAATTTTTTGAAATGTTCTTAATTTTTTGGTTACCTGGTCATAGAATGGAAATATTATTTTAAGAATATTAAAGAGCAGTAATTCTATGTCCTAAATGACATTTTTATTTGAAAAATTTCGAGCCATTTTTATGAAAATGAAGATTAAGCTCTATAGTAAATTCAAAATTTGAAGTACTTTTCCATAGAAAATGTTCCATTTATGAAAAACTTCATTAGAAGTCATTTGAAGCACTTTAACTCACAAATACAAAAGAAAATTGTCATATATTACGAGGTTTCACTGTTTTTAATTTCAATTTAATATTATTAAAGTAATATTTTTGTTCTACAATTAGGAAACCAAAAAATGAAGAAAACTTCAAAAAATTGAAATTTGGACGGCGTTAGATGGCAGCAGGCAAGTTCGAATAGCTATCCAAGACCAAAGGAAATATAAAACTAATACGGGAAAGTCTGTGCCATTGTGTTATAACTAGTATAATTGTGATTTTCGAAATTTTCACATCGTTAGGGTGGCTAGTATGAACGAAAGCATTTATGAGTAACGTATTTATGAATTAAAAAGAGAAGGCCCATCAAACGGAATGTACTTTATTTCGGGTCGTACTCACACAAAATAAAAGTAACATGAATCACTATGTAAAAGAAATGTATAGAGATTGGAATTAAGATAAAACTGCAAGTCACAGAACACACTGAGGTTCATACAAGGTAGTTTATTTTTCACGCAAGTGGTATATGCCACGCATGCTTTGTATGTTTGAAGGTTTTTTAGTTTTACAAAATCTTACTTTTTGTGATCTACGCTCTCGTGTACTGCGTGTGCGTTGAAAATATTGACGGTTCGGAGCCCGTAAACTACTTCGTGTTTTTTCAATAAATCATTCGACTGGATCCAATTAGTGGAACCTGGCGTCGCAGTATTTCAGTTTAAGTCAAAAAAGATCATCCTTCCGCGCGGGTGAAATCGTGGGGGTCGGGCAACTGCATTTCGCGCACAGGCGTGGAAATCGCAGCATTTCTTCATTGATGAGAGCAGAATGAAAGCGATAATTGTTTGAAACCGGAGTCTTGCTGTCAAGGTAAACAAAACACTCATTTCGTAATGTAAGCGAAGTTACGTTTCACATGCGTATATCTCGTGCACCGACACTGCACAATATGTTCTATCAACTCAGGCACGTTTAATCAAACACTGTCCATGTGTTACTACAGTTTGTTATTTAAATACAGATTAGGAAATGGTGAAGAATATAATTATTCTGTGTGCAGATATAGTTTTTTGCAAGGGACGCGTTCTCATTGCCCATATAGTAGGTGGTGGACTTAAAATTACATAAAAATGCTAAAAGGCACGTTGATATTTATTCTACAGCTTTACAACAATTTAAAAACATAAAATATCATTTGACTTCAAAATTTATATGAAAATGAAACGTGAGGCACACGATTTAATACGCTTTATTGTGAAGGTACAGAAAGTTTCAAGTCAAAATTCGGAACCATTTGTTACATACACAAGTTTATGTTTCACGACAAATTGTAACGATGTGACCGAAGTTTGTGAGAAAATGAAAAGTATTTATAAAATACTTACTGAAATAAAATAATTTGGGTACGTAATATCGAAAAAAGGAAGCATTAAGAAACAAAATCACTAGCTTTAGTAATAAAGCGAAAAGTCGAAAAAAGTTGAATTTTTATAATTAATGACATGTCTTTATCATAAGGTCACGTGCAATTTTTTGAAAATATGTCTATTTGTTGTGTAAATTGGCGGCAAAATTAAATGCTCGCTGCGATTTTACTGCGCTTCGTGAACGATTCCACACAGTTGGATGTTTCGTACGTAAGAATTTGTATATTAAATAATATTGTTTTATTTGTTTTTTTACATTCGACCTTTTGTTATACATTTATGTATTACTTTTTTAGAAATTATTAAAAGACTATTTGAAATATATGGACTAAAAATTGCTTATCTTACAGGGAATTTCAACAATGAAGAAAATGTAACAATGGAGCTCCGCGTCACCCTCGCGAATTCTTGTGATTTACGTCTCATTGTTGCGACATGATTTAGCTGTATAACAAGGAGTTAGATTTGTCCAGTTTCTGTGGATATTTGTTTGAACATACTTAGGTTTTGTTCCAAATGCTCTACTATTTGTCAGGAGTGAACTTCGGAACATCATGCTCTAAAAATGTTAAAATTATCCATGCAATCATGTACTTAAATTAGCCAATACGCGATTAAAACTCAGAGTTAAACAAAAATATAGTGAGCCACAGTAAACATTTATAAAAATATTCTTTCACAGTATAGTACAAAACGAGTATAATCAATGTTTTCAAATATTATAATAAACAATACTGTTATTAAGCAACAAAAACGTCTCACTTCAGCTTACTTCTAGGCAAAAACCTGGAATATACTCTTAAATATGCCACATAAATAAAAATGTGCAGTTAATGGAAAAAATCCCCAAAATATGTAATTGTGCAAAATAACTTAATATTAAAATTCGTAGAATATTAATAATTGAATTGTTTTATTAGTACTAGAGATATTCATCAACTCTGTATGATGTACTAACGGACTATGGATGATGGACTAACGGATACAAAGGTTGTAATATGAATGCAGATGAAAATAAGCGTTTTTGCAAAGAATTGTTATTATTAGCCAAGCGAATACACATAGTTTTGACAACGCTGCCTTGGCAACAGTGCATTACCATATTCTGTACCATATTTGCTACGAATACTGTATCAGTCAAATGTATTCCTGTTTGTTTCACTTGATGAAAGTAAAAAATGATTACTGACCCCTATTGCCAAAATAATGCAGATATGCATTACGGGCGCTTTGATTTTAAATTGGACATTTTCAAGTATTGACAAAGGTGTTAGTGGCGTTGAAAATGCCATACTGCAATATTAGGTAGCTGTTTCCAATAACGTGAGAAAGTATGTGTTGTTGGAGCTCCAGTAGTTATTATCGCTTTAATTATTATTATTTTTTTATTATTATTATTGTTATTGTTAGCATTATTTGAATCATTAGATACCGATTCTAAGCTCTTGCTGCATTCAGTTCCTCTTCCAAGAATCAGTGGTCCGCTCGCCTTTTAAAAGTGAGTGACCTTCAAAATGAGTCACTGTCCACAGCTCACCGACATTAGACGCAAAACCAGATTGCGAGAAAAAATATCTCGACGTCTCTTCCAAACATTTCATAATTGAAACCCAATCATTCGTACGTCGTTAATGAAGAATATTTTTAGCATTTGCGAAACAATATCAGTAAATCACTTCAATAGTAATCCCAATTTCAAATAATGAATGCATCAAAAACGTTAAGTAAATCTTTTGATAAAAGGCGCTTGTCCTCTGAAAGAGTGCTGTATTTAAAGTTTGAGTGATGGCATTTTCTTTCCCTTTACTGAACCCTTTCCATCTTTACAATATCGCACTTGCACCGTAAGAATTGAAAGATATATAAACGTTTTGCCGGAAACGGCGAATTTTCGGCAAAAAATCTTATTGCTGGTAACGAAAAAATGAATAAATCCTGGTGCTGTATACAGGTGTTCAGGAAGAAAACAACAAAACTTGAAAATACGTTTTTAGGTTAAATTTACGCAAATTCGGTATTTTGAATGGCTGAGCTGCAATAAGCATTGGAAAGTGGGTTTGAAAAAGTAATATCTATTCAAAAATTTGGATGTCAAAAACAAAGACTCCAGAAACACTTCATTCTTGAAATAAAAACAAATATTGTTTAACTATACATACAAAATGCCCCAATAAGGAAGGTGTATCTCAAAAAGTGTATCGCTTTTTCTTTCCGATTTTTCTTACTGCTCTGCTTCTACCTCCTGGTCAATCATAAACTGTGACTCATCTTTCTTAGGAGGCGTTATAGTCGATAGCTATGTCAATGTCCAATAAACAGCGCATGTACTAAAAGATAACCTCTGATTTTAACATACGCTTTCTGTTATTTTCAATATTCGGCGCATTCAGCGGAACTCTGTTGAACATAGTTTCATTCGTGGAATAGTCCTTTTAAATACCACTCGTGTTTTGGAAGTTCTCAGATAAATCGCCTCCTCGCTTCGAGAGACGGAGATTTATCGACAATTTCCCAAGCACTCATGGTATTACGTATGATAAACACTCCTTGACTTATTTTGCAACTTATTATTTGGCGCGCCGTTGACCCTTTCGTGACCCATGGGTATCATGAGTAGCATTAGTAGGCGACTGTCAAGGCTGCTTCCGCGGCGGCGGCGTCTGGCACAAGGACGGGCTGCAAAACAACCAGGGAGACCGGGGAAACTGGTCGAGGTTGCTAAGGACGCACACAAGAGCATGTTGTGCGGCTCCCAAAAGGCGTTAGTGCGCGGGTGGCCGCCAGCCACGACGCGCGCTGTCGGTGACTTCTACTTAGGTCAGTTAGTTTGTGGAAAACAATTTTTTCTAATTTTTCCGATGTAGAACTTACTATAGAAATGCAACCTCCGAAGAACGGATCAGAAATGCTTAGAACTAACAATTTTTGCTTCGACAGAGTTCCGTTTGGCTTTATGGCGCTAATTGCGCTCTTAACATGGGACGAACAACAACAAGTTTTCGAATTCAAGAAGTGTTGTCCTCGAGGTCAGCATCTATCACCGCGAGGATATTGCGTTGAACATAAGAAAGAAGACTGGTCGCCATTGAATTCATCGATAGCGAATTTTCTAGACCCCGAAGGGTTTATACGCAACAACAATATTTTCGGATTCGTTCTGCACGCCATCTTCCTATTACCTGGAGGAAGCGTCATCGGCAGAGGAGTTCTTTTCCGTACTCGTCGACACTAAACGGGAGGACACCTTCTACACCAAGATGTACTGCGCAGATTTCGTTCGCGGAAGCGACGGTGCCTTGAAGGAGTGAGAGCGTAGGCTTCCGCGGCCGGAGTCAGTATTTACTAGGCTGTCCGAGTGACGCCGCGTCCATGGCGAAGGTGCCGATGTTTCGGTCGCCATTCTGCGACCTTCCTGCGACCGGCATTACGCTCTGAGGAAGGTCGCAGAATGGCGACCGAAACGTCGGCACCTTCGCCATGGACGCGGCGTCACCCGGACAGCCTAGTAAATAGCCTTGAAGGAGAGCCTCGCGTTTTGCGCGCGTCCAGGCTCCGGGCCTGTGTTCGAGTGGGTGCGACCGCTGCACGTGGTGGCGGCGGTGCTGCTGGCGGCGGCGGTGGCCGTCACCAAGGGCGACACGCGCCGCTCCACGCACGGCCGTGCGCTCGCGTGTCACGCCGCCTGCCTGCTGGGCGCCAACGGGCTGCAGGCCGCCTGGCTCTACACGCACCGCTACGGCGGCGACTGCCGATACTTCGGTGAGTTGCGCTTGCGAACTCAAGGGGCGTAAATAATGCGACTCGCCCCGATAATTGTTGGCGGGAAGAAACGCTTTGTCCCTAAGTTTAATTACTTTTCCGATTGATGATGTCGCGGGCATGTTGCCGAAACTCCGCTCTAAGAATATATTTGAAATAATTTATTGTTATTATTATTATTATTATTATTATTATTATTACAATTATTATTATTTATTACTCTTCTACTTCTCAAGAAATGTCGGAACATTCCTACTCAAGACACACCTTGTCTACAAAAATATGTAGTTGCTTTCATGAAGAGTTATATGTTCATAGTTATTACACAGAATTATTAGACAGTTATTATTATTTTTTTTGTTAGTTAGAAGGCTTGGCATCTAAGGCCTTTAGCCTTTTTACTGATTGACGTTATAATTAATTATTAAATCTAAATTTTGAAGAAAAGATTGGCTTCTTTCAAGAACTGTATTGTTTTGTCAGTTGCTGTCTTGTCGGTGCCCAGATCTATCCTCATGTTGCCTCTCATGCCGCATCTGTGTCTAAGTCTTGAGATCTACGCAGTCTGTCAGAATATGTTTCACTGTCAGAAGTCTTCCGCAGCTGCAGATGGGTTGTTCTTCATTTCTTAACATGTATGAAGAAGTCTTTCTTGCATGGCCTATTCTTAGTCGGGTTATGCACACTTGTTCTCGTCGAGGGTAGCTGACATTTGGTGACCATGTACTGATATTCTGTTTAATGGGGTGTAGTTTCGTGTGAAGACCGTTCCACGTGGTCTGCCATTCTGTGAGGATGCACTTCAAGACAGCATTTCTTGCATCCTGAGGTCGTATTTCAATATCCATTTCTGAATAGATGTTCTCGGCATTTCGTGCTGCAGAATCGGCTTCTTCATTGCCTAGTGTGGCGTCGTCGGGTGCGAGTAACACACAGACACGGAGTTGTTTATACAGTTTTATTACAAGTTATATTACACTATATACATACTCCTCGGAAACGCGCTGCACTCCCAGCACTGCATACCTCTGAGGCATCCCCGCCCCAGCCTGACGCAAACCCCAGCGGCTTGGCGCCGCTCCTGGTCTTTGTCCTGTGGCAACCGCCACACCTCGCAGCCGAAGCTCGCGATAACCCCTGGCGGGTGAAATGTGCCTTCCGCACTGCGATTCGGTTCAAACTCGAATCCCCACGGCTGGTTACTTTCCAGCCGCCTCGCGAGGGGTCACGTGACAGACCTCACATGCCGGCGGCGTCCTCTCATCCCGAAACGTGGGCCTGTTTGCAATTTTGGAGTCCAGCTGCACCGCGGCTGGACTCACCCATCAATTCCCTCTGCGCCAGTTGACACCCGCGTTCCGAGACACGCCCACCCGGGCCCTCGAGAAGGGGCCCACCTGTGGCGGCCTTCCGCTTGCCGCCAAAGGACTGCTCCCGAGGGCCGGCCTCCGGCGGCCCTCCGCTTGTCGCCAAAGGACTGCCCCCGCCCCCTCGCTGGCCCTCCGACATGTGTTGTCCATCTGGCCCTTTGGCACGACGTTACACTAGGATACCCACGTGTCTAGGGCACCAGATAAACGTAACTGATGCTCCTCGCTGCTCTAATTTATGGCATGCTATGAGAATCATTTGTATCAGTGGTTCTACAGTTTGGCGCCTGTCTATTGCAGTGAGAAGACTTAGAGAGTCTGTGCAGATGACGAACTTTCCTGAATCGAGAGTTTCACAGTGACGCAAAGACTGCAATACTGCATATAATTCGGCAGTGTACACACTTGTTTCAGGTGGAAGCGCCCAAGCCCTCGACAAATTCTCAGTTACAAATGCGCTTCCGGCCCGATGTTTTGTTTTTGAACCATCTGTGTAGATTATGATGTGATTTGCCATGTATTCTTCGAGAGCTGTTCGAAATCTGACTTTTAAATCTATGGGAAGGCATTCTGTTTTCTTTACACTGGTAGTATCGAGTCTTACTTCTGGCATTTTCAACATCCAAACTGGAATTTCATATGGTTCGTATTTCAAAACTGGTGGTAGGACGATGTTGTAGCATTTGGCTATCTCGATTGCGCGGATGTTGGCTGGACGAGTAGTGAAGGTCTTCGATCGTAAATATTTACTAGCTTAGGTCGAGTCATCAATGAGTGGTTTAAATGTTTCGGTAGAGACAGCAATTTTGATCTATAGTTGAGTAGCATTGTTTGTCGTCTGTAATGTAGCGACATGGTGCTGGTTTCACAGTAGAGGCTTGAGGAAGGACTAGTGTGGAACGCGCCAGATGCATATCTGAGGCCTGCATTGTGAACGGGGTCTAGTTTCCTTAAACTTGATTTTCTGGCTGAGGAGTACACTGCACATCCATAATCTATTTTGGACATCACCATGGATATGTACAGGCGGAGTAAAATGTCTCTATCTGCTCCCCAATTTATATGGGAAATGCATCCTATTACATTCAGAGCTGTTTTGAATCTACGCAAGGTATATTCTATATGCTGTTTCCATGTTAAATGCCTATCAAAAATCAAACCAAGGAATTTTGCCGTTTCATTGTAAGTCAGTTGAACACCATTCAGAGCCAGCTCTGGATCTCTGTAACTTTTTCTTTTCCGACTGAAGTGAACGCATTTGGTTTTGGCTGCTGTAAATGAGAAACCAATGTTTTTTGCGTTCTGTACTAATTTTTTGATGGCATTTTGCATTTTGAATTCGATCATTCCCAGTGATTTAGCTGAGTAAAATATAGCAATGTCATCTACATGCATGCATTTTCCTATTGACGCTTCTATGCCGTCAAACATCTCGTTAATCGCTATGATAAAGAGCGTGCCACTCAATGGAGAGCCTTGCTGTACACCGTTCGCTAGTACGTAGCTTTCTGAGATAGACTGGCCAACGCGAACTTGGAAAGATCTGGTACTAAGGAAGATGGATATGAATTTTGGTAGACATCCTCTTATTTGCCAGTTATATAGCTGTCTCAGAATGTTATGTCGCCAGGTGTTATATTTCCAGATATATTAGCTGGTCGATTGTAGAGTGATGTTGTCTGTATCCGCACTGGTTTATGTTTAGGAGGTTGTTTCTTTCGAGACACCATGTTAGCCGGGTGTTGACCATTTTTTCCAAGAGTTTTCCTAGACAGCATGTCAGCGATACCGGGCGATAATTTTCAGGATTTAATGTATCCTTGCCAGCCTTTAAAATTGGAATTATTATCGCTTCTTTCCAGACTTTGGGGTAATTACTTTGTGTCCATATGTTATTGTATATGTTTAGCAAAGTGGACTGTATTTTCTTCGGTAATCGACGTAGTATGCTGTAAGGAATATTGTCTAATCCTGCTGCGGTGTCTCCAGCTGCATTTATGGCGTCTTGCAATCCTCTCCATGTGAAAAGAGCGTTATATGGCTTATCTATATTGGTTGTAAAGTCAAGTACTTGTTGTTGTTCTTCTTTCTTTTTCTCGAGAAAGTCTTTAGGATAGCTGTTTGTGTCACTGGCTTTGGAGTATTGGGTCGCTAATGCATTGGCTATTTCGTCAGGGTTGCATATTAGTTGTCCCTCGTGTTCAATGTTATTACTATTATTATGATTACTATTATTATGATTACTATTATTATTACTGTTATTATTATTACTGTTATTATTATTATTATTATTATTATTATTACTGTTATTATTACTGTTATTATTATTACTATTGTTATTTTTGTTATGTTGGTTTTATTATGATTTTTAAATAAAGCAATTGGTTATACTGGTTGGATGAGATTAAGGAAGAGGAAGTTTAATAGCCTATGCCTCGCTAACAATATAGACATTTTTTTAAAGTTATTAAAGTGCGGCTTTAGTCACCCTTTTTCTTATGCTAATGTAGGTCTCTATATTCAATGTGATTTAAGTGGCACTTTACTGCCGGAAGGATTAGGTCACCGTGGAATACGATTTGCGTCTTCGACAAACGTCAATATAGGAAGGATTGCGTATAAACTACGAGCGTAAAGAGTCAGTTATCTTGAATGTATTACTCGTATATTCACTGATACTTCTCGTCAAAAATGCAGAGTAGAGTTTCCTGTCTACTTAGGAATGTGTTACAAAGGATGATCGATATTAGATAAATTTTCAAACTAAGCAAGTGAAGTAACTATTTATTTGTTGCTTGTTGCAAGAGCGCTATGATTCTCATACCTCATGGTAGGACATATAAGCCCATATACTAGTTTGCTTTGGTTGCAGCGTACGCTATCTATTTTTTCCTCGTGAGCAGTGGTTTCTGGCTGAATGTCATCTCCATCAACATGGCACGAGGCTTCAGTTGCGTCTCTAACGAGAAAGCCTGCTTCAAGATTAATCGTTTGCTAATTTATATAATAATTCCAAAAGTAAAGTTGATACTTGAATCCCTATGAAGTATTCATAGGTTGCTCTTCACAAACCAATCCTTTATCATAACACCGAACGGATACTTGACGCCTAGTAGCACATATTTGAACTATGGAGCTACTACAGCTCATATTCTCTCGTACTGTTGGCAGGGATTATTTAATATTATTATATTACACCTACTATAGTACTAACACTTCAGTCGTCTCTAGAGAGATGTTTTCAAAAACATTTTCGTGAAATAATTTCAAAATTTTATGTTTAGAAACAGATTGCAATAAAGTAAGAAAAACTACAATATTAAAGGAGAAGGACACAGAAAAAAACTAGTGGTCCAGCAAGAGCACATATTTCTCACGTTTTTTAATAAATTTGCAATTTTGGAAAATATCAGAGAGTTAAACGAAAATGAGACCTGTGCTGCTCTTTTAAGCGTTCGTTGTTGCATCGTGGGAAAAAATTATGAGATTGAGATTTTTTTATAAATTGCATTAATTTCAAACACAAATTAGGTAAAAAATTTACATGACTTTTATTCAAGAGATGATTGTTTACAAAATATTTTTTTAAGGCAAAAGATTCTCTCTTCAATTTAGCAACTTGTAATGTTAAAATTTTTCATTTTCAAAATTACAAAAGTTTGTCGAAAATAAGACTGTCACCACTTTATTTCGATCTTTTGACACATATGAGGAGAAAATGTAAAAAAAAAGGTAATAAGGTGTTGAAAAATGCCCTAAAACCAAATCGATAATCGCGATGCTCAAACGAAAGAGAATAATAAATGTAGATTCACAAAATCTCAGCCTCCTAGGGAAAACTGTGGCAGGTATATAGGAAACGTGTTTTTCAAGTTTTTTCTCAAATTCTATTGCATGTGTCAGGCTGAAAAAATGTCGAGATGGGGGTAAATATTTCAATTTCAAGACATTTTTGTCAATCAATTTTTATACCATATCTACGCCATTTATTATTTTCTTTCATATGAGCATCGACATTATCGATTTGGTTTGGAACACTTTTCACCTTATTCTTATTCGTCTTATTCGGCTATATCCCTTGGAGCTGTTTTTGAGAAAATAATTGTACACAACATTTAAAAATAGTCTACATTTCTCGCAAAATTGCGATCAAACTACTTATATATATATCTCTGTCTCTCTCTCCCTCCCTCCCTGTGTATATAAAGATAAAATTACTTCGCTTGCTGCAGGATGTTGAAAGAGAAACGCCAAGGTGGTGACAACTTGAAGATTTTTGCACTTTTCTCTCTTTACGCTTGGGGCGTACCTATCGGTCTAACCGTCTCTACTATCTACATGTTCAAAAATGAAGATACCTTAAGTGCACTGGGATTTTATACACCTTCTTTCATGGATACTCGAACTTGTTACTCGGAAATTCCTCTTTTTTCCTCACACCCAGGTAAAAATAATTATTGTAGAATGGGTTATAAACTTAGTGAGTGGTGTTCCAACACCGCAAGAAGATACTACATTAGGGCACATTGTTTAAGGTAGCTTTGATCATGAATGTACTGAAAATTACAAACTGTGTTTCTCTAATGTAAGAATGAGCATGATCAATATTTTTCACTGTTTTTCAGGATATCTGCAACACATTATAGGTTTCGACGTCACGGGTTCTTTTTTACCGAACTCACGCAAACCTGAAAGGCAAGTCTCTCGGATGGGTGCTCTGTTCTACTTCTACGTGCCATCTGTGATCCTAGTCGCAACGAACTCAGTATGCGTTGCATTCACTCTGCGTAGGATAAGGTATCTCAGAAAGGGTTCGTCTATTCTCCAAACTCCTCCGAAATTACAAAGGTTTCTTATTTAGGATGTATGCGGATAAACAACACTAGAAAGGTTCATGGTATATTTTAGAAAATTTATGTCTGATTCATTGGAATGAATAATTAAATGACTATCTGCGAAAGAGATTAATTGTTATCATGTAATATTATATTTTCTTTTGGTGTAATTCATTAAGACATCTTTAAGGGGATTAATTAAGCCCTATACCTACAATGTTAAATTAAAGGAACATTATTTTCCAAACTATATACACTAGAGGACTCTTCTTTTACAGTAGTTTCTTGGCTATATTTTAAAAATTGTACTATAAGATTTTTAAGAAATTTTAATTTTTTTGTAAATACGATTTTTTTGATGAGTAGAATATTTACACTCGCCTTATTATTACCATGTACACAATATGTTTAAATAATAAGATATAATAAAAAGGGTATGATAAAAGTTGTAGTTTGACTTAGTGAAGAATGTCTAGACGTTTTAATGCTCTGGCTCTAATAGTTTAGGAAATAATGTTCCTTGTATACCAAAAAACCGACTTTACATGGATGAGAAACAGTGGTGCAACCTCAGCGAATACTTTATTAAATTATTGATGTTTACGTAATATTATTAATAATAATCTTAAATAAAGATTTTAAAAAAAGATGAAAAATATTCATATTAAATATACAGAGTAAATCATTTCAGCTGAAAAAGCACTCCACCATATTCCCTATAACATTCGCAGTAAATAAATGCTTTGCCAACTTCACTTCAGTTCACAGGTTCCCATAGAAAGTGTTCTTTGTTAATATTAAAATAACGTCGCAGCCTGTGTATCTCCGCAACTTGGGCTCGAAATGCTGTCGGAAGTCCAGGGGCGCTCAAGAGGTCATTTGCGAGTAGTGAATGTACGTCAATTTTTACGGCCGGCTGTCGCAGACGTGCGGAATGGCACAGACGCACGCTGTACATGTATACAATATGCTTGCCATTCCGTCAATTAAAAAAGAGTTTCCTTGCTTGTTCTTTATCTTCGATAATACTTAGAAATATTATCAGAGCTCCGACTCAAATTAAGCACAAACTTCTAGACGTTGTTAAAGAAGAGAAATACTCAAGAACTAGTTTTCAGAAACCACGTTTCTCAGAAAAATTATATTAACACAAGATCATCTAATTGAAAATAAGACGGCGGTATGTTTTTTTTCTCTCCAAAAATGATACACTTTGTACGATCAAAGTGGTTCACATATAAATTTCTTCCTCAGCGAAATATTTAAAACATTAAATTTTTCTTTGGTGGTTTTTGAAATATTCTTAGCGCTTTGACTCATATTAAGCACAAGCTGCAGCAGATTATTGAAGAAGAGAAATTGTCACAACATTGCTGTGTAGTAAGTTTCTCTGGAAAATGACATTAACAGTTATTCATGTAATTGAAGAGATACGGCGATGTATACATCAACCACTGTAAGATTGGGGATAAAAGGTACGCTATACGGACACACACAACATCCTGAGCGGGATTCCAACCCACAACCCTACAGGCATGACGCAGCTACGGATCTTCAGTCTTAATTACCTCGGCTACCCGGACCGGCACCCCACTAAGTATTAGCATTTTTCAAGGAACACACAACGTTTACTGTGTGTGTTTTACAATCATTAGGGCTAAAGATCTTGAATTTAATCTTTATCCTTGCGGGTTGACTGTGTGTGTTTTCGAATATTTCGGGCTGAAGATCTTGAAGTATCTTACTCCTCGCCAAAAGGGCTTCGCATCGCCTGCTGGTATCTGCAGTGCCATCAGGGCCTTTTAACTCCCATATAACGTGGTGGAAACCACGCGCTCTGCTGTAGCACCTTCGTACAGGAACTAAAACACGAACTGTTGCCACCGATACTTAAAACGTGCATGGCTTCTGCGTGAGTTCGCGGGTCGCAAGCACGGAAAACTGCCATCACAGCAGCCGGCTGTCATAATTATCCTTTAGACAGTGATTGAATTCGATACAACAGTAAGACACCAGATAGCTTATTCGTTCGTTACACATTCGGTACAGCTTCAGAGACTACGATGTTGTCATTTCACGTCACTTTAGTTTCATTTCATATCATTCACATTTTGGTAGAGCTACAGAGCTAAGATGTCATTTCACTTCTCTTCATTTTCTTTTCAATTCATTTCCTGTCATTCACATTCGATACAGCTACAGAGACAAGGATGTTGTCTTTTCACTTCAATACAATTTAATTTCATTCCCATAATGTTACAAAAGATAGCGCCGACGTTCGCCCTTTCTTCAGGGTTTCTTAATGTGTATATTAAGAATAATTGAACATTTAAAAAACCATTTTTCTATTTCCCACAAATTAGGCAATTTTTATGAGGGGGAGTTGGCGAGCCTAACCGCCAGCTGTACCCGGTGACACTAGCGCCTCCTAGAAAATCACCCTCGACCTTTGTCCCCTGTTTCGATGTGGAGAGATGTAAGACCGTGTGTGCCCTGCCGTACCGACGCCGTTCGGCGCGCGCCCCTCCACCCCCGCGACCATGTCGCGTCAGCCGCCGCGCAGGGCGCGCCGGGCCGCCCAATGGAACGGAACCTTTGATATTGCGTCTACGTCGCGGGTCATCCATCACCTCGCCGCGGAGACCCGGGGGGGGGGAGAGGGGCAAAGATGGCGGGAGGAGGTCGGAGGAGAGGCGTGGCGGAAACGCTCCCTTACCCCCGAGAAGGGACGAAAGGGCGGAAGTCTGGAAAAGCGATAGATGAAGTGGATGCACTGCGTGGAAAATGGCAGCTTCAGATGGGCAGCTGCAGAGGGTGATGTGCTTAAGAAATGGAAATGGCTGCGATGGCTCAGTGGCAACATCGTTGCCTCTGCAGCTGCATCGAATGTGAATAACATGAAATGAAATTAAAATGAAGTAAAGTGAAATGACAACATCGTAGTCTCTATAGCTCTGTCGAATGTGAATGACATGAAATGGAAATGAAGTGAAGTGAAATGGCATCGTTGCCTCTGTAGCTGTATCGAATGTGAATGACATAAAATGAAAATAATGAAAAAACACAACATCGTAGTCTCTGTAGATGTATCGATTGTGAATGACATGAAATGAAAATGAAGTAAAGTGAAAAATGAAATTACAACATCGTTGCCTCTATAGCTGTATCGAAAGTGAATAACATGAAAAGAAAATGACGTGAAGTGAAATGACGTCATCGTATTTGTTGCTGTACCAAATTTGAATGACGTGAAATGAAATGAAGTGAAGTGAAGTGAAGTGAAGTGCAATGATACCATCGTAGTCTCTACAGCTGTGTCGAATGTGAATGACAAAATGAATGTATTACATACGCGATAAAATAAACACCAATAATATTTCAAGAACTGGGGTAGCATTCATTCTCAATGATTTCCTTTTGGTGCGTACAATACTGCAGCATACTTTCGAAGGCTAAATTACAGTTCGGGTGCACATTTTATATAAGTTCACTTTCTCAAGATATTAGTGTTACTTTATTAAGAAAAGAATTGAGAACTCTTCTTTCAAGTTTAAATCCGCCGACGGGGTCACTTGAAAAGAAAGCGGACCCCTCTGAGAGCGGCGCATCTGCGGGCGCTCAGATCGGGATCACGTGATGGGCAGGAAGAAGGAAGAGATGGGGAGGCAGCGCCACAAGGGGCTTCTCAGCGGAGAACTTATCGAAGGCGATGACTTCCTTCTTTGCCGCTCCCGTAATTCCGAACGGAACAGGGCTTTTCAACTCCCATATAACGTTGTAGAAACCATTACAGTCGGGCGCTCTCCTGCAGCACCTTCTTACAGGAACTGAAATACGAAGTGCTGCCAACTGTACTTAAAACGTGCGTGGCTGCTGCGTGGGTTCGCGAGACGCAAGCAGGTGCGTAGTGTTACAAAAGATAGCGTCAATGTTCGCGCTTTCTTCAGAGGTTTCTTATACATTATTATATTATTTCTTATATATTTTTATATCTCGCATATATTATGAGTGATTTAACATTTAGAAGGCACTTTTCGTACTTCTGACAAATTAGCAAATTTTCATGAGCGAAAGTTGGCGATCCTAACCTGCAGCTGTACCTGGCGACACTAGCGCATCCTATAGTAGCACCTTCCAGCTTTACTCTCTGTTTTGATGGAGAATTCAAAGGCACTGTAATGGAACCATGAACACCCTTCGCACGACGTCATACATCCTCCAGGAGCGATGTTTGTGGTAAAGCGATTTTCCAAAGTGCTACTGGAGCTATGGGTACAGAAACGCCAAGAATTTTTTAGAGGTTGCATTGGAGGTCAACATTTTCTCGGTAATATGGGATAATAGTTACTATCAGCCTGTTCGCCTCTCTACCTTTCTTTTATTTTCAAATGAACGTTCACTGTCACAGATATTGCCTTAGTGGTTGTATATGTGATTATATGCGTCATTTTTTTTCGTGCTTGGTCTCAGACCCAACCCATCCGTTCATGTAACCGTAATCGGGAAGGTACGGATTCGTATTTTTAGAATTATTTCTTATTGCAACATAAAGAATATGTTATTATTGTATAGTATTAGTATAAATAAAGTCAAATTCAATAGTAATTTCAGGAATCAGTCAAACTTTCTAGTGGAATGCCGACGATGGTATTAGGGAATTCTCATTGTCGTCCTCCTTAAATTTATTACATACTTTTTGACAAGAAAAATAAATACATAATATATTAACAAGAATGCTTTTTTTATATCAATCTAACATAGTCAAGTCTTCTAACAATGATATAAACAAAATATTTGCTATGTAAATCTTTCTTATTAAACCGGGTCTCTCAGATCCAGCTCATCCATTCGTGTTACATTTTTCAGCCATCCATCTGGCCTGGATTTCTAGAAAGATGTTGAAACCGACCGCCTTTAGTGACCTTCGTGACCCCGCGTGTGTCCCCCGGCTCTCACTGGGCCGCCGGACGCAACTACTAGCGACCTTCCTCTAATCACTTCCTCGTAGTTCGTAAGTCCAACTGCCTCCGAGTTACTGACACTTAGTTCGCCCGGCCACTGCGTCAATACGTCGATTGTCACTGGAACTCACACCACGGTGGCGTGCATCTGTACCCCCTGGCTGGGCACCGATAAATCGTCATTTACTAAGTGAATCCAAGAAAGTTGTTTGTGAATTCTAATCAATTATGACGTACACAACTAGGATCCCTAACAGGTCTGTGGGGACGTGGCTCGATCTGGTAAGTAAATTTAGCAAATTTGAGAATTGCGCATGTATTTTAACAAAGAGAAAAGTAAAAACAATTAATCACAAACACTCAGTTGTACACATCAAACCTGCACATAACGCTGTGATTTATAATAACAATTCGGTATCCTAACTAATTGTCAGAAAACCATTTGTAATTCCGTTCATAATTACGGGAATAAACCATGTTTTATTCTCTACTACCTATGGTGCTCCTTCAGTTTATGCTACAAATCTTCCACCTAGCATATACTCGGTATAAACTTGGAAAACACTTAATATTTAAAATATTGTTAACATTCTACAGAGACGGCACTGTGCTTAAAATTCATAACTATATTTCACCTAGCAAAACTTAGCTTCCAATTTATTTGGCTACTGGTGTCTTACTATTATTTACTGTGTTGCTGTTGTTGTAAAATTAACCCTGAAGATGGAACTAAAATGCATATTACGAAACTTGGCAAAAACAGAAATGTGATAGTGTTTGAATCTAAGCTTTGACCAAATCCCTTGATCCTGAACAGAGTCGGCGAAAGGTATAAATTTCAGGTGGGTAGTACCATGGTCATATAATTTTGTATCGTATTTAAGTTTTTATAAAAAAACGTGATAGCGGTATTGAATATGTAGTATTTTTAATATTTTTACTTAAACATTTATTTAAACACATTAATAATTCATTTTTAAATATTTTTTACTTGCCAGGAACAGAAGTGATCACTTCTATCTCCGTTTTAAAACTATTCGGGTTTTCATTTGCATTTTTTGATTTTGATAAGTCCGATGTACTTGTAAACTGCAGGATGTTCCTCCTTGGCGCTTGACTGAAAGATTGAAAAAAATATCCTATTTCGATAATACATTATTTTTCAAGGGGTTGAAGTAAATAGAATAACAATTCGAGCTTACGAGGGAAAACTTACAAAAATAACCTCAGAACTTATTACTATAACATACAATAAAATTGAATAATTATAAATTATTAAGTAGTAAAGTTGTTCTTTTTTTAGGAAGAAAGAGCTAATATGGAGGTTGTAATAAATCCTTGCCAAAACGTGTACGAATACGTGGATAAGGATTAGCAGATTGCCAGGATTGAAAATGTGTTTAGCAGCACAAGCAGAATTAAGTAGAGAGATACTAATCCAGATTTTTAAAGGAACAATGCTTAGTTTTCTAAAATTTGATTATTTTCAATAATTCAAGGGGCTTTTAATATATTTCTTAAATACCTATTTCGCATAGTTTATAGTTGTTAAAAATTAGATTTTGCAGTACCATCCCAAATAGGGAAGGTGTATGTTAAGGAAGGGCGAATAATGTATTTAAATAGAGATAAGGCTGATTCTGTAGATAACTGAGTCATTAGTTTTCTCATTCCCTCGTTTATCTCAGAAAGCTCGAACAATAAACCGGTCTATTATCGGTTCTTTTGGATACAATGAAACACACACAGCTCGCCATAAACATATTGCGCGATGTCACAACTGCGCATCGCGCGCGAAGTTTGAACATTGGTCGATTTCCAAAATTTTTTTCTACCAGTTTAATGATGGCAATAAATGAGTTAATATGGCGTTTGGTTTCCAATTTTTGTCAATTGGGAATATTTTCGCGCAAGGCAGAAGGACGCTGACCGCTTCAACAAGCAGCGAGCTGCGGGAACGAGCCCTACACAGCCCGGAGCACAGGTATATAATGGGTGGCTCAGCACCTGGGCAGGCAGAAGTGATTCAGACCAAGCTACGACGTCAGGTCTGTGTTTTAATGGCAGTTACGTTGACCGCGCTTAATTTCTGTGATTATTCAAGGATATACTGACATTTGGCTACGTCAGGTACATCTGGCGGACCGAAACTCGGCAAGGAAATAGATACTTCCTTACGACAAGTGGAACTTCGCATTTCTTTTTATAGTGTCGAGAAGATATTGTTTTGTAAATTGTAAAACTGAATAAATTGTTTTATAAGAAAATCTTAGCCTGCACCTAATTTCACACATTTCGGGAACTAAAATATTCCGAAACATGGCAAACCGTAACGTGGTAATGTGTCATATTGAACAGTGACCAAATCCCATGATCCGCAACATCCTTAAATTAAACGTCCTTAAGCCGTGACTCGCAACTCACGGCGACCGCTGTCCTCGCAAGTCGCAACGTCTCTCCGCGCCGCTCCGCGCGCCGCGTCCCAAGCGAGGAAAATGGATGAGGTCGCGGCCGTCGACCAAGTTGTGCCGCTCGCGTCAAGCGCTGCTCAGGGCGAAGAATTCAATTTCCCCGCCCCTCCCCTCCCCTACCCGCACCGTCCTGCCCCCGCTCCCACCACGCCAAGCCCCCGCCCCCGTGCCGCCTCGCCTCGCCTCGCCCCGCCCGGACCGGTCCACCCCCGCACCACCCCGAACTCGTCTCGCCCCCACCCGAACTCGCCCCGCCCCTCCCCTCCTTCCCCGCGCCGTCCCGTCCCGCCCCGCCCCGTCCCGTCCCGTCCCGCCCCCGCTCCCACCAAGCCCCAGCCCCGCCCCCCTCCCGCCTCACCCCGCCCCGGCCGGACCGGCCCACCCCGTACCGCCCCGTCGCCGCTCTCACAACGCCCCGCCCCACAACGGCCCACCCCCACCTCGCCCCCACCCCGAACTCGTCCCGCCCCACCCCTCCCCGCCTGCGCCGCGCGCCTCCCGGGGGTGCAATTGGTCTCCGAGGTCAGCGCCGCAGATTGCGCTCTGCGACGAGTTGCCGCGTCGTAATGCCGCCGAGCCGCCACCCGCGCTGTGCGGACGATGTGCTTTTTATTTCTGCGAAATGAAGAGGACTCGAAGCGAGATGGGACCGCGGGGGCGGTCTGGTGGAGGTCGACGGAGTAATGTATTTGAGGAGCGTGATTTAAAAATAATAAAATATTTTTCAATTGTATGTGACTTCCAATCTGCGAATGGGCAATACATGGTAATTTTTGTGGCCAATTTTGTTGGGTATGACTTTTGGACAACGGAGAAGTTATCGCTTGAAAATCAATAAAGAGATTCTGAATGATAATGTTAGTCGTCAATTATCAATTAGATAAGTAACTAGTGGTTCTACAGAATGACACTTTCTCGTAATGGTTTTATTATTTCTTTTCGTCTGGCCAGCTCTTCAGTATTGTCGCATTCTTTTGACAGCTGCAATCTACCCAAACAACATTTTTCCAAAATTGTCTCTATTTTTTTGGTTTCCTAGCGGTAGAATTGATATATTACTTTAATAATGTTTTAATTTAACTTTAATAAAAGAGATTAAAATTTCGTGCAATATGGACATTTACGTTGAAACATTTGAAGTAATTTTTAAGAAAATGGCGTTTATGCGTTATATAAATGCAAAATTAAAGTTCTATATCACAGAAAATTTTGTGGGATTGAAAACCTTAATTGGAAGTTCGACTCGCAAATGCAATAATTTATGTAAACTGTTGGGAATGTGAATATTAACGGCTTTAAAGATATTTAAAATATATAGTTATGTACTTTTTGAAAAACAACAACAAAAGAATACCCCGTAATGAACTATTTGTCACATTAAAGAGTGTAATTAGCACTATCCGTTGGAAAAGTTTAAAGAATAAATGGAACTTTTTATGAAAAAATGGTGGAGAAATTCTGCAAATGCGGAATTTTGAGCTCAATTTCACAGAAAATGAGACTTTACCAGAAACATTATATAATATCACTTAGAGAGGTTGGATTGCTTCAATGTTAGGTGACAGACACCGCTTTTCATACGTCTTATATAGAAAACTTATTCATTTATTTACACTCTTGAAACCAATTGTTACACGTTTCGAGGTACGTTTGACCTCATCATTAGGCCCCACAATCAAATACGAGTATAACATCTGATACAAATACATTCTTAATGCAAATGTACTGAGGTCTTATACGTAAACTTCATAATCATCAAGCTCCGTCACTTCTCACATCAAATTTGAGTTATTGTTTTGATTTAAAATAAATAGTATATGAAAATTTGAGTTTGTTCGTGTAATTTTGCGGAAAGTATAGAAATCTAGCTTACCCGTGCGAGAACATGTGTGCATTAAAATTCACCCTCTTATTTACTTTTTTAAAAATGTATAAATGTTACTTCTAATGCATTTATAGAACATCAAATAAAAATTAGAAACAAAGTTGATGTTTTAAACAAATTTTTAATAAGGGTTTATTCGGTGTTATTAGCAGATTTTCTTAGAACAAGTCACAGCAATTACTTAAAAACATTTGAAGTAATTAGATAACCTTGCTTGAAAGTTTGATTTCTGCTTTCTTTGAGAGTCACAAAAATATTAGAAAAGCTTTTTACTCTTGAGAAAGCTACGTAAAGTTGTCAATTCAAAAATATTGGATCTCTTTCTACAGATTATGGTGCGAGGAATATGACCCGTCCCAAAATTTAAGATTTTATGGTTTCAGAACGCTTCATTTACGAGTTATCTAACTAAGTCAAAATGAAATTCGTCACGTATCCGTGAAATTATTTTTCTTTAGAACCCTATTTATAAAAATTGGTTGCGTGATCCGCAAAACTCAACTATACTGCTGAAATAATGTAAAAGTGGAATTTATGTAATATAAAGAAGAAACCATGAGGTGATGTGGCAGCATCTGGACTAACGTATATTGTGCTAACTATATTGCCAATTTTGTTGTATAAGAAAGATTTGATATACATTCCATCTAACATTAATGTTACTAAACAATCTGATTCCTGTCATGTTTTGAATTTCTCCACATTGTTAGCTAATTTCTCCTAACTAATAAATTCTAGTAGTTCCTTCTTCAATTGTCAACACAGCTCTTGAAGAAAAATACTTCTAGCATCTGCAAGAGCGAATATTGAATTAATGATTATGCAAATAAACCTCGACAGTTTGCGCAAACCACGGTGTACACAGAAAGTCTACACATAAGATGGAGGAATCTTAAGCCTTTTATGCGTGACATTACAAACAAAGCTGACCTCCAGCGCTTTATGTAGGTGGCATTGGGCAGCATGGATAATCACAGGAAAACCGTTGAAATGTAATAGAATGACTAATAATTTCTCATTCTGCGGATTAAGGTATTGAAAACGTTTCTGTTAAGTCTATGGTCTGAAAATTCCAGATTTTAAGGCCCTAGAATGCTTTGTTTAGGCATTATTTAACTATGTAGATTTTAACTTTGCGGTCGAGTGCTGCGGGTTGCATTTGTCATTATTTAGATGTGTTTTTTCACGAAATCGCTCACATTTTTAAAATCAAAGTGCAATTTGTCACGTCTAGGTGAACTTATCTTTCTTTTTATTCTCATATATCAAGATTAGTTGCGTGTGAGAGCCGCTAAAGGTACTCTACTGAATACTAATATAGGAGACGATTTTATCATTGGAGTTTCCATAAGCATGAAAAGATACCTTTGTCTTTTTATCTTGAGTTCACGTCTCTTAATATGGTAAGTTTTATCAGAAGAATTCAGAGAAACATTACATATTGTGTGTTCGAGTTGTGTTTAAGAGCAAAGGTATCTCGTTAGTTACAGCGACTCCTATATTACACCTTTCTCTCGTATTACCACATTCTCCTGTTAATACAAAACCATACTCTTACTAGTATACGACCAAAGAAGAAACCAATTCAAACAAACCCAAAAACAAAGGAAGTCAACAATTCGGTGAGGCGAGATCGTTAGAAACAATGTAATTTAATTAGCGTAATATACAACATATTTTTTTTAGAGAGATAAAAGGGAAGAATGCGAAGACGAACGAAGGAAAAGAAGACAGAAGAAGGAAGGAAAGAAAAGAAGATAGAAGAAGGAAGGAAAAGAAGACTGGAGAAGAAATACAAGAAAGGTGGCTGGAGAAGAAATACAAGAAAGGTGACTGGAGAATAAATACAAGAAAGGTGACTGGAGAATAAATACAAGAAAGGTGACTGGAGAATAAATACAAGAAAGGCGACTGGAGAATAAATACAAGAAAGGTGACTGGAGAAGGAAGAAGATGACGACTGAGACAAAAGATCTGCGCAGCGATTCTCCAACCACCTAATAATTCGAAACGTGTAAATGCATTTAGCACACACCCAGCCACTTCGGGACGTGTATCCGCGCAGCGCTCCATCTTTCCCCCGCACGTCCCCACATTCCCCGCGCTCTCGCAGCCCGCCTCGACGACAGCGACAGCATCAGGAGCAGCGGTGCGAGAATTTGAATGCGCGGAGGTGGCAGTGGCGGCGGCGGCGGAGGTGGAGGTGGAGGTGGAGGTGGAGCTGGCGGCGGAGGAGGAGGCGGTAGAGGCGGCGGAGGAGGTGGTGGAGGCGGCGGCGGAGGAGGGGGCGGAGGAGGTGGCGGGGAAGGTAGCGGTGGCGGAGGCGGAGGCGGCGGCGGCGGCGGCGGCGGCGGCGGCGGCGGCGGTGGCGGTGGCGGTGGCGGTGGCGGCGGAGGTGGCGGAGGCGGTGGCGGCGGCGGTGGCGGCGGCGGCGGCGGTGGCGGCGGTGGCGGCGGTGGCGGCGGCGGTGGCGGCGGCGGCGGCGGCGGCGGCGGCGGCGGCGGCGGCGGTGGCGGCGGCGGTGGCGGTGGCGGTGGCGGTGGCGGTGGCGGTGGCGGTGGCGGTGGCGGTGGCGGTGGCGGTGGCGGTGGCGGTGGCGGTGGCGTAGGAGGCAGCGGAGGTGGCGAAGGAGGAGGCGGTGGCGGCGGCGCGCGAGCGAGCGAGCGCATCCTCACAATGCTGAAATATGTATAGGGCGCGCCGCGCCGCGCCACACGCAGTCCGTGATGGAGGGCGCGGCGCTGGAGGCGACGACTGCCGAATGCGCGCTCCTCCCCTCCATCCACACACGCGCATACATTCTGCACACCCGCGCGACCCCGCACACGCACAGCCGGCACAACTCGCGTTCGACTGAACAACTTGTTTTCAGTCGTCTATGGCAATTACGCCTAGAGAACTATTCGCACCACCACTAAATATTCACTTCTAGACGACTTCGCTCAAACTATTAGTCCAACGCTCAGCTATCTCGCACAAAGAAGATCGTTGTATGCTTATTAGCTTATTATCTATCTAGTAAACAGAATTATGTGTCTGTAAGTTTAAAATAATTATATTTTATTAATATATTCTTATTTAAATAATGTAAAAAACAATTGAATTGTCTGGAAATGTTTTTTGTTTGTTTATCTTTTTGCCACTCTGTCATTGGAAATCTTGGATACCGCGAAACCGATTTTGATGGGAAGGGATCATTGAATCGTAATGTATGTTCGCGAGAATAACGTATACTACATTTTTAAAATTGTTATTTTCTATTAGATAAATAAGAATGTTAAATTCTCTTCGGATAAATAATTGAGAATAAAGGAAAACAGAATCAGCAAGGTGATATGGACACGCTTTTAAAATGGCGTATAAATGCTTCTGAAAATATATCTATAACATTTACTCATAAACTATCTTCATCAAAACTACAATTAATTTCATGCAGATAAAGTAATTCCATCTACTGATAGTTGTAGATGCCAGACAACTATTCTAAACTGTAAGTTTATTAGAAACGCAACATGCGAATTCAACTTTAAATAAAGTCTTCACATTGTAACGAGAAATTTCAATGGGAGAAATAAATTACAGAAATAGCATAGGTCGTTTGTCAGGCCATTACTCTAAAACGCCGCGAGCCGTTAGGACCCGTATAGAACTATTCATAGGGGAATACAGAGTTTTTAGAAACGAGCGGATAAGTTTGTTATATACAAAAAAATTGAAGATTAAATCTGCACTTGGGTGGGAAAAATTAGAGAAAAGGCGAAGGAAGTTAAGACTGCTACCGATGCATAAATAAATTGGAGACAGTAAAAAACGTAGGGAAGAAATTCAAAACACGCCTTAAAAGCCAGGATAAAAGCGCGGATGAACAGAAGTTGTTCTTTTTCCGTGCAATTGATGATAATGATTATTAAATACTTGGGCAACGGAGCTCGTGGACAATATTATTAAATGTGTGTTGTACTAACAGATACCAGTCATTATGATTAATTGCGTCCAGGAAATGTTCAGAATGACTAGAATTCAGGAAGTTATCTCTCCATCAATCATAAAATATTATAAAACCTATTCATTAAACAATGGTTCGTAATGTTTTAACTTTCGACACAAAAATATCCCAACGATCGAAATTGTTGACGATTCCAAACGGTCTGTTAAAGGTTAATAAGGTCAAACAATACAATTCAAAGTAATATAACAGACGCGAACATAACTTTACACGTGAAATATACTCAGGCGGAAAAAAGTATTGAAACACCCTGATTGCATTAAACGATTTATTCCTCCGTAGACCTACAGCACTCACAGATACAATACAACACACGATTACTTGGGCAGAGACGCGTGATACTCCAACGTACAGCAACACAGATATGCACTGGCAATGACACATCAATACTGCGTGTACCCGCCGCGTACAGTACCACAAGCTCTCATGCGGGTTGGCTTCCCAACGTACAGGTGGCGAGTGGTGTTCTGCGGTACACTATTCCACGCCTCCTGCTTCGCTTCACGCAGAACAGGCAGAGTTGTTGGGGGAGTCGCAGCACGGGTCAGGCGTTAGACCATCACGTCCCACTCGTTCTCGATCGGGGACAAATGTGGTGAGCGTGCCGGCCATGGCAGTTGAACCTCGTGGAGAGCTGTTGCTTAGCGCGGGCATTGCCCTTCTGGAACAGCGCACCACCTCCCCGTTGCAAGAAACGTATCAGCTCGGCCGCACAACGGGCAGTATGTATCCAACACTGGTCAATGTCCCCTCTACGAACACCAAAGGCGAACGCACGTTGCAGCTGATGGCACACCACACTATCACTCCCGGGTCGGGCCCTACCTAGACGAACACACTCCGGACGGACGCACTCGCCTGTGCAACGCCACACACGCACGTGACCATCACTGGTGTGCAGGCACAAGCGGTTCTCATCACTGAACATCCTGCACGCCAGTCCGTCTCCCAGCTGATCCGCACATTGCATCACGCCAGAGTGCCCGACGATGGTTCGGCGTGAGTGGCAGTCGGGATAGCGGTGTGAACGATTGTAATCTTCCAGTTGGTAACCGGTTCCCAACGGTGCGTGGAGACGCATTTGTAGCCTAATGTACCTATAACTCGGCGTGGGTGGCCGTACAGTCTGCCAACGCCGCCCACACGATGCGTCAATCTTGACGTTCTTCAGTTCTTTGCGGGCCCCCAAAGTGGCTACGTGAATGCTAGTCTACCTATGGTCGCCAGCACCGCACCACTGATATCGCATCATGGCACTTGCGGTCAGCAATGCGCCGTAAGGACCATTCGACTTCCCGCAGACCGACAATCTGATCCCGCTCAATTGGTCCAATTGCTTAAAGAACGAATGAACGCGACGTCGCGGTGAACCTAAGTCCCGACTCGACCTTATCGCCGTGGACAGCGCCTTTTAAAGCAGCGGAGTAGATGGCGCTTCCAGGACATATCTTCACCGGGCGTCACTCATCCCCGAAATGTTAATCACACCTCCCATCTCTGATGTCCCTTATCGCCTAGTTGATTGCTCCTGCTCTTCCGATGTGGCAATGCTTTTTCCTCCAGTGTATTAGTATTGAAAAAATATATTAGTAGCGGGTAATTTAACCTGTACCAAGCCATATATACACACACAATTAAACTTGTTCACCAACATATTCACAATGCGTTTATATACATTATTTTTTCATTGCAGCATGTCGTTTACTCTTCTGCATTTACAGCTACATCGTATATTGCAAATAACATGTAGGTAAAAATTTCTCGGAATTTTGGTAATTTTTTCGAGTAAAATTTTACCTTGTTACAATCATGCTTCAAATAATCGTAAAGGTATTTTTCCGTCTAAAAATATTTGAGTTACGAGATGGTAATATTTTAGATTAATCATGAATCTGACATATTACGAAAACATAATTGATAAATATGTTGAAAGAGAAAGAAGTATTATTGAAATGAGTACCTTTAGTTAGATAGAAAGCACTTGTGGCTGAAGTATCCTATCTTGTCCCGTTGTTTAAATAAAAAAGGCGAATGTAGCAATGCCTTTAATGATTATGCTAAATGAAGACAAAACAAAACGAAATCCTAGATATTAAAATGCTGGATCTTGTTATAGTAAATATCAGAGAGTTAAATAATCTCCCAGTGCAAGTCAGTGAAATTAATACTCCTATTATACAGTACACCTTACTGAAACCCGTGTGAATCCTGAAATATTTCACAAACTTAGATAACAGAATTCTACTCCACAACCTAAAATCTTCTACATTTCGTTGTGTTGCATCAGACACACTATATATTGAACAATGTAAAGGTATTCACTATCACCATTTATCTAGTATATGTTCTCCAAGCACGCAGTGTCTGCCTGCACACACACACACACACACACACACACACATGCACACGTACGAACATGAACCTTCATCGCAAGCCAGAAGGCAGAGAGAGCACCGCAACTGCGTCGACTAGGCAGAAAATTTGCCCTCACATTTAGAAGGTAATAACAAGGATCTCCGCCTGGAAATCTGCAAAGTTATATGTAGCGTCGTGTAGTAGCAAGAATGTATCGTGGTACTACAGATAATACGCAGCGTACAACTTAATGGGTAGTAGGGGGCTCGTGATATATTGGGTCGGCGAAATTTAATGGAGTTGAAATTAAATCGGAGAGAAGCGAGCAAGTGGGAGCGAACTGCCGGGGGCGCGGGCGGGGCGCGGGCGGGGCGCGGGCGGGGCGCGGGCGGGGCGCGGGCGGGGCGCGGGCGGGGCGCGGGCGGGGCGCGGGCGGGGCGCGGGCGGGGCGCGGGCGGGGCGCGGGCGGGGCGCGGGCGGGGCACGGGCGGGGCGCGGGCGGGGCGCGGGCGGGGCGCGGGCGGGGCGAGGGCGGGGCGAGAGCGGGGCGAGAGCGGGGCGAGAGCGGGGCGAGAGCGGGGCGAGAGCGGGGCGAGGGCGGGGCGAGGGCGGGGCGAGGGCGGGGCGGGGCGAGGGCGGGACATTGCAAGGAAAGCGCTCTATAATCTTGCCTGACCAGGAATCGAACCCGGGGTCGTATCATGGAAAGCGAGCTCGCTGACCAATGAACTAAGCCACCAGGCTATTAGCAACTGGTAATTTATATTTCAGATTTAATTTACTTGAACTTTCTGTTTTTCTGTTAGTAGCATTTACTTAAACAAAAAATTACGGAAAGAAATAATTGTTGCAATATGAAAATTAGTTGATGAAAGTTATGACTAAAGAACAGAAAGAAAAGCCAGAGATAAAGTGATTCAGGATCAAAATACAATACAGGCAACAAATATCTATAGTCCCATTTAAGCATTCAGTACTATAAAAATTTAAGAAATAATTCAATAATTATTTCAGGAGATAATAATAAATATCAATAATGAAGCGTCTCGGAAACACAGAAGCAAGTATCAAATGAATCTCAAGAATAAACAAAGTATGTTTAAAATAAAAACATTGTACTCACTAAAATAATAGAATCTAACAAAGAAATCGAGGATAAGAATTAAAGAAAAAACTTGGAAAGAACACCAATTTCAAAGTACTCCACATATTTCATTTCTGAGCAAACTTTGTATGTATTTATATTTAAAAAAGTACGTAGTACTACATTACATAGGCAGCCTGAAATATATGATACAAGCAAAAGTATAGGCATAGATGCCGAAATCAGGTTAACAAATAGTACTTATTGAATAATTGAAGGACTTATCTTACAAACATTTTTTCTCAGATTCTATTGCATGTATCTGGCTGAAATATTCGGTGATACGGAGAAATACAGTTTATTTTAAAGGTATTTTTGTCAACTCATTTTGGCGCCAAATTCAAATAGTAAACAAATTTGAAATTTATTTTCAACGTGGTAACGTTGGAGTACGGGCTCAGTTCTTTTTTCACAAAATGTGTCTCATAAAATTCTCTAACATATGTTTCAAAGTTTTAAAGAATGGGGACGATAGTGAAAAAGAATTAAAATCAATTTAACTGATCAAAAATTTTCAAATTTTGACCTATAATTAATTGAAATAAATTTTTATTAATATTTAAACAGGTTAAAATACGACACATGAACTCAAAATCTTACAGGTGTTACATCGATTATGTAGCAAACTCAATCGGAATATCCTTGGTGGAAAGAGATGGGTGGGCTCTTGCACATCGTATCCGGCTTCAGTCAATGACCTTTAGGCACCAGTTTGTGTCACAATATTAACGCGAATTTAAAATTCCAAAATTACTACAGTTACAAGTTATTGAAACAGAAACAGATAAGCATTTTTTGTAAAATTTGCATCTTTTATTTAAATTAGACCTTCATCGTGTTATTTTTGGTTGGTAACCATGGAACATAGTCACTTTTTCCCACTTTTAAATTGTTTCTCAACATTTGATCTCAAAACGAGTATTACCGTTGAAATCCCGAAATCGATTTTCCGCAGCATTACATAACTTTCTCTCTTCAAAATATATTACTCGTACATTTACGAGAAAGCAAATACGAACGGGAAACTTTGAGTTTAGAATACTAACGTATTTTTATACGGCCTCTTATATTGTTGACAGAAGCATAGAAACATCTGAAAGTTATACATTATTATACAAAATAGACTGCTATACAAATCTGCTTAATGTCCTTTTGTATTGAGATAATAGTTTTTTTTGTGTGTCTTTGGCCTCCATTTCATGCCATTCCTTAAATAGAATCTTCTTTAGCCTATCGTGCTGGTTACTTTGTGTTAGAAACTCTTTTGCTCAGGTTCTCCCACAGATGTTTTATGAAATTAAGGTCTGATGAATGCGAGGAAGGGTATAATCTAGGTTTGAAGATCGAAGTTGTTCTTTGATTATTCTTTCTGCGCCTCACTATATGAAGTAACTAAAGTAAAAAGGAGCATGCATTATCCAGTCTAAGCCAGTTCACTCGTAATCCTGCTTATTAAATTTTGCGATCATACATTCGACGCTTGACACGTGACCTACTTAATCTGTCTACGTGTGGCGAGCAGCGTCACAGCCCCCACAAACATCTACATATCTGGGGACAAGGTGAAACAGAAATGAGGCAAGTGCCGAGACTGTACATATTCAAATCACCTCGTCGAGATGACCCAGCAGGATGTATTTTTCTCGAATGTAGCAGCGATGGTCTGTTTTAAAAGATATTGACCACAAGTTGGTTTATTCCGAATGGCGAAGAGTTCCCAGTTTCTTTGGGAAGTCGCAAGTAATCACGTTACAAATCAACGGCCATGTAACTCTGAGCACAGACCGCAAATATTAGATCTTTTGTGGCTTAAAAAAAAAGGTGAAGTCTAAAATATGTAGTTTCACAGAGTAGTAAGAAGTAAAGTGTTTATGACCGACAATTTTGTTTTATATGTGAGGCGAAATGACAATGGTTGTAGAAAGCAAAGCCCAAATAAATACCAATGAATTTTACAAATTTGTAAAAATCTATGCTCTTTAATTTTGGCAAATGTAATCCTTATTGGGAATCGTAATTCAACGAGATTTAAATATTTATGTGTGAATTGATATATTATTGGCAAACTTCATATATCTAAGTATTTTGTAATAATGATTATGGATCACAAGTGAATATATTATATATAATATTGTTTTCTTAAACATCTACTTAGTGGGTTACTCGCACGAGCACTGTAAAAGTATATTTTGATAATTTAACATAACTGATCGAAAGCAGCGTAGCGAAATTTACGTGGTCAGACAGAGGAGCAAGCCTCATGGCCCGAGTTTTGCCATTACGCATTAATGAGTTTCGCCATTAGGAATCTCGCAATTAGGCAAAATATGGAATTAATTCAATTCAATTCAATACAAAACACCTTTCGCAATCAAAAGAGGGAAGTAAAATATACATTTAAGAATCTTTATTAACAATACGGTACGTACTAAGTACTGCTTTTCAAACTTTAAAAGAATGCCATTGTTATTAAAACAAATATTGTCAAATGTTTTTTAAATAGAAAAAATAATTCAAAATTATATGGAAACGGCAAAGAGTAGAAACTCTGTATTTGATACAAATTGTATTATTTTATTAAATGTTTTAGAAGATGTTAGCACAGGTACTTCATATCTGATAAAATAAGAGAACCAAATTTCTACCTCTAATTAAGTTGTTTTTACCACTTTTGTAATTTTATTAATAACTTAGTTCACATGCAAAAATTCAAAGAAAAGTAACTACTTAAAGGAATAATGTTTGAGACGGATCGATTTTATTCGTAATGGAAATGCACTTATGCATTAATTGAATTAAAATCGAAAAGACTAACTCTCAAACACCAGCAAAGCAATTTTCATTTCATCGACATAACGTTTGCTTCAAAATAAATTAGAAAACTAACGATTGCGTAACATTTTTTCTTGATTTCCTACGCCCTCGATCCGATGTTTTGCTTACAAGTTATAAACTATTCCCTAAAAAACAAAGCAGTCAAATCGGGACAGTTTGTCACCTGCACGGGCTGTACCTCTTTATGGCGCCAGACGACTGCGGGCCGTCGACGCCACCCCCGCAAGGAAGAAAGAAATCCTCGCAAATCAGTTTTATTGCCTCGTAAAGTTCTAGTTCGAGGACTCGGTCGCTGGTGCGGTCGCAATTATGAATTTTTTTAAACTCCGCGTATTACGGGGGCGGCGCCAGGTCGATATTGCGAGTGCGCGGGCAACCGCCGACGTCCTCGGACGGGAAGGAAGGGCGGGAAGGAAAGGGCGGAATTACGCGCGAAAGAAGCGACCAGAAATATCGAGGAAGAACTGCTCAAGTTTGTAAATTAGGCTCGTGCTCCAAGCGCTCAATCTTCGGGATTAAATCTTCCATCATTCTGTGGAGGGGTGGCCAAAAGCTGAACGCGAGAAGAGGGGCTTTTAAACAATTTCACTCTAGTGCACTTACTCATTTTAAAGCGCAATTATATAGATGAGTCTCGTTCGCTCACTTGATTAGAAGATTGAAGGTGTGTTTGGTATTAAAGTGTAAAGAAATGTCTTAGAGCAGTCTAAACACCTGAAGGCCTGACAGACATAAATCCTGAAATGTTCCAGTGTATTTGAAGATGTAATATGTAAAAGTATATGAAAAAGATATGAACACAACCATTTACATTAGTATACGTTAAAAAAATAGAAATTAATGAATTTATATTCCCTAATATGTAAAAGTATATGAAAAAGATATGAACACAACCATTTACATTAGTATACGTTAAAAAAATAGAAATTAATGAATTTATATTCCCTATTTCAATATGAAAATATGAGTGTACATATATCATAAAGTAATCAACATATGTACTGACATATAGTACTAACACTGCCAGATATTTTTTTATGTTAGTTGCTTTAGATTTACGTATCTGCAATTGAATCGTTTATTTACGAAACCCGTCAAACGCCAAAATATAAAACACGCTTTGGCGAGGATAAATACATCGTTTAGTGCATATTATTTGAAAAATATTAATTTATCATCTTCTTTAATAAAAAAAGTTTTGAAATCTGAAAAATCGGGAAACAATCTCAATTATTTCGAAATGAGGAATTTGGGGTTTGGAGGGTTTCTGAAATAAACGATTCGATTAAGATATACCTATTAATAATTTTAAGATTAATTCTATTTGCTTGTGTTTCAAGCCGAACTTTCTACACGATGAAAACTTAATATTGTACGTATATAAAATTCAATTAGGATATGTTCACTTGAGCCGATAGTTGGTGGAATGGTGTAACGTATTAAAAACGAACGTCTTCTCAAAATTCAAGCATACCTGCGGATGATTGTGGGAGGGATTTAGATTTAGTTTTATTTAACCAAAAACAGTAAAAACACGTGACGAATGGGGTAGAAGATGATCTGCGCACGTTTTCTAGAGTTCCAGAATCCCTTCCCATCATTTTAACTATAAATAGTTGAAAGATGAGTAATAGATAAAGATAAATAAATCAAAATAAAAGTTAAAAAAGCACGAAGTTAGACACATTTGAAAAACTAGCCATTTTCTTTCCAGAGTTATAGAACACTTATTTGCTACGGTAAACGAACTGCAGATTTGATTTTGCTGCTTTGCTAATTTTCAAGTGTTTCGAAAAAAACTCTCACAAATCACACAAACTAGGCATGAGAATAAACAAGAATAAATTAATTGTTCCCATAATACAATTAAGATAAGTATTCAATGTTTTTAAATGAATACTGACATTAGTAATAGTAAAATTTGTTAATAGTTCCGCTCAATAAACTAGAGGACAAATTTTATTCATTTGGTAATTATTCAGTCAAATTAGTTCACAAGAGTATAATATGCATAAAATGACAAAATCGTACGTTTCGCTTATAAGGTAATTTAAATTCTCATTAAATGTAGGAAGTGTAATCACTGCGTAGACAATTTCTAAAATATTCTGTTAAGCCATCATTTAAAATTATTAATTAATGAAAATGGTAAATAACTAACTAGCACCACATGTGGCAGTTTAATGGTTCTTTTGATTAATGAAACATTGCTTCATTTCCCATTTTAATGCTACGAAGAATTTAGAGACAACATTTTTCCTACTAATTAAAGACGCGAGAGATGAAAATACCTGTTGTAATTAATGAATTAATATTTCGTGTATTAACGAATGTTGTACACATTATTCACACTACAAGAATTAAAAATGAAGATTGTAATAAGTGCAAAATAAGTCAAATAAATTCGATAAACTTTACAGTCATCAGCTCGGGTGAATTGTGTTCTCCTTTCGCTAGAGCGTCCAATAAAGATGATAGAAGCAAAGGAGCAAGGTTAGAAGAGAACCCCGGAGAATAACGCATGCCGCCCGGACGAAAAGCAAAGGAAAATAAGATCGACGAGTGGAGATAAGCAGAAGAGAATAGAGTAGTAACGTGGGGTACAAAGAGCAAAATGATTGACCACCTCGAAATTTTCTGTGACCCACTTTCTTAACGTGACCCAGCACTCGAGGCTCAACATCAACGCAATAATCTATGATTTTCTTCTTAAGGCCGTTTCTTCTGAAGGAAAGTAATGTTGAGGTGCAGTTATCATTCCTAAAGTGTCGCAGTGAGACAATCTATAATTTACAATACAATGGAAGAGAAATCATGTAACGAATTGGAACAGAAATAATGTAACAAACAATGGAAGAGAAATAATGAAATCATTTACGCAAGTTGAATTCAATAGCTTCTAATACATTAACATTCAATATAAACCTTAATTCACTTTTTTACAAAACCGACAAATATATATGCAGATTAAGGTCAGTTAAATATATTTGTTATTGTTTGAGGAAATTAGATGGTTAAAATTATAAAAAGTGTACATTTTTGGTTCAGTATAAGATAAAAGAACAACCTAACATGTGATTACAGGAAACATTTGGCATCGCCTCCCATATTATTTCAGTTATATACATACCTTTTGCGCATCACACATGTTACTAATCTTGATAAATAATATCTGTAACAAAAGAATTTCACAGAGGCGTGAATACTTGCATTTTGACTTTAAAAATATGAAGGATTTGTTTAAAAAGAAACATCTAAATATTCATGTCAAATGCAACCCAGAGCAATTGTCAAGATTTTTGAGTAGTACCAGTAACATACGAATCTGCAAATGCATGTGAAAATAAACTAATTACTTAATATTCTAGGCGATTAAATTGCACGGGTGTACCTCACAGTTCGGTATTAAAGTTAAATAATATTCCGCAGAGTAGGGTAATGACTGCCGAACTTGTATTTTCGTATGGACAACTTTAACTAGCATTCTCGAGAGTAAAAAACTTTTGTAACATTTTTGTGACTATCAAGGAAACCGCAAAGCTAGCTGTCAAGGAAAGTTGTATAATTACTTCAAATTCTGTTGTTAAGGAAGTGTTGTGAATTATTTCTAGAACATGTCTATAACACTGAATAAACCTTTATTCAAAAGTTTTTGAAACGTCAATTTCAATGTTAATTATTATTTTAAGTTATGTAAGTGCATTGGAAATTGTGTTTTTATTTTTTTAAACAAATAAACACGAATTGTTAACAACTTCTCTTAATATGGAAAAGTAAAGATAGGGAAGAGGGTGGAATGTAACATGCGAGATTTCTCGCAAGGGTACGCTAGTATAAATATAATTTTAGTTGTTTTGAACATACTTTTGAGACTATAGAACGACCAGAGCTACAACATCCACCAATACTCTCGTCTCTGATCCCCGATTTCAGATTAGACCACGTCTTTTCTAGAAGCCTCCACTTCAACTGCCTCACTGTCTCACAGGCATTGATGCAGCCCTTAGCTTCCATCAGCGCCACGCCGTCGACTTTGCCGTCAACTCTGAACTGCTCACAATCGTCCTCCACCGACTTAGTCACAAGTTTCTCTACCTGCCTCCACCACCCGCATCTATCTCCCTCGTGTACCACCCTCGTCACGCAGCCGCATCTACCACCCTCGTCACGCAGCCGCATCTACCCCCCTCGTCACGCAGCCGCATCTACCACCCTCGTCACGCAGCCGCATCTACCCCCCCTCGTCACGCACCCGCATCTACCCCCCTCGTCACGCACCCGCATCTACCACCCTCGTCACGCAGCCGCATCTACCCCCCTCGTCACGCAGCCGCATCTACCCCCCTCGTCACGCAGCCGCATCTACCCCCCTCGTCACGCAGCCGCATCTACCCCCCTCGTCACGCAGCCGCATCTACCCCCCTCGTCACGCAGCCGCATCTACCCCCCTCGTCACGCAGCCGCATCTACCCCCCTCGTCACGCACCCGCATCTACCACCCTCGTCACGCAGCCGCATCTACCCCCCTCGTCACGGAGCCGCATCTACCCCCCTCGTCACGCAGCCGCATCTACCCCCCTCGTCACGCAGCCGCATCTACCCCCCTCGTCACGCAGCCGCATCTACCACCCTCATCACGCAGCCGCAACTACCACCCTCGTCACGCAGCCGCATCTACCACCCTCGTCACGCAGCCGCATCTACCACCCTCGTCACGCAGCCGCATCTACCACCCTCGTCACGCAGCCGCATCTACCACCCTCGTCACGCAGCCGCATCTACCACCCTCATCACGCAGCCGCAACTACCACCCTCGTCACGCAGCCGCATCTACCCCCCTCGTCACGCACTCGCATCTAACACCCTCGTCACACTACCACATCTACCATCTGCATCTACCACGCGTGTCCACCGCTCCCACCGCCCTCACCGACTTCTACTTCGGTTTCACATCCACATCCCCGAATATTCTCGCTATTCCCCTCCTCCTTCACCACCACCACAACCATGAGATTCTCTGGCTTTATCACCGCCACCGCTTCCCCTGCGCCGGGTGATAACGGGCCCTGCGAATCGTTTCCTTTGGTAACGGCCCATATCCGCCTGCTAGGGCCCGGCGCCAGAGGGCCCTGGGGAAGCCCCGGCCCTCAACGACTGGGCGGGGAGCAGGCGTACCCTCCGCCTCTGCGATAGCCGCGCTTTACGAACGCCGTAATGAGAATGTAGCCCAAGGTCATTGCCAGATTTCGAAACTGCGCGGGATCGTTAAATTATGGCATCGTGGCTCCTGTTTTACAATGTATTCTGTTCCATGATCTGCGAAATCGAATCTTTCGACTTCGTTCTCTCGTTTTTGGATGCAAAGTTACCTTCAGTAGTTCAGAATTCTTTGTAGATTGAAAATTACAAAAAAATAGTTCAATCTTCTCTATATTTTCGTTTGATAATGATGAGTTAATCCTTTGGTTTGTTTTAGTGTCTTCAAAACTTTGCTATGTAATTGTCACCATATTATAAACGTGGTCTAAACGTTTTAACTAGCACACATGCCGAGAGGCCGGTCGGAAGCTTAGAGCTTGTCCTGGCTGGGGCGGTGCCTTGCTGGGGGGAGATTCCTGGTTGGGGAAACCCTGTTAGTCGGCGGTAGGTCGGCGCCATATCTCACCGTCCAAGGGGTGAAGATCACTGCCACCAGAGGAGGAAGTATGCATTTCACGTACGTAACTAATAAACATAATTGTTTCGTAATTCAGTATGACCACGTTTATGTTCAACGCGATAGCTTCAGAATATTCTTACTTTTTCCTACTGCCACACTTCATGCCCATCAATTGCAAGGAGTGCTCATGTATTTGTCCATAACTCAGTAATAGACTGCGTTCATTCGTAATCTGAGTTGACGCACGGAATTATCAACAAATAAAGTCAACCAGCTATATAGCTGGAGTCAAACACACGCCTCTATCGGAACCCTAATCGTCTCTCGTCGAACAATTCTTCAGAGGCAACGATGTCGCAGCTAGAGATGGCGTGGAGCTTCGGCCTAGGCCGCCGAGAGCAGCCCGGCCGCGGTTCCTCGTCCCGACCGAGAAGAGCACCGACGCATTGAGGGCTCCGCGGCCGGCGAAGGGTGCTTATGAATTGCGACGGGCGCGCGGTCCACTCTCGTTAGCCTCATGCATTTTAATGCGGTCACCTCCAACCGCCCACGCGCCGTCCGCCCCCTCAGCCTCGCCGATTTCGGTGGCCGAGAGCTTCGTCCGTCGGCACTGTGGATTTCTGCGAACGGCTCACTCCTGTCGGCGGAGCTGGAGATTGGCCGAAGCGAGGCAAAGGTGTGGGAAGTCAACCCATTAACACGGACATATCTAAAATTAGAAGATGGATCACTTCTGTTGTGCATTCAGATTGTTCTTACTCAGGTGTACTCATATGTTTCCCCCAAATACGTTTCCGGAAGAAAATTTATGGAAGTCCATTGTTACAAAAACACTCTCTTTACCAAAGAGCGTCTAGCTCTCAGGTGTTAAAAGGCCGAGCGACGGGGACGAGGTTCCCACGCTCTTGGACAGAAGGCAACGGAGAGTGAGTCTACCGTTAACGATCAATGCAGGTGTCATGGCGCAGCTAGAGATTGGTCGAAGTAGGGTCAGCCGTGGGAAGTCAACTCATTGACATACCTAAAATGAGAAGATTGATCACTTCTGTTTTGCATTGTAATTTTTCTTACTCAGGTGTACTCATAATGTTCCCCCAAATAAATTTCCGGATGAAAATTTATAGAAGCCCATTGTTACAAAAACACTCACTTTACCAAAGAGCGTCTAGCGCTCAAGTGCTCACAGGCCGAGCGACGGGGCCGAGGTTCCCACGCTCCCGGACAGAAGGCAAAGGAAAGTGAGTACACCGTTGACGGTCGAAGCAGGTGAATCCCGCGCGCTCAGTAGCCATTACAAAAATCATAACTTCAGGAAACGTTAGTCTCCTTAATCAATCTTATTGTCGAATTGAGAGACACTGTGTCGAACTAATGAAACTCAACAAACTCTGCACACCTTTACTGATACACTACAAGTGTTATTTATGGCGAAGGAAACGGACACAATTCAAGCCGATGGTGATTCCTGGCTAACGGTTGTGGTGCCGAAAGAACAAGCTGCAGACTCAACCTGGAAGGCTCCACAACGGTTCCGTATTTTAGATTTAAGTTCTTTAAAACATGGTACCGTAATTAGTAAAGCTAGCTCTTGCATTTAATGTCATTATATGTATAACAGTTTTATTAGCTTACTCAATAAAAGTTTGTTCACGAAACTTTTCAAAGGCACATGTTCACATGTTAATTACAATTATTTTTCTTACTCCCATTCATAAACATTTAAACCAAATTAGATGTATCTGAAGTGCATAAATAATTTACAGGGTTACCAGAGTATCAAAAATACCATCGGGCTTAAGATTAATCATTCATATTAATTTAATTTCGTGGGAAAAATATTGTGTTTGAGACAAAAGCGTTTTTTGTGAATGTTTCATCGGAATAATCTAAGAAGAATCTTCGTAATTCAGTACGTTTACACTTATGTTCTGCGCGATAACTCCTCTGTATTCCTACATTTTCCTACTGACACACTTCATGCCCAACAATTGCAAAGAGTGCTCATATATTTGTCCACAACTCAATAGACTGCATTCATTCATAATCTCTATTTCTAGGTTAAGTACAAGAAATGCTATAAGTAAAGCACTTGGATGTAAGATAATATTCTTTCTAGACGAAGAGCGGAAATATAACGTGCAAGTGGGTCAAAAACGTTTGTAAGTCCTTTGGTTCTCATGCCAAACCATATGCTAACAATTTACGAGTATTATACACATATAGAATTCAGTTAAAAATAAACTATAGAACATCGCTTGAGCCGTATTAGTATATACATTTTAATGTTCCTCTACCGGTAGTTGATTCACGTTTAGACTCCTAAAAGACCTTTTTTTGTGCGTGACGACAACTTATTTACTGTTTCTTTATGACTTCCTATTGAATTTAAGAGCATTATTTTAAAACTTTAAAAATTACTTATTGACACACACTAGATTGTAAACAATTGTTTAATGGTCTGAGTCAGAACAATTTAATAGATATCGAGATATCATGTTCCATTTGGGTGTGAAAACAGGATTTCAAATTTGAAAATTTGAAAATGAAAATAATAGTAGTGTAAAGAGACAAAATTAGGGATACATAATTTTTCTTGTGTAAGTTCATTACTGAGACAAGCTATTATACAAGAAATGCATTTTACTCAAACAATTATCACAACTACGCAATTTTTACTAAATATTGTTCTACAGAAATTGTTATTGTAAATATTTTGAGGGATTTTTTCTGAAATTCTGGGATTATAAAATTTAATTTTTTTTAATGTGATAATAGGTCAGGTAACATTTGAATTTTCTACTAATAAATTCCAATTACAATTAAGTATGCTCAACAGATTTGAGTGATTACTATTCTACTGTTATCATCTCATATCTTTTGAACATGTTAAAAACTTATCAGTGAGAAAAACTTGACCCCTACGTAAGATTATGTTGGAGAAGGTCATTTTCGCCTGTAGCTTTGAAGACATATCTATAAAGACACTTCTACACATACGACAAACGTTTAATCGTATTTCACATTCAAGTTAGTACTCTGCATATTAGACCACCGATAAGCCGTTTCAGTGTTTCAAGATATCGCGCAATATAACTTTGGTTATAATTGTACAAGTCAAAACTAATAAAAGCAATTGACTCACTAAAATAGAGTAAATTGGCCACTATTCACACACATTCTTTACTCCGTCCTTCATGTTGGTCTTGTCGTAACAAATTACAATACATTGATTATGCCAGGAACATGCATGTCTAGCTGTCTTCACTTCAACACAGTTAGAACCATTGAATTTGTTATACTTCAGTATCCTCTAGTATCTTATTTATCTCCACAGCCTTGTTTTGAATGTATTTGCCGAAAAACAAACAGGAGCATTTTCGTGAGGTTAAATGTGACTCATCACCAACCCTGTCTTAAATGCATAATTTCTCCAATTTGGGAACAAGAAAAAAGATATGAACTCGTCATCAATGAACATTCCATTACTTTTAATCGACACGGGATATTTTCTACATACAGTATGTGATAAAAAATATCCGGACTCGTCCAAAATGGGGACTTGCACCCCTTGTTTTGCGTGGCACTATCATAGCACAAGCCTACGTTGATATTTTAATCATCATCTTGCTTCCCACTGTTGAAAAGCAATTCTGGGATGGCGATTGCTTCTTTCAACACCATTGATTCCCACAGTTTATACTGCGGTGCCTGTAGAGAACTGGTTACACGACAATAACATCCCTGTAGTGGACTGGCCTGCACAGATTTGACTTGAATCCTTTCGAACACCTTTCGGATGTTTTCCTCTGTGTCAGATCTCACCGACCTACAACGATACCTCTTCCTCAGTGCTGCACTCCGTTAAGAACGGGCTGCCTTTCCCCAAGAAACCTTCCAGCACCTGATTGAAAGTATGCCTGCGACTGTCAGCAAGGCTAAGGGTGAGCCAACACCTTATTGAATTCCAGAATCAACGATAAAGGGCATCACGAAATGATAAGTCATTTTCAGTCACGTGTCCGAATACTTTTAATTACATAGTGTATAAATCCTCTATTTGAGAAAACATCACTCTTCCTGCTGTCTTTTCATCTCTTCTTCCCGCGCACAGTCGCACCGGTGCACCGGCCACCTTTGCGCCGCCAGAGAGAACGACAGCGAGCGCGCGAGAGAGCAAATGAAATTTCACGCCGCGCGTTATTCATTTGTCGTCACATATTATTCTCACACGACGGCCTTCACGCCTCCGCCCCGCCCCCTCGCCGTCTTCCGCTATCCCCCATCCCCACATGCTCACCGGCGGCGGGACGATTTGCATGATGCAACGCCCCGCCACCAGAAGGTCTCCCCCCTCTCTGTGAAATTAACACAATTTAACAACCTTTTCCAGGGACATTTTTATACAAAAAAGAAGGAATACGGATTCTACTCCAAGGCGGGCTTCTAATGAGAGAATAAACGACAAAATGAATTATTCAAATGCTGTTTCGCGGTGGCTTTAGGGAAATTCGTGCCCGTACAAGCGGCCGCTAAGTAGCTGCGAAGAGATGTCTCACTCCGCCGTCAGAGAGTGCTGGAGGGCCGCCCGTTGCGCTGCCTGGCCGGTCGGTCCGCCTCTCAACAGGTACTACGGTGGGTGTAAACGACGCGAAATGCGCGTCGTGGCAAACAAGCGACTGGTGCATTGCGAGAATGTAATTTCTTTTATGTTCGAGTGGGGTTGTTCGACGGAAACGAAATGTAGTTGGACCTTTATTGCAAGATCTGCGTCGGCGTTTGGATTGGCGTTATTGTTTTTACGAGAGACATTTTAATAGGGAACTGTTGCGGGAGTAAGTCACAAATCTGAGCCTTGGCGAAACGTTGGTCAGTTTAGGACTTGAATAGGACACGTAATAGGGCCATTTCCTTAATAAGAAAATTAATGCTGCGAGTAGATATGGGTGAAAGACACGCAACGCGAATAAACGAAGTCCTTATCCAAACACACGCCCTGGGAAGTAAATGATACGATCAGCACAAGGGGCTCATGGCGCATTGGTAGCGAAAGGGCTTTAATGAATATCGCAAGTTTCCAGCCGAATTTGGTTTCGTGATGTGTGTGATACGGCACGTCCCATTTTATAATGAAGTAATGACGCCATAGTGTGGCGTAAACTTGGTTTTTAGCGTTTTACTACGCAGTTACCAACAAAATTTCCCAGGGTATGGAATTTATTTTCAGTCCATCGACATTCCTTCTCGAAAAAGCGAAACGTTTGAATGAAACATTACACCTAGTAATTAACTTTCGTGTGTGATTTACTGCTACTTTAGTAGTTAAAACTGGGTTTTGTATACAAAAACACCAAATTGAAAGAGAAGAAATACAAATACATAAAATTGTCATACTCCTTGTGTACATGTTCTGTACTATATTTGCGATGTAACATAACTAAATGGCAAAAATTTGAGTTCAACATTCCACCTTCCACTTGCCTTTGAATAACGTTTTAATGTATCTTACGAACTAATATTTATTTATTTACATATTGTAGCCTACATAAATTCCTTTAAGAGCCAAGGCCTCTCGCTCCGGGCGGGGTGAACACATGGTTGGTTCTAATCTTCCTCTAGCTTAAACCAACAAATTGTTTCCATTTCCATACTCTATCCAACATTAATTACAATAATTTAACAACAATAACAGACCATTCACTGATATTACATTACAATTGAAGTAATGTATCGAAATATAAAGTTTCATGTGTTTTATTACAATAGACAAAGTAATGCAATCAAAGTAGCAGTGTAAAACACAACGATTGATCAAAATTGTGATGAATTTTATTCAATAAAATTGTGCATCATAATGCAACAATATAATTAAGAGTCAGCTCTTTCTACCAAACTATATTACCTTATAAGAATAATGAACGTGCTAACAAACTAATTATTGAACTAACGAATGAAATATATTTAATCTAGTGTTAAACGTGTAACATTATATTTTCTATATTAATTGCACTCCTGCTAGTCAATTTGAATTTTTAAAATAGGTTTGTGTGATATTTTAAAATAAATATTTTAACAATTATTTCCTTTGAAATTACACAATTTGTTGCAAATAGAAAAAGGCGTCAAGACGTGTCATAGATTAATATTGTTTAGAGTTGGTTCAGCGTACTGGCTCCCTCATCACCAAAAGCATCGGGGGCAAACATTGAAACCATATTAGAAGCAAGAAAATAACGCTGGATCCAAAAAAAGATCCACCGAAGTTGCACGTCTCACTCTAAACTTCACCCACCCACCCCGAAACTCTCTTTTCCTAATCCTCCCAACGAAACAAAAGAGTGGCGCTGCCCGCAATGCGAGGCCCATAGAGAGCGCGGTGGGCCTCTCGCTGGCTCGGGACGTTGTGGGGGGGGGGGGGGGGGGAGGCGTCCAGATTTTAAAAAGAAACTCGCAAGGGCCAATTCCCGCGGGGAATGTGCGAGGCGCTCCTGGCGGCAGCGGCGCGAATTACACGTGCTGTTAATTACAGAGCGGCGAGCGGTCGAGCGCGGGGCGGACCGGGGGCGGCGGTCGTGGCAGGGGTAGGGGGAAAGTGGCGGGGCTGGCATAGTTGACGGAGAGGACGCAGGTGAACGGAGACGGGGGCGGGGAGGAGAGAAAGGGAGGTGGAGATGGTGGGGATGAAGGCGGGTGCAGGCCGCACTGGCTACAGGCACGTGGGCGTGGCACGACAAAGGCTCGCTGGGGCGGGGTGCGTGGGCGGGCGTGGCACGGGATGCGTAGGCATGGCGCAGGAGTGTGGCGTGGCGCGGGGGTGTGGCGAAGCGGGGGTGTGGCGTAGCGCGGGGGTGTGGCGTGGCGCGGGGGTATGACGTGGCGCGGGGGTGAGGCGTGGCAGAGGGGGTGGGCGTGGCGCGGGAGGGGGCGTGGCGCGGGAGGGGGCGTGGCGCGGGAGGGGGCGTGGCTCGTGGGACAGGGCGTGGCGACAGGGCGGGGCGCGGGGGCCGGGGCGCGGGGGCCGGGACGCGGGGCCGGGACGCGGGGCCGGGACGCGGGGCCGGGACGCGAGGGCGGGACGCGGGGCCGGGACGCGGGGCCGGGACGCGGGGCCGGGACGCGGGGCCGGGACGCGGGGCCGGGACGCGGGGCCGGGACGCGGGGGCGGGACGCGGTGCCGGGACGCGGGGGCGGGACGCGGGGGCGGGACGCGGGGCCGGGACGCGGGGCCGGGACGCGGGGCCGGGACGCGGGGGCGGGACGCGGGGGCGGGACGCGGGGCCGGGACGCGGGGACGGGTCGGGAGGGCGGGGCGCGGGGGCAATGCTCGGGGTCGTGCGGCGGGGGCGGGGAGGAGGCCCGGCTTCTGGCTAACGAGTTTGCAACACGGCCCCTGCGCCGCCATGCAATGTTAACGTCCGGACGCGTCGGCCGCCGGTGCTCACACGTGGAGTTCCTCCCCGAAGCTTCGCTCCTGCGCGCGGCCAGCGCGGCGCTCGCTTGTCGCCCCCAGCGCCCCCGCTGCTCTCGAAGGTTCTTGCTGCGCTCTCGCTACCCTCAACCCCCATCCCCTGCTCACGTTGAAAGGGCGGTGCTAGAACTGCTAGCTCGTTCTCCGACAAGAGAAGGAAGAAGAGATGAAACAAATTATAGTAATGTGGTATTCATATTAAACGTTACAAACTATTTTTTAAATCCATTGTGCATTTGTTTATCTGTGCAATGAACAGTGTTTGAAACGGCACACGTATTCAGAGATCGAATGTCACATGGTTCACTTGGCAACCTCGGAATCTACCATCGCTGCTACCCCCCTGTCGCCATCTCGTGCCTATAAATTGTATTTTTATATTTACTGCTAAAATACGCTTCTGACAGCGATCAAGGTCATTTCATATATCTAAATATAGTGATTATTCGAATACGCTGTGTTCAATTTCAAAAAGCTAATTTCGTGTAAACTTTCGTATGTTAAAAATCAAATATAGATTTGTAATTCTCGCGCTTGGTTTGGTTAGGAACTTTGCAAGGGTGAGTTAAAGCCTAAGTCACAAATTGTAAAATTATTAATAATATTAATAATAATAATAATAATAATAATAATAATAATAATAATAATAATAATAATAATAATAATAATAATAATAATAATAATAATAATAATAATAATAATAATAATAATACTCATAAAAGCAATAGTAGCTTTTGTACCAGCACCATATTTCGAATTTAATATTGTCGTAGGCAGATAAGTCCCGAAAGTCCTGCAATTCTGAACTTATAATATTTCGAAAGTGTTACCAATACTACGAGAGGCATTCGCTCTTGTAGCATTACAGATTTTCAAATGCACCCCTGATTGATAGGCAACCCACTTCGCAATGTCTACCGCACGCCTGACTGTTAAGACGACCATAAGATTGGAAGAACACTGAAGACAAAACATTCAACATTGTTATTGTCAGTAGTTACGTCATCTTGCCAGAGTTGCGTATCAATCAGTAGAGGGAAATGAAAAATAGGTCTAGTATACTTCGTTATATTTTCCACCACATGTTCAATGGCAAAAAGTTATTATCTTAAAGTTCACGTGTCTGATGAGAGTGTATAAGTACGTGATCGTACACGCAGAATAGACAAAATAATATAATTGTAAATATATCAGAAATTGATGTCGATGTGCAAAAAATTTCAATTAATGAGTCTCTAATGTCAAATTATAGTCCGCTATCCCAGTCAATATATTCTTGGAGACGTGTGTCAGTCTGCCTGAGGAGAACAATGGTCTAAATTTTTTACAAGATTTTTACTACATAAATATTCTTCATATCTACTGCAACACAGTATTCGATTTTTGGTGTTAGGCTACATATGAAGTTTACTAGAACATTTTCAAAATGTTCGGAAATGACTATTTTTTGCTCGAAAATGTCGAAAATTTGATTATTATCGATATTACTAAAATTTTGAAAATGTCTAAAGGTCCAAATTTGTTTGAAGATACACTAGACATTTATTATGAAATATAATGCTTTACTTATTGCAATTATTCATAAACATCAGCTTTTTAAATAATTTCTTGTACATTTTACTTTCTCACCTTACTTTGTAAGAAGAGAAAATATTGTTATCTTACGGTGGTGATCAGCATTTTTCCACTGAAAAAAATCGTATCAGGCGCTAGTTAGTAAAAAGTGGATGAATCTTGTTCCTTTAGTTGTAGTCAAAACAGATTTTTTGTGGATGTATTAGCAGTTTGTTTTTCCAAATTGATAATCCCCTATCCGTCTGAAATGCCTCTAGTCCTTGCGAGTTTGAAACGGATATTTTGATTTCTGCGATTACTTTATATGAAATCTCAATATTTTCAAAATTTTTCAAAAATCACTCCAATGTTTTCATTAACGTTGTCTCCGGATAGTGTACAGAAGTCATAGGATATTACGCATATCTACGAGTATTTCATTTTCGTTGTAATCCTGATTTTTTTTAGAAAATTGCTTAAGTTCATTTTTTTCGGCCATTTACTACAATATTGAAGATAGCGATTTTTAACCCTTATTTAAATCTATTGTAAAAGACAGTATCAAATCTTACGTCACCACTTTTGCGAAAGCTTTCCAAGCAACTTTCTAAGTTTCTTTCATTCCAAAATTAGAGGTCTTTTTCACCTGACGATAAAATTAATCTTTAATAAAGGCATTAATTCATTGGATTGATATCCAGACAATAACTAGGCGTCCAGCAGCTGCGTTCAGCTTTTGAACATTGCTTTTCACCCACAGTTTCTTGTATTTTGCTCTATCTGGATGCATAGTTTTTGGGATAATCAACATTTTCCTCTTCAATATACTTAACATTTAGAGATTTTATGACTTTTTCAAACATTTCAAGAGTTCAGTATTCATTATTAATTTATATCCTCAGTTCCTTTTTGGAATATTATTAAAAAACTTTTAGGAATATTTTCTATTACAAAGCACATAATATGTTATTATTTAATTGAAAATAGAATAGTTGTATTAGCAAAAATTACTAAAAATAACGTATGTTCATTTTATGAGAAATCAACAGTAATAAATAACTTACACATATTTTGGAACATAAAACAAATTCCACAAATCTTCTTCACACAAAACATCATTCCACAGATAACTGAACTAATCAGAACACTAGAAATGAGATTTGAGGACTATCACAGGCTTCATCTTTCATATCTAAACAATTCTGTAATTAATATGAACACCATAAAGACGTTTTGCAATCAGGTAAATGAAAAGTAAAGCTCATAACGGCGTGAACAACGTCCATTTTTAAAGGCCTCAAAATTTGCTATTCTCCGTTTTGTTCTGCGAATAGATTTCAGTGTTTCGCGTCTGCTGCGGCAGAAGCTGAACCAGCCCTCCGTCTCTGGCAGTAGTGGAGCGAGGGGTTGGCGGCGCTGTCAGGACGCCATTCACCGGCCGATGGGATCGATAATTTATGGCGGTGACAGGTGACGCCATAATGAGGTGAGTCCGGGCGCGTGCAGGCGACAAAAATGAAGTGCTGCCGCAACTATGAGAGAGGGGAGAGCACAGTAGGCGAAATGTGAATCTGAATAGGCAATACCTGCTGATGATGAGGAATAGTAATTTCATGGAAATAAAATAGTGGTGAAACGGGAATATCGACCTATGAATCAAAAAGTCAGTGCAAAACATGTAAATAGTTTTCAACAATTTGTTTAGAATTTTAATGATACATTCAAAACATTATTACGAAATATATTTACTTGAATTATTTTCGTAACAATAATTCCTTCTACGTATTAATGCTAGTAAAAACAATAATTAAAACAAACATCTCATATAGTTACATATCATATAGTTGTATAATTACAACTATATCTCATAGTTACAAAACAAAGAAACTCAGATGTAATAGATAGATAACAACTCAGATAGAAAGTCACTAGTGGCCTAGGTAAACATCTTGTGGAAGGATTAATAAGCATTTGTATTATGTTTAAGATAATTTCGTAAAAAAAACGTAAACAAATAACCGTGTCCTCTATCTTCCGTCTCTCATGGTCGCTAGCATATTGGTTGATGGTTTTCTCTGCCTTCTATTTACAAGTAAGATTTATATCAGTATCTAATTAGTGGCATACGCGAAGCGATGTTGAGGCCGGCTTGCGAGGAAGGAATGCGAGGTAAGGTTTTTGCCTATGTTTTTTCTTTGGATTTGGTTTACAGTGTAAAATCATTTTATCTGACAATTCATAATTTTATGAATTTCATCATTATGAATCATAAATTAATAGTGAGAATACATATATTATTTATGCACGTAGGTGTTTGTAGGTTTTGACAATTCGTATCTAAATGGATGAAAATGTGTAATTATTCGGAATACATTTTTGCAATAGATATTATTCAAAAGTATTCTGTGGAAAATATCTGATATTTAAAATGTATCTAGCTCAGATTTTAAACCAAAACATTTTATATTTTGAATATAATATTTTGTTTAAAAATATCAAAATATGAATTCAGCATTATTGAGGAACCTTGGATTCGTTTATTTATGAAAATGTTGGTTTCAAGCTAGATTAAATTGTATGCATATTTTTGTGAATTTAAAATGACCGTCAAGAGATCTGCCTTAGCAAACGCGAGGAAACATAATTTCACTTTGGAAACTTCTTTAAATTAACCATATTATTTCAACATATGAACGGAAATTCCCCATCAGAAAAACTTTTTAATATCTCAATAATGGAATGCAATAATACAACAACATATATCTAAAGAGATTGAGTACTTTCGGCAAGGGATTTTGAAATTTATTAGGTATCCCGGAAATAAAAATGCACTACCGATTTTAATTCCATTAATGGAAGTTTCTTGCGAAGAAAATGATTATTTAGTCATATATCTTTCCCTAAATTCGAAGGATTTCACAAAACTAGAATCGAACAGCCGCCCATCGTGGAGTTTCAGGAGCGAGGGTAACTGCAGTAATCATAGTGCGGCCGCAGTGTAGCGGCTCTGCACACGGCGGGCGTGGGCGGTGCGGTGGGGGCGGTGGCCGTTCGCCGGGCTAATCTGCTCCACCATTAATCATATACACGCGTAATTTTGATTTCATTCAATGCGACAATAGCCTCTGGCTTTATCGCCGGCCGGGAATCCCTCCCATAAACTGTTTTCGCGCGGGCGGCGACCTCTCGCGCTAACGTTTCCGCTGTCGGCGAGGGGCGCGTCGAGCGCAGCGGTCGCTAGAGACGGGGGTGGGGAGAGCGAGGGAAGAGGGAGGTGGAAGTGGTGAGGATTTGAGAGTGAGGAGGAGGGCGGCTGCGGAGAGGGAATAAGGAGATGGAGATGCATTGAGCCAGGGAAGGGGAGGGGATAGGCAAGGGGTGGGCGTGATGCGGGAGGGGGAGGGGAGGGGGAGTGCCTGTGGATTGCGCTAATAGACGAGTTCGGGAGTAGGGGCGGAGCTGGGCGGTCAGTGTTAGGAGAGGGAGCTGGTGAGGGCACAGGAGGGTGGGCGAGCGGCAAGGAGTAGGGGGGAAGAGTCCGGATGGAGGAGAAGGGGGGATAACGAAGGATAAGGAGAGCTGAAGAGGAGGAGAGAGGAGGAGGAGCGTGGAGGAGAAAGAGCGAAGAGGAGGAGGAGGAGGGATTATGGAGAGGAGGGATTACGGGAAGGAGGGAGTAAGGGGAGGGATGTGGAGGCGGAGTGGAGGGAGGAGGGGGAGTATGATCGACGGATGAAGGACGTGGGCGGTAGGAGGGATGAGGGAGGAGGCAAGAGGGAGGGTGGTGGGAAGAGGGTGGAGCGAAGAGGGAGGTGGGTGGAGCGAGGAGGGAGGAGGGAGAAGGGAGAAGGAAGGGAAGAGGAGTGGGAAGGGAGAATGAGTGGGAAGGGAGAGGGAAGAAACCGAGTGAGAAAGGAAAACAATTGAAAGCTGAAGTGACGGGTAGAGGTGAGAGAGCAAGAGAGCTAGGGTCGGAAAATGCGGAAAGGACGAAAAAAGAGTGGGAGACGGGGATCTCGAGATGGGGGCAAAAGTGAAAGGGAGAGGGGGTTGTGGGAGGGGCGGAGAGGGAGCGGGGTGGATAGCGGGAAGGACGGAGAATGGCAATGATAGTGGGGGGTTGGGAGAGGAACGGGTTGGGTTAGGAAGAGAGACCAATAGGCGCCAGGTCGCGAGGGCGGGGTGGCGTAAGCAGCCTGGCAAAGCTTCCGGCCGAGGCTCTCGCCAATTGGTATTTTGAAGTAACTTTACGGCGCAGTGAGAAGCGGGTTGGGTGCTCTCGGCTAATTTGAGTTACGTGGCGGTAATTGGAGCAGAAATGTGGCGGCGGGTTCTAAAATACGATTACCCCGAGATGGACAAATAAACGCTTTATCGGTGTTGTCAACGGCGCAGAAGGGAGCCCGTAACAATTAGCGACAAAAACGAATGGGAGCGGATTCGATATGAGCGATGATGCTTTCCATAAAGTAATGCGGATGAGTCGATTCATTTCTCTGGCGAAGAGCGTGTTGTTTCTCTGTACTGCAAACAGCCTGCGCATTGTCGCTGCTTTATTGCCTGAGAGCTTATTTGAACACGTTTCGCTCGCGAAATGGACAATACGAGACCATACACTGCATCTTTTCCCAGACACGTTTGTCGGCAAAGGTGGCCCAGGGCGTCAGTTGATGTCGTTGCAGACTCTCTAACCTGGAGGACCTGGGAATTCAGGTCCCGACGGTGAAAATTTTCGACAGTATCTACTTAGCTAGGTAGAATACAGTCTGGAGGAGTAACCTAGCGGCTGGCTACTCTAATCGTTAGTTTTCCGTGGTTTCTCCGATCAACACCTGGTGACCGCCGGAGTAGTACCCGAAAAACGGGCCACGGATCGTGCGCTATTTTTCCTTTCTCTCTCTTGTCCTATCCTCACCCTAAACCACAATTGCGCTCACAGGCACTGCACTAGCGCACTTGTAGGGAGACCAGTGGGGAGCTTGCCCCGGCTGGGGTGCTGCCGCTCTAGTGGGAGATACCTGTTTAAGGAAAATCCCCGAAGCCATCGTAGGTCGGCGCCGGATTTCGCCATCCAGCGGCGGAAGATCACCGCAACCACCCGAGATAAAAACACTGACTGCACTTACGGGACTAATGATCTTAGCAGTTGACGCGCCCAGAATCAATAATCGGAGTAGTTTCATCAGATTGATACGGCAAAGTTGGGGAGTGCCTGATATTATTACATTCATTAACATTATTTAATAGTTTTTTAGATCTTAAAGGTATTCAAATTATACAAATGTCTACCAATCCTACGAACACAATTTTGGTCTCTGAAAAATATTGAAATAGCTATCCCTACGCTTTCAAAATGCAACTAAATACACTTCTTCTTATACAATTTTTAAAACGTGAGAGTGAGAGAAAATACTATGAAGTTGAAATTTGCCTACGTATTTAGTGGGTACAATTAGGCCAATTGTATTTCATTTAAAAAGACCTATTTTGAAATCCTTTAAGAAATCATCTGAAACCATTTCACCAACTTTCATATTTTCATATTTATTAAGTATTTAATTTTGAATTTATAAATATTATTAATGTTGTAAGATTCAAAATGATGGGAAATGCTGTGTCGTTCTCTGTGGTTTCTTAATTATGACTATCCCTATTTGATCGGTTAATTACAAGAATATTTATATACATTTTAAAAACTAGATTATATAGTAGAAACTTTGCGATATTGCAGAGCGCAGCAAAAGTACTTCAGCAGATTGAACAGCCACCCAAACCTCTGAAAGTGCTACAGAATAGAGAAACCAGATGAAGTCTAAACAGATTGCGTCCGCAATATTTACACTGATGTATGTAATAATTGCGCAAAGTAAATTAAGATGAGTTACGCAAGGGTAAGTTTCCTTTTCAAATCAACTGTATTTTAACATTTTTAGATTAACATTTTTAAATAAGCGGAGCTTGATCAGCACATACTTTCTTGCATATTTGTAACTTTTGTAATTTTCAAAAATTAAGAGAGTTTAATACAAATTTCACCATTTTTATAAGAGTATTTACCTCCCACTTTACGATAAAAAAAGAAAATATTGGAGCTATTTATCAGAAAATGGAATTGCCTGTATTTCACGCAAAATTAAGCGGAAATACTTTGAAAGCATTGTACATAACCTCATTAAAAAAACTAATTTTTAATATTTTATTTCGTAGAAAATCTGTCTTCAATACAGTGGTTGAAGAAAGGCATGGAAGAATTGTTTGTCTTTTGCAAATTTCGAAAATTAAGAGAATTCAAAGAAAATATAACCTGTGCAATTTTTACGAGGGATTTTACTCTGACTAAAAGTTTATCTTTAAAAAAAATTAAGATGTCCTTAAGACTCAAACACTAGATAATAGAACGCCGTAAAATTAAAATATCCGTTTCAAATTCAAGAGGCCCCGACATCCGCCAAATCAATCGCGAAATATCGATTTGGTGAAATTATTTTTCACGGTTTATCTGCTGGAGTTGTTCACGGACGGACGAACTGACGGACCGACGAACGGACCGACGGACCGACGAACGGACCGACGAACGGACTGACGGACCGACGAACGGACTGACGGACCGACGAACGGACCGACGGACCGACGAACGGACCGACGAACGGACTGACGGACCGACGGACCGACGAACGGACCGACGGACCGACTGACGGACCGACGAACGGACTGACGGACCGACGAACGGACTGACGGACCGACGAACGGACTGACGGACCGACGAACGGACTGACGGACCGGCGAACGGACTGACGGACTGGCGAACGGACTGACGGACCGGCGAACGGACTGACGGACCGACGGACCGACGGACCGACGAACGGACTGACGGACCGACGGACCGACGAACGGACCGACGGACCGACGAACGAACATTCTCCAATCATTAAACCTTTGCGCACCGTTGCAGGCAAATTCATTTTATTATAGCAACGTCCTTGTTTTCCTCACACATCGATACTGAGAACGGCTAGTGGGAAGGGCTGGGATTTGGCAGCGTTGTAGGCTGGCGTGCGTGCAGGCGGCTGTCCGTGTGGTTTGGACGGCGTTGCGAAAGTAGAGGCAAATTTCACTTGCCAATCTCGCAATCGGCATCTTAATAACTGATCGTCCAAGCGATCTTGTACCTGCACGTCAACAACCTCCTCGAGCCTAGAAAACGACGAAAATGTGGTTTCAGAAAGAATAATAAATATTTTTTAAAAAATATGCAAGTTTCTATGTACAGTTATTTTTAATTTTTGGCAGAATGCAAAATGACTGGTAAGTGGTAGACACCTATAAGAGGGTGAAGTTAGTCTTATTGTAATTTCTAGGAAACAGTTTACGTGCTTTGGATTACACGTTACAAAGCTGTACAGTAGGTAACGCTTGGCGACTTCATTGGCGTTTAAGATAGGATCTCGTTTCCGTAAGTTTGGGATTAAGGTTAAATCGAAATTTAATTGTATTTAATTTTATATATTTCCAACTATTTATTCCATATGTGGCAGTACGATGTCTTTCTAGGTCATGCCACACGTTATTCTACGATTAGATGAAAGCTACCTGGAAAGAGTAAGATTAGTAGCAATTTTCTCTATGGTAAGTATAGGTTGAGGTGATGAAGCAATAAACCTTCCAATGTAGGAAGTACTTTGATATAGTGCACATTAAATTGTTCATGCTATGCGAATAAGCCGTATTTTGATAGTGTCTCGATTAACATACAGATTGTGTAATTTCTTCCTGTTAAAATCAATAAACCGTACATTAAACATAAATCACAAATGCGAATAACTCTTTTCCTTCAAAATGTTTAATATTTTTCCAATAATTCTTTATCCGTCTTGACTCAAAATGTAGATCTTTCTTACAATTATACGGAATGTATTAATTATACGGAATGTTTTTAAAGGAACATACATAGAGACAAATGAGAGGGTACACTATACTGATTTCAGAATGGAGACCACAAACTGTGAAAAGGAAATTCAGGTTTTACAAAATATCAACGTTTTAGCGGTTGGTACTTAGCAATCTTTAAACATCTTTCCAAAAATTACCGAAAAGTTGTATTCGAATCGTACTTACCCGGCATCGAACAACTTTCTTCTAAAGAGCAATAAGAGATGTTCCCGTGAACTCTTTGCTATTAGCGTTCCATACCAATTTCCTCTTCGTTTTCAAGTTCCTTTCCAAGTTCTTTTATCCCAGGCGTGAGTACCGTACAGTCGCAGGATTCGTAAGTTTTTCCCGTAAACAAGCATGTGGTGGTTATTGAATGGGGGGGGGGGAGGGACAGACTCCCTCACGGCAAGCCAGTTCGGAACGATGGATTTATTGATTAGTAAGATCTTCACGTCATCCTTCGGAGATTTTCGCCAACCAGGTATCTCCCCCTCCCCAGCCGGGACAAGCTCTACGATCTTGACTAGTCTTCGGACATGTGTGGTAGTATAGTGCATGCCAGGAAAATACGTACGGAGTGAGAATATGCCAAGGAAGGGGAGTGAAAGATCGCGCGCGGTCCGTGGCCCGTTGTTTTAGGGTACTGCTTCGGCATTCGCCAGGTGTTGATCGAAAAACTACTGATCAGAGCAACTGGCCATCAGAATTCTAACTAGTGAAAACTATCTATCTATCTAGCTAGTGTAGAAAATACTATCGCCGCCGGGACTGGAACCTATGGCCTCCAGGTCATAGGCACTGCAGTAACAGTTGATGCCATGAGTCACCTATTCCGGTGGGAATGAAGAAGATTATGGGATGATGATAATGAGAAAGAATGATCGCGAGCACTTTGCGACTCGTCGTGAGGGCGCTGCATCGCCATTTTTCTGGACCTGATCAGAGCACTCGGCCTAAGGTTTCGAATGCGCAGGCGCCAGAAATCACTGAATTCTGCCCAATAAGTATTTGTTACCTAGTCGGTTTTCAATCTGTGACCTTCCAAACACTGGTAGGCTCAAGCTTTTAAACATTTTCTTTACGCTCACTGTTGTCAATGTTACCCGATGTGCTTGTGTCTACCATTTTCTCAATTGCCGATAATGAACGGAATAGAGAGGCGAGGCAGGTAAAGAGATGCGAGGAGAAAACGTTTTACAAAATAGATGCGTGAAAAATGATTGCTTTACCAAAGCAATATTTTATTGAGTACGAATGGCGAGAAACGGCATGTTAATTGTACTTGCCCTATGTCCAACGATACTAGTTCAGATGCCCTCAGAATGTTCCCAGTGATGATTGATGATTTGAAAGGAAATATGTATAAAATCTACGTATGGTGAAATAATTTTAATATATATCTTTAAACTAAAAGTGAAAGGCATCAATGAAATGTTGATGGAAATGAAAAAAGAGTCTCCAACCACTAAAAATAGTACTTTCATTGAAGTAACTCGTAATCTACGTATTTCAATGATTGTAAAAGTGTAGAAACAAATTGGAAGTTCAAGTGACAGAGAGAAATGATTTACGAACAACCGGAAGAATCGGATGCCTAATCCACGAAGGTAAAAGAGAAGAAGAAGAGAAGAAGAGAAGAAAAGAAGAAGAGAAGAAAAGAAGAAGAGAAGAAAAGAAGAAGAGAAGAAAAGAAGAAGAGAAGAAAAGAAGAAGAGAAGAAAAGAAGAAGAGAATAAAAGAAGAAGAGAAGAAAAGAAGAAGAGAAGAGAAGAAGAAGAGAAGAAAAGAAGAAGAGAAGAGAAGAAGAAGAGAAGAAAAGAAGAAGAGAAGAGAAGAAGAAGAGAAGAAAAGAAGAAGAGAAGAGAAGAAGAAGAGAAGAAGAAAAGAAGAAGAGAATAAAAGAAGAAGAGAATAAAAGAAGAAGAGAAGAAAAGAAGAAGAGAAGAAAAGAAGAAGAGAAGAGAAGAAGAAGAAGAGAAGAAGAAGAAAAGAAAAGAGGAAGACAAGAAAAGCAGAAGAGAAGAAGAAAATAAAATAAAAAAAAGGAAGAAAGGAACAGAACCAAAGAAAATGACGAAAGAGAGCCAAAAGAAGCAAACAAAGAATTGCTGAATATAAAACAAGGAAAATAAAAAGGAATTAATCGAAGGGCGAAGAAAGCAGAGCGTGAAGAAGAGCGTGGCGAATGTGATGGTGATGAATTGCGGGGCCATTTGGGTGACGTGTGGGTGCGGGCAGGCGCCATTCGCATGCCGGGGATGCGAGGTGTGCCGTGGGGCCGGGTGAGGGGGTGGGGGGGGCGAGAGGCGCGCACGAGGCGTCGCGTGCCGGGGGCCAATCAGGCGAGGCGAGGTGAGGCGAGTCGTTAGGGCGCCGGCCGTAATTGTGGCCCGCGGCGCGAGAACGCGATACGCCGCGCCGCGCCGGGGGTGGTGACGGGGGCGGGGGCGGGACGGAGGCCGCGGGGGTGCAAGCCGGGGTGAGTGGGAAGAACGTTGGATTTGGGGCGGGCAGATGGGCCGTGGGTGGGTGGGTGTGTGAGTTTGGGTAGGAGGTGGAGAGGTGGGTGGGCGGGCAGGCGGGTGTTCTGGTGGGTGGGTGGGTGGCCGGTTCGTTCGTTCGTTCGTTCGTTCGTTCGTTCGTTCGTTCGTTCGTTCGTTCGTTCGTTCGTTCGTTCGTTCGTTCGTTCGTTCGTTCGTTCGTTCGTTCGTTCGTTCGTTCGTTCGTTCGTTCGTTCGTTCGTTCGTTCGTTCGTTCGTTCGTTCGTTCGTTCGTTCGTTCGTTCGTTCGTTCGTTCGTTCGTTCGTTCGTTCGTTCGTTCGTTCGTTCGTTCGTTCGTTCGTTCGTTCGTTCGTTCGTTCGTTCGTTCGTTCGTTCGTTCGTTCGTTCGTTCGTTCGTTCGTTCGTTCGTTCGTTCGTTCGTTCGTTCGTTCGTTCGTTCGTTCGTTCGTTCGTTCGTTCGTTCGTTCGTTCGTTCGTTCGTTCGTTCGTTCGTTCGTTCGTTCGTTCGTTCGTTCGTTCGTTCGTTCGTTCGTTCGTTCGTTCGTTCGTTCGTTCGTTCGTTCGTTCGTTCGTTCGTTCGTTCGTTCGTTCGTTCGTTCGTTCGTTCGTTCGTTCGTTCGTTCGTTCGTTCGTTCGTTCGTTCGTTCGTTCGTTCGTTCGTTCGTTCGTTCGTTCGTTCGTTCGTTCGTTCGTTCGTTCGTTCGTTCGTTCGTTCGTTCGTTCGTTCGTTCGTTCGTTCGTTCGTTCGTTCGTTCGTTCGTTCGTTCGTTCGTTCGTTCGTTCGTTCGTTCGTTCGTTCGTTCGTTCGTTCGTTCGTTCGTTCGTTCGTTCGTTCGTTCGTTCGTTCGTTCGTTCGTTCGTTCGTTCGTTCGTTCGTTCGTTCGTTCGTTCGTTCGTTCGTTCGTTCGTTCGTTCGTTCGTTCGTTCGTTCGTTCGTTCGTTCGTTCGTTCGTTCGTTCGTTCGTTCGTTCGTTCGTTCGTTCGTTCGTTCGTTCGTTCGTTCGTTCGTTCGTTCGTTCGTTCGTTCGTTCGTTCGTTCGTTCGTTCGTTCGTTCGTTCGTTCGTTCGTTCGTTCGTTCGTTCGTTCGTTCGTTCGTTCGTTCGTTCGTTCGTTCGTTCGTTCGTTCGTTCGTTCGTTCGTTCGTTCGTTCGTTCGTTCGTTCGTTCGTTCGTTCGTTCGTTCGTTCGTTCGTTCGTTCGTTCGTTCGTTCGTTCGTTCGTTCGTTCGTTCGTTCGTTCGTTCGTTCGTTCGTTCGTTCGTTCGTTCGTTCGTTCGTTCGTTCGTTCGTTCGTTCGTTCGTTCGTTCGTTCGTTCGTTCGTTCGTTCGTTCGTTCGTTCGTTCGTTCGTTCGTTCGTTCGTTCGTTCGTTCGTTCGTTCGTTCGTTCGTTCGTTCGTTCGTTCGTTCGTTCGTTCGTTCGTTCGTTCGTTCGTTCGTTCGTTCGTTCGTTCGTTCGTTCGTTCGTTCGTTCGTTCGTTCGTTCGTTCGTTCGTTCGTTCGTTCGTTCGTTCGTTCGTTCGTTCGTTCGTTCGTTCGTTCGTTCGTTCGTTCGTTCGTTCGTTCGTTCGTTCGTTCGTTCGTTCGTTCGTTCGTTCGTTCGTTCGTTCGTTCGTTCGTTCGTTCGTTCGTTCGTTCGTTCGTTCGTTCGTTCGTTCGTTCGTTCGTTCGTTCGTTCGTTCGTTCGTTCGTTCGTTCGTTCGTTCGTTCGTTCGTTCGTTCGTTCGTTCGTTCGTTCGTTCGTTCGTTCGTTCGTTCGTTCGTTCGTTCGTTCGTTCGTTCGTTCGTTCGTTCGTTCGTTCGTTCGTTCGTTCG